>CM067348.1:19108113-19135613 GCA_034190875.2 Urechis unicinctus
TGCACATGGGACCGGCTAAGTACCGTTATGTGGCAATACATAAACACAAATGATAGTGAGCATCGTCACATAATCATGCGATGGTAAATATGCCGATGTCGGCTCTCTATCTAGGCTCAGGAAAAACTGCGGTACATTCGACAACATAACATATTAACGCATTATTAAAGCATATGTTGTTCATCTAACATCTCTGAGGTTGTCACTGTTTCACCATCATAAGTCGTCTTTTTTGTGAGTTGTAGCGCCATGAGGTCCGTCGCTTTGGACATATGCACATATGTTTGGTCCCTGTCCCAGCCGCCTCTACAAGCGCCACATAGAAGTCATCACCATACTGAGCCACAGGCAGTGTTTGGTTTCAGGGCAACATGTTTGAGCGCCGTAACTATACCACGATTTATCTGTCGTATACATGTTAAATATGCTCTAAGCGATGATACAACACCTCAGAATAATGTCAAGTCATAGCACTCAAATGTTCCTTTATATCTCAATCCATTTTCAAACTTGTGACAAAATATAATGAAAGACCGTGCAAAGGCATGCCACCCGAGAAGTCGATTTATCTTCGGAAGATTCGTATGAAGTAGCAGGCATCGCTCACTTAGAGATACATTGTGTTTTTATGTTCTGCTGCATTCCTAGCTCGTGTATTGATGCACGCGATGCCTTTCCTATAAGGGCTAAAAAAAAAAATATCTTAATTATTAGTATATTATATTTTTATTTATATATATATGTATCTATATATATACATATATATATGAATATATATATATATTTTTTCATTATATATATACATATATATATAGATATTTTATATGTAAATATATATTTGTGTATATATATATATGAATATATATACATGTATACATATATATATATATATGCATATATATGCATCTATACATATACATATATACACATATATATATCTAAATGTATATATCTTTGTATATATATACAAAAATATATATGCATATATATAAATATGTATATATATATATATATATATTATATATATGTAACTATATATACATATATATATGAATATATATCTATGTATATATATATTAATAATATATATATATATATATATTTTATTTGTATCTCTATATATTATTGTGTATATATAGTTGCATATATATGCAAGTATATATATATATGCATATATGAATATATACATGTATACATATATATACATATATATATATATATATATCTAAATGTATATATTTTTGTATATGTATATATAAAATATATTTACATATATATATAAATATATATATATACATATATATATATATTTATATATATATGTATATATCTATGTCTATTTATCTATATACATATATATGTGAATCTATATATATATATATATATATATTCATAATATATATGTATAAATATATATATATATGTAAATATATATATATATGCGTATATATATACATATATATATACATGTATATATCTAAATGTAATAATTTTTTTGTATTTATATATATATATAAATATATATATATGTATATATCTATATATATAGATATATCTCTATATCTATCTATGTGTATATCTCTCTATATCTATATATATCTCCTCTCTATCTAGATATCTCTATCTCTATATATATATCTATCTATATATATATATATATATATATATATATATATATCTATATACGAATAAAGCAGATACAATAAACCAATTGCATTCAACGCGGTTTCAGCTTCTTGTAGGGCAAGCACTGATAATGAGACCCAATCTCTTGTAGAAACGAGCTCCCTTATGTTCATTGTAACGCTCTAATGTTCAGAATCAAATGGTGGCGTAAGCGTACAGCTTGAGTCTGCAATGCTATGCTGTAGAAAAAAGCAATTATTGAATTTCCAGGTGGGCATTATTGTACGAACATTATTGATAATAATTGTTATGGCGTGAAAACCACATCTACTCACATATGATACATTAACATTGGGGCTGTTCAGGCACTTTTGATAGAAACTTTCAGAACGCAACATCATTCAAAAGATTTCCCCGAAACTAATGGTGTATACTTTGTACGTGTCCTGGACTGTAATATAGCTCCAAAATACCTCCTCCAAACGCTACACAATTTGGCCAGCTGGTTAGGTCTTAAACTCCACATCGCCGACACCAGCATACATATCGTCGATATAACAAGCAAAATACGTGCAACCGCTATGAAGCTTATTGATATTAATGCAATGTAGCATTGGCCGTAACACTTATCTTGATCTAATATCGCATCTCTAATCAAATAATTTAGTATCCTTTTATTACGTGTTTCAAACGATTGAGGGATGCTCGTCCAATTTAGGATGCTAATTTGCATATATCATTTCATCAGAAGTCCCACTGCCAAGAAATTATAATTTCATCGGTACCAATGAAAAATTGCAATGACATTAAGCGCGCAATGTTGCCACGTGGAGGCTCTATAAATTTTATTTACGGTGCATGTACAATTATGCGGTTCTGTTTTTTGCCATGAGGACAATGAGCCGTGTAGACAGTACCAAGATATGCGTTCGAATGTGTGTCATTTGCCTTGCTAAAACGGACATTGTTGAGTTTGTTGACTTCAGCAATACATCTGCATTATATCTGCATTAGAGGCATGTGCAGAAGCTGACAGTGTGCTCCGAAAAATAAGTCAATATTGGACTGTTTGCAGAAAAACCTGAAATTTGATGCAACAAATTGGAATACATAATAGGTCAGCAAAGTGATTGATTCCTGAGGATTATCTATAATATATCACTCAAAAACAAAAGCTAGCCAAGCCAGTCAAAAAAACTATGGCGAAGAACAGGAACAACTGGTTACACGCCAACAGCTGAGAGACTTGCTTGATGAACAAAAGGCCAGTACAACTGGAGAATTAAGCAACAAACTTTAAGTCTTCTCTTGAAACATTCATGACAACCACAAATCGACGCATAGACGAATTCATAACGAAGACCAGTGATGAACTTGTTGAAATAAAAAAGAGCTTGGAATTTACGCAATGTGAAACTGATGATAGCAAAGAAATGAATTATCTTGAGCAACGCGTGACGGAAGTAGAAGAGCAATGTGACAACCTCGAAAATCAAAGCAGAAGATTAATATAATAATATAACCAATGCAACTTGGAGTCAACAGAAGATAAAGTAACAAATCTCCTCACCGAACAACTTGGTAAGCAAGAGGTCAGAATCGATCGTGCTCACAGGACTCGATCGAAATCAAACTTACGAAAGCTCTACCGTTCAGTTCTTATGAGGCTGTCCAACTAAAAGGACAAAGAAACGAACCTTATGCAACGCAAAAGAAAATCGTGTTCAATGAATCTTCTTCAATGAGGATTTCTCACAAAAGATGATGGCAAATGACAAGCTCTTCTTCCCAAAATGAAAGAGGCAAGAGAAGCTGGAAAAATTGCTCACCTCAGATATGACTGACTCATCAATAAAGATCGCACAGAGTCTCACGCCGAACATGGACACTTGTAAGAAAGATTGCTTCTTTATTTCATACTAAACTCTGTAGTTAAATCTTTTTTCTCTCTCATCAAATTTTACAACTATTATGGTTGATTATATGACTACTACACAAACAATATTACAAAATATTTCCGGTTCTGATGTAAGTTCGCTTCAATATATTTTACATGGTAACGATGATAACGATTTAAATGGTGAAACAAATATTATTGACGCATCCCCATACTATGCTGATTCTGAATTTATGGATATTTTGAAAGCAAAACGAAATAGCTTTAATGTATTTTTTTTGAATTGTCAAATTTAAATGCATCTATTTAGTGCTATATGTTTGCAAGAAACTTGGTTGTCAACTGATTCAGATCTCTGCCTCTTTCAGTTAGAATACAACTTAATGTCTAAAGGCAAATCCATAAGTCAACACGGTGGTCTAGCAATATATCACCAAAACAACTATAGCTACAATAAAATAAATAAGTTTAATAACTCAGAAATAAGGGAGAAACAATTTATCCAAGTAAAGGGTCATGGACTTAAAAACAATATCATATTAGTCAATATTTATGGACCTCCCAAAGACACCAACGAAAATGATCAAACTTTTATTGATGAGTTAACCCCAGTTCTTGAATCAATACCAATTACAAGAGCTGAAGCTGTTATAACTGGCGCTTACAACATCGACCTGCTGAAAATTAATGAAAAGTCTATATTTAATGATTATCTTGACACAATCTTACAAAATTGATTCATACCAAATATTACACTTCCAACCAGATTTTCAACGAACAATGGCACTCTTATTGATAATATGCTGTACAAAATATCTATTAGCAACTACATCAGGTATTTTATTAAGCAAAATTTCTGATCATCAACCTTACTTGATATGCCTTGACTGTACACAATTTCGCAATAAAATAAACAAATATATCGGTATATACAAATACCCGAATACATTTGAGCAAAATGTTGTTAAAACTGAACTGTCTGAAATTCCCATTACTTTCAATCAAACGTCTGACCCAAATAAAAACTACAATTTTCTTCAACGACATATAACAGCAGCAACTGATTAAATCGAGTCACTAAAAGAGTCACTAAAATCTGATATCTTAAATGTTGTCGCAGGTATCCTCCAGAGCTCAGTATTGGGTCCTTTTCTTTTCTTAATTTACGTTAATGACCTTGCTCGTGCATCAAATCATTTTAATATAATAAAATATGCAGATGATACAACTCTTCTTGCAACATATAGATCCCTGCCTAAGGCTGAATACTCAAAAATGGATCGTAGTTCTAATAACGAACTTGCAATAGTTGAGCTTTGGCTAAAAGTAAATAAACTATATATCAATCCTAATAAAATGAAGTTTAAGGTATTTCGTACACCAGAAAAAGACATACATATACCTGAGTTACAGCTCGACAATACTGAAATCAATCGCGTAAAAGAATTTGAATTCCTAGGAATTTTAATTAACGAACACTTAAACTGGAATGGACATATGAATAAAATTACTAGTAAAATTAATAAAACTGTAGGGGTAATGCACAGATTGAAATATATGATACCCCAACAAATATTGAGAAACTTATATGATGCCCTCATACTTCCTCATCTCAATCATGGTATTGTATGCTGGGGATCTAAAACAAATAGACTATCGCGACTCCCAAAAAACGCTGTACGGAAAATATGCTTTGCCTAAAAGAATGTACATACTGACCCCATATTCATATCATTAACATTATTAAAAATCTACAATATTTTTCAACTAAAATTCTACTTTAAATTAAAACATCACAACATACTTGAGTACTTTTTAAATAATTATATTCAATACAACAACCAGGTTTCTTCATAAAACACAGGTGGTTTTAATACTTTGTGTACGCCAAAATTTAGGCATGCCCTTTTTGAACGTTCGTTAAGGTACGTCGTTGTTAAAACAATAAATAATTGTGTAAGTAACATTTTGGAGAAGATATACACATACAGTCTAGATGGTTTTACAAAGTATGCTAAACAATATTATATATCTGATTATCCTGAAAAATGTGCTATAGACAATTGCTATGTTTGTAATCCTTACTAAAATACTATTATGTGTCAAATATACTTATAAGATTTTGTTACACAATACTTAACCTTTACGGCCTTATTGCATTCTCAATAACATTATGATGCTTTGAACTATTTATGTAAAATAGATCAATGACTGATCTTCACATAATAATAGTATGATTATGTAAGTATATGTATGTATGTATGCTTATAGATATATCTATATAAATATTTATATCAATATTTATACACTTTAGTCATTTTGCATTCTGCTGGATTTTGTGTGAATAAATTACACTCAGTGAAGTGTATACGTCACATATTTTTTATATACGTCGTTATATAAGTTTTCGCATTGTGCTTATTTCTTTAACCTTAAGACGATTTGTATTAATGATGTAAAATGGATAATTGATCTTAACATAAAATAAGTATGTGTATGTATGAGTATATCTATACATGAATGTGTTGGGTTTCTTTTATCATATGTATTATTGTACTAAGCTATGCATCTCACACGCCAAAAAGTACATAATGGGGGTGTGCATGATAGCGGTGGTTACTCACCTAAATGCACATCTACTGGCCCTATAAGTATCCATTACTTTAAATATCATATTGTCTTATTATATATATATATATATATATATATATATATATATATATATATATCATATATATATATATATATATATATCTATATATATATATATATATAGTCTATATATATATATATATATATATATATATATATATATATATATATATATATATATATATATATATCATCGGGTCAAATAAACTATTTCTTAGTCTTAGTCATGGTACCCTAAGAATGTATTAGGTTCAGACAATAAATGGATTTTGAGAACCGCATAATGTGAATTGATGCCGCTTTCTGTAATGCGCTTGTCAATGGTATTATGTCAATATATGCCCTGAGACTAGGGTATCAAGACCCGCTGTTAGCAAAATAATTCGAAGCAAGTGTTGGTGTGCCTAATTGGCTATTCGAGCCTATGACGGATCCATTATCTTTGCCACGTTAATCTCACTATAACAATTATGGCTGGTTTTATTCAATTCGCCAGCATGTGTTGTTTTATGCCTACATTAATAATTTGACAAGAATATTGTTTTGCTGACCACTTAATGTGCAACTGACTCTATTATATAACACATTGCGCATTTTAGCCCCACCTGCGTTATGTGGGGTACAATTTAAAAGTTACATGCTCAAATTGTATTGCCCTTGTCAAATATTCTGTTACTTTTGTAATAATATGAGTGACAATTAGTGCACACTGTTCCCATGTGTTATCGCAATCTGAACCAAAAAATAAATACGTAACAGTTGGACTTATTGAATAAAAAGCTAACAGTTAGCGATGTAAATCTTACTCTCGATCGAGCACTAATTCGGGTATGCAAATACTATGTTTCTGACTCGTAGCCGTTGATCACATTTGATGAACAAGAATGTGAATTAAACTTTAGTTATCGATCCTAAGGTCCCTAAGTACCTCATATAGTACTGGCCAGACAGCTGACGCCGCTCAATCCATGGCTTGACCCAACACACATCCGACCTTGTTTATCGCCATTTTCAAAGAGATGTTCTCCTCTCAAGTTCTGATAAAAAGTGACGGCTGTTGGCGCTTCCCACTTGCATTAATACCCACCTTCGGGGCCAATTCGTAAGATGAACGCATAAACAAGGGATGGCATTCGTACGGCTGTTTGCAAAATGCTTCGTGTCGTAGGGTGGCCGCAAGAGCTTTTTGCGAATACTAAAAACAGCCTTTGGGCAGTTGCACGGCCATCTTGCGGCAGCCGTGCAAACGCGTACCTTTCTTATTCTTACTTTGTACCTGCAAATACCGTGCGACCCGTGAGCGTCATGCTGCTGCCTTGCAGTGTCTACGACCGGCGCGGACCTGTACGGACATATTGTGAATTTGCCTCATGGCACCCCATGAGATCGTACGACCCAAAAAGCGCCCAATTGATGTGACCAGGGTTTAATGGGCTATCTACGGACTGTCTACGTGCTCTGTACGGCTCACAACTGTGCGAGTCCATGTGGTGCCTGCACGGTTTTCTGACTTGTGCGCTGGGGACCGCAGGTAGTTTGGGTTGCTTTGATCCGTTACGAGCTCCCGCGGGCCCCTTATAGCCCCATACGATTCAATACGGCCGTTGTTGCGTTTTGCAGCGTGTATGTAATCGCCAACGTTTTGAACCCGGTAGTTCCGGCCCAGTACAAAATACCATCATCGTGTGATTATATCTAACTATATTGGAGAGTTAAGTTAAAGGTCAGTAATTGATAAAAATAATAGTATAGAGTCCTTGATTCTAGAGAACTTTATTTGTATGTACATTGTAATATGCCAAATGTTACATACGTTTATGATATAATTACGTATGCTTTCCGTGCATGTAAGAGACAGTGATTCAATTAGGCTATTTGGCATAAATGTACAGTATTATATGAAAAATCCGACTGAGGATGCTTTAATTTATAAAAATAATGCATAAAGTACGCAATATATATGTCAAGCTATTTGATAGTACCAAGGAATTACAATAACTGAACTATTTCCACTTTACAAAAGGCATACTTGTCAGAATGAATGATATTTCAACATAGCTAAGTAACTTTGAAGAACGCCCAAAGACCGCCTGTAGAGCATTCGACCGCCGCACCGTACAGTTTATATTCTTCTGGCAACAAGCGTGTCATAACGTCGCACTTACTTAACGGTAATGTCAGCACTAGTAGCCTGTATATGATCAAATCTAAGGTTGATATTGTTTTTGATGGGAACAATAACTCGATTAGATTGTACTGAATTATGGGATGGGGAAGGGACGAAGAGCCTTAGTTGGGATTTCCTATATGACTAAATAACGGGACTTGAGCGGGCGTTTTCGACACATTTGGGCTACGAAAGAGTTCCTCTGTCGCTTTGAAGGTACCAACGTACCCTGGTATGTATTCTCTTACCGTAGTGCATCCGATGACACATATAGCCTTAATCATTGAGACTCCCGGAGCAAACAATGTCGGCAGTTTTCACATCAGGTGTTGATTACAGCAGCCAGGTGTATCTGTTGTCATGTTAATAGGAGCACCAAGCCACGCGAATTCAGTGATCGGTTAAGGTCAATATCAACAGGTCGACGCGAGCAATTCCAAATGTCTTTCCCACAACGCATATCAACAAATCGGGGAACATTCCCATCAAGGTCTACAGAAATGTAGGATATAAACTAGTACAGAACTACTGAACTACTAGCCAATAAACATGACATAAATAGGTCAGATACGGTACGATTTATAAGTGGCAATGATTATGCACATTTAAAAAAACCTAGAAGTACTTCTGCGATTGGTTTGCCCCTATTAATCCCAAAAGTACTTACTTTTCTTCATAAGAGTTCTCTCAGCTGGTTGGAAAGTTATAATGCCTACTTCAAATTTATCCCTTGCTAATTAAAATTGGTAGGTGTAAAAAAATAATGCAATCAGATTGTGTGCTACGTACGTATTATTAAGCGATTATTTAGTAAGATTTATCATATAAATCAACATAATTTACATTTGAATGTTGATAACAATTGTCCAGTATCTAATTGTCTTGCTACATTCACGTTCTTTCATCAATATGATACTTAGTTGTTGCTCAGGCCTTTAATATGATTGCTTACTGGTTGTCCATCCGATCTGAAGCCTATTTGCAATTCATGTAGATATCCTCGATTATCTATTATTAAAAATACAGGGGTAGCATGTGAATGTTGATCCATCTCACTGCTTAGTCAGGTTTAACATCTAATTTTCAAAAGATTTACCCCAATCCAAACTAGTCAGCGAATACCCAAATAATCGATATCGATATTTTGCTCCACCAACCTTGCATTAATTTTATTTCACGAAAAATAGCCTCATTCACAACTTGTCCATGAATGCAAGAATAAGCTTTTCTTACACCAAGATCGTAGAAACGGGATGGTGTGGTTCGCTCACAGAATTACTGAAATCACTTGTGATCTTGTTTTCGTAACGTGCTGCCACAAATATGTTGGAACAATTTTAGGCTGTTATCGGTGATAATATTGTCATGAGCCAATATGCGGTTGCAATGATCGCCTACTATAATTATCATCTAGACGCGCCACAATACGGTGTCATTGAAATACTAATGTGCTGCAGTGTTAGTTGCTCCCAACATTAATTGATTTTAGTGCTTTTGCTTCTCGTGGCTATGCTGTATATGTAAAGCTCAAGTAAACTTGAAATAGGAATTTATAAAGATCAGTAGTAGGTTTCAACAAACCGTGCCAACCTTGCCTTTCACCTCTATTAAGAAATGATACCACCTGCCTACGCAGCCACTGAAAGCATTTGCACCCAATGTAGGCTTTATGTACTTCACCTTGAAGAGGCCATAAATAGTTTAAAATGACAATATTTACATATTTACATTTATATATATATATAGATATATATATATATATATATATATAGAGATATATATATATATATATATATATATATATAAGATATATATATATACAATATATATATACATATATATATATATATATAGAGATATATATAGATATATATCTATATATATATCTCTATATATATCTTCTATATATATCTATATATATATCTATATATATATCTCTATATATATATATCTATATATATCTATATATATATATATATATATATATATATATATATATATATATCCGGGGCTATATCGAGATGCATGATTACACAGCTAAAGTGTAAAGCTAATTAGAAAATATGAGGCATGGATATTTTCGAGATGATAGGCTCAATTAATCCATTAAGTGTATGCTAATAATTAACGAAACTTGACACCTATCGACGAAACTGTTTTCCACATTGGAATCGTCATTTTTACCAGCTTCAAATGCACTAAAGGTATTCGACACAGGTTGCTAAGCTCACAAGATTAAGCGGTACGTAAATACCACGACGGCGCAGTCGAGCAGCTTTAGTCTGCAAAGGTTCATAGGCCATGAGGCTATTCGACTGTGGAACGTAATTTTCCCACATGCGCATTTCGTCCTCTTAGTCTGGCCGTACACGAAGGAACTATTCTGGTCTGGGACTGTACGCCTCTGCCACAACTCTTATTGCAAGACGGTGGGTTTAAGTGAACACCATATGGTTCATAACGAGGAATAGCTCAATGGCGCAGGTCTTTGAGCTGTTGCCTCGTCATTGGGTCGCTGGGTGGGTGAGAGGGGTGGGGGTGCTATATAGGAGCATATGTTTTCTTGTGCATTGTGCAGTTTTATTCAAGTATGCTTTTTGGGCAGACGCACATGCTTGCTATTGTTCAGCAAGTGGTCCGGGTCAACTTCAGAGAAGTACTGTTTGCGCATCAAAGAGCTTGCGCACACTTATCCTTTGAGAATGCTCGAATGCTCAGCCATTATTATACCAATATATAATTTGTAATATTTATGTATATATATATATATATATATATATATATATATATATATATATATATATATATATATATAATATATATATATATACATATACATATATATATATATATATATATATATATATATATATATATATATATATATATATATATATATATATATATATATATATATATATATATATATCTATATATACCATATATATATATATATATATATATATATATATATATATATATATATATATATATATATATATATATATATATATATATATATATATATATATATATATATATATATAAATGAACAAAATCGGTACTACAAAATGAAATAACATAATCGTAAATTGGTTTTCACTTGAAGGTAGTCCATTCAATTCTGAACATTTCCGTGAGTCAGTCAATTGTTTACAACCTATCATGGCCCATGACAGCATGATTTCTTTCATAACTTTGATTCCAAATTCTTAAATATGCATGCGATGGTCATAAAAATTGGTTGCATTGTGGTTGGCAGTTATTTACAATCCAATATAACTTGGTCATTAATTGGCTGATTTTGAAACTTCTCGATACAGATCTAAATATCCCCTCTGTTCCCGTGGGCTTCTTGACTAAATGTCAAATAGCAGTCTATTGCCAAGACCAACTACCCGTATTGTCCTAATCATAATGTTACATGCAATGCCGTGCAATTTGCCTCAATTTGTCTGGTAGTGATCAACCTTACTTCGAAAATGCGGGCTCACGTCTAGTAGCGGCCACAAATAAATGACAACGACACAATGGCACAATGACAATGGCAAAATTTATTGCCGCTTTCCGCGCACATGTTCTATTACTCTTCAGTGTGTTAATGAAGTAGCAATTTTACCCAAATAGTATTGCATGACTCATATCGACAAAGGGCAATCTGATTAGGCGATTTAAGCACACAATGGGCTCGTAAACTGTAGCCTTAAAAGCGGTGTTAAAATCGGATTTCGTCGAATATTTATAAGCGTGTTATAACTGCTCTTGGACCTATTCCGTTACATTCTGGCTTGTGAGCCGGAGGCTAGTCTTCTCTGGAGTATCCACGTAGACAACGGTCGCAGAAGAACTCTCGATGCTCGTGTATACTTTGGTCGTGTAGCAGGCGGTTCAGGTCTTTGATTCGTGTAAAGTTGAACTTACCAGCTCGATCAACATTAGGTTAATGTGCGGAATTGTAGCTGGCTGCTTGCTTATGTGGCGTACTGTCACTCCCTTATCTTATCCGAATACATTCAAGGTGGTGTTGTTTGGCTTCCCGACCTTTTCATTCAGGGATATACGCGTGGGGTAAAATCTAGGATATCTGGGTCGTTAAATATGATGCAGGGTTTTCAATAACACATCTAATACGAACGCATAGAGTAGTATAGGTACGATAACCATGCTCGAGGCAGCTAGATAGACAGATGGACGTGTAATTCACACTCACGGGTTATCATCATTTTGGGGAAAACAAATTAGAAGAACACAGAGGGTCGCAAAAGAAAATGGCATATTTATGTGATTTAATTGGATTGCTCATATATGACAACACTGTGATGCACACACTGAAGCCACGGGTCGCAAGCGCATATTAATTCACTACGTGTTTAAATATTCAACGTCTGTGAGGCAGGTCAAAGTGGAGCTATAGATTGCTTTTAGCATAGAAAGCTATCAATCGCAGTTCGAAGGGTAATATGTCAAGTGCTAGTGCATTGTAATTGTATCCGCTCACATCGATCGATTCATAAGTGTTATGTTTCGACAAACTATAGGGTAAACAAGTTAAATACACAAGTACTAAGTTAAATACTTAATCTTGTTCATATAAATTAACGAGAAATATCCAATATTTTATCTAGATTCCACATGTACACTTAATTAGCGTCAAATATCAGGTTTGTGGTCGTATCCAAAAACTAAAATCTCACAGAGGCGTATGTCACCTCCACAAGCGGTAATCAGTGTAGTTGATGTGAAATATATGTTAAGTTGAGTTTGTCTATTGCATCAGAAGTAACTCTGCACTCAGAGCAATATGGAATCTTCTTCAAATTTTTAGTGTTATTGTATCAAAGAACCATTTTACCCATAGTAAAATCCAATATATGCATCAAGGACCAAGAAGTAGAGCACAATACGCAGAAATCCGGCGGGCTTCATAATGAAACACAATATATTGATAGGAAAACAATGCAAAGTTGACATGGCCGCAATGCGAAGTCGCAAAATTGACGCGCAATTACCAATTATAACGACTGATGCTATTGTCAATAAAATAACACTATGGCCCCTGGAATCCAAGCCGCCAATATAGACTAAACAGATGCAAAACCCAGCCATTGTAGTGTACACATCAGTGTCTTATCGGAGATTTCTATTGGTTATCGCCCTACTAATTCAATAGTATCATAACGCACTACTGGCATTATTAGCCCAGCTGAAAGAAAACAAAATCCATTTAGATTCAGTTGAGCGTAATGTAGTTCAAGATTGGCACCGAAAGACCAGTTTATTTGTCTGGTCGGACTTCTCGTGCTGTTTTGTTTGTCTGTTTGTCTGATTGCTTTGTAAACGTTGATTTACATGGAAAAGGCACAATAACACTCATATTAATCACTCCGTTATTTTGGCAAAAGCGCAGCCATTCACATAATGGAGTCTTCAAACGAGCTGATCTATTTTTATACGATGGGTTCCATGTACGTTAATAGTTAAATCTAAAAACAGGATCTTCTGGTTATATGTCTATGTGCACTTCAGTTGAAGCAACATCTTAACATAAAAGACGAATACAATACGCCATTATCCAATCACAGCCCATAAGATCTGTCACATATTTGGATGTAATCGCACTCTTACGTAACAAGTCGCTGTGTCAATTAGCTCAGAGAGCTGCTAACTGGGAATCGACCCCTTGACCTATGGATCAGTTAGCTTGCAGTAAATGCATTGATCGTATTAGGAACAGCAATAAAATAAAGACAGCATATTCTATGATAAGAATCCATTAACACATATATTATGTTGAATACTATTCGAATAATCATATATCCGGCTCGATTGGTCTCTCATGCGATTATATAAAATGGACAAACATAGCGTTTGTGTGGGGCGGCAGACTTTTGTGCTACTTAATTTCAGTGACATTTTAAAGTGATATCTAAACAGCAGTGCCATGCTAAAAATACTCGGCATCCTGAATCCTAATATATATATATATCTGATATATAGACCAACTAGCAAATATTGGGACAAAGGTAAGATAAGAGAATCATCAGTGAAATTCGAGCAGGATGATTGATAGATGCTGAAATGTGATCATTAGACAAAGGTTGTGTATATTTGATACAATTCATGGAAAATCAATTACCCGGAGAGTGATTCCAATCTCAATACAAAACATTCAATGGAGAGAAAACAAATATGATTTACTGCAGCCTTCAGAAACAACGCTCGTCAGCAGTCCGATTACACATGACCGCCGTAGTAACAGAGTTAAGCCTGGTTCATTACATGGATCACAATTGTCTCACTTGTTATTTATAATCCTGCAAAATTGCATAACATTGTCCGCGATATTTAGCTTGCTTATATGCTTTCAATGCACTTCAACGTTCATCTAAGATAAACATATGCACATTTTTCTCGCCATATCAATCTTAATAGGGGAAACAGCTGAGCAAAATAATTTAACACAAGAATGCAATATTTTTGGAAATATATTACAAGTCAAATTAAATGGTTGACAACTTCACACGCAAGATGTTCAATAACAGAAGAAACATAAGCTAACCGAATAATATAGTAAAAGAGAGCTGTACACAAAATAAATGTTCGCAACAAAACTAGTGTCTTTTGCAATTTACAAATATTTACTATACAATTAATCTTCTATATGCAGTCTTTTGGTGTAAACATTCAAAATAAATGTTCGTAACAAAACAAGTGTCTCCCGCAATTTACAAATATTAACTATACAATTAACGAGCCATATGTAGTCTTTTGGTGTAAACATTAAAAATCTGATGACCTCAATTATCAGAACTGTCTATAACTTGCGGTTTTAAACGCATCATCCAGCTTTGCGTTTATATCGCCGAATTGACCATCTGACCTTGGGAAACCACTGAAAGTTCCCTCTAGAGATTTGAATTCAAGTACCGAAAAATTTATGTCCCCAAACCATAACTTTATTTCACTAGCACTTGCGCCTATGGTTGCGTTTTGAGGAATAAAAATGTTGGGTTTGTGAGAAGTGGTGTTAGATGTGCCTAATTCGCCTGATTCTATTATGAATAAGGGAGACATCGATTCTTTAACGGACTGAGGGACCTTGGGGTGCTGTAGAAATACGTGCTCTCTGTATTTGCCCTGGAAGTGTTTGTTAAACGTTGACACTCGGAAATGAGTAAGGAAAGAGCACCTGCCATGAGAAGCCTTACATGCCGAATATTTGCAGTTATAGCAGGTAAATGATGGCATAATTACTATCCTGTTCAAAAGAAACCCTATTGACAAGGCATTCTTTAGCGCGTGCAGTTCACGTTTAAGCGTGTTATTGTTTATACCATCCCATTCATTACTATACAGAATATAGCGTGCATCCGGATTACTATAATAACCATCGATATCTACATCCCAAAGACCGTTTTCTTTGAATCTTAATTCTTTCCCGTCGCAACTAAGGATCCAGTTGTTATGGACTACAACGCAATCTTTACAAGGGTTATCACCGCGAAACATTCTTTTTCCCTTCTCAAAATAAACAAGACCATTGGGGAATGTCACGCTACTTAAAGTGATAACATTTATCTGTTTCACTTTCATCATTTGTTCCATAATTCGGTCTAGTAGTTTTTGGTTGGATAATGCTTTTGGCTTTTGGGAGAGTTTCCATGCCTTTTTATGCAAATCAATGCTTGGTTTGGTTGGTCTACTTAAATAAAAACCACTGTTTCCCTCGGAAACATCACTTTGAATTTGAATATCACATTCCGGGCATTGGAAATGTTTGAGAGGGTTTTTGAAGAACACTATATCCGCATCCGAAATAAGAACGGTGTAATTTAACAATAAAGAATCCAGAATAATTTTGGTCTTGAAATGGGTTTTATGACTAAACCCAGCAGTGCCCCAGTTGCTCGCTTTATCATCTATCTTGTCATTAAAGTATGTGTAGCAATCAGCCCCATAACTGTATAAGAATCCACAAACTTTTTCATCGGATCCAACAAATAGATAATTATCAATACTAAGTTTCGCCAAAGAAGTCATATAAAAATTCAATGCCATGGAACGGTAGCTGAAATCAGTGGATATCAGAATGATTTCACCTCTTCCATTGGATTTATCTGCCAAAGCATTTTCAAATGAATTGTACTTTGTTGATTCTTGATGGCTTTCTGAACCTAACTTCCATGGGAACAATAGTTTGCGGATCTGATTCCACGAAGAAGGCGATGTATGGTAGGTGCCCTTGGGTTGTCGCATTACTTCCGAACCAAACTTTACGATGATGATGAGGAGGACGAAGATGACACCCATCAAGCCTCGCTCTGTAATACAGACACAATTAAGAATTATTCCAAGCCGTCAAGTTCGATTAACCAATACATGTAACAGAATGGGTCATAATTTGCGACATCTCTCTCAATTTCGACATAATATGTGATGTGTCAACATTATAACATTTCATTTAAATCTTCTTCATAATCATTTAACGGGCTGAATAACTTACGAAGAAGCAGCACTGAGACACTCCTACCATATAGAACGTAAGCTCGACCAAAACTAAGTACGAGTCTCATGTTTCTGCGCAAACAAGCTGATGGTGAATGGTTTGCTGAGGATAAGACTTAACTTGTCTGGACTACTGTAAAGAAGGCCAGAGTATAAGTCACAATAACCCGTGAAACCTAGCAAGGGGTACTGGTAGGCTTCAATAATTCGATAACTTATATTATCAAAGCGCTTATCCAGTTAATGCAGTGGTTTATGGCCAGTACCCTATTTGCACATCAGAATTGGCCAATCTAAACCTGCTCTGTGAAGGTGCTATTGAATGTGCTATTGGTCACAGGCTCCTAGATATAAGGAAGAAGAAACTACAGTAGGGGAAGGATCGTGCTAATGGTGGCATTGTGGATATGGAGAAATTCATTCACCGCGCCATTGTCCTGAAAGACGAAGCAGGTGAAGACATCCATTAACAAAGGAAAGTTCCGATATCATCAAATACTTCCAATAGAGCTAATTGGCCATAACTGACATGCATAGGCCAAAATTCTACAGTTTCTCAAATCCAGGCAGGTCCTGACTTATGAGGCAGTTGTCTGGCACGTCATTCGACAGGCCACAGAAGACCTACCCCGATCGGTCTGGTTCCTGTGCAGCGGTTACAAACAACTCAACGCAAGCAAGTTTGTGTACGACGACGGTAGACTCTATAGAACAGCAGATCACCACAATCGATTGCACTCAGCTAGACGATGTGACTCTAGTAGATTGTTAGCGTGCAACGGGTCTCGCTATCCATTGTTATATATCCAGCACCAGGACCAAAATGATGTGAGAAACAAGTCATCACTCCCAACTAAGGTGGTGCAATGGCCAAAAACTACATAGCGAGCCTGTAGCCAACCAGACCGGTCGCAGCCATGCCCAGGATAATGAACGTCAACCTACCTTTACTTTCGCCATCTGAGGGCACATTCAAGTCTAAAAGTAGGGACTCATGCACAGGTTTGCCTGTGAATAGTGAGTATTCACGCATAGCGTCGAGGACATCCTAGAAAGTGCGTTCGGCATGTCTCTGGCAGCGGAGCTGTTCGTAATGGAATCTAGTCCCTCGCTTCTTGGCCTATGCCTTCTGTTGAGACTGAAGCTGCTCGATTGCAGCATCATGGTGAATACGTTTTGCGTCCACTTGGTAGTTTCGTAACATATAGAATATAAAGTTGCTCCCAGTGAACGCAAAGGTATTGACAAGGACACCTCCACCAAGCATTGTTATCGCAGCCCATGGCTAGGGCTACGTCAGCAACAGCCATTCCCAGGTGTCATGGCATGAAGCCAAGCCACGCTTCGGGAGAACCTTCCCCCCTCCTCCCCCCAACCCTCGAGCCATCTTGCTGAGCTTGGCGTAAACGACGGGCATTCTTCCATCAGTACTTGGGATCGTCATGATGCCGGCAGAACTCGTTTCATATCAAAGGGATCCTTTAATTGTATCGACCTGGCTTTGTTGAACAACAGGGGAAGGACTCTGTGTTTGCTTCCCATGTAGCAATGGGATGAGGAGTAAAAGGCATTTCCGCAACTGCTGTTTCAGTATCAGTGGGATAAAGCAGACAAGATCTTTCTACCGCAGCGATTTTCTTGTCTCTAACCAAGGTAAGCGTGGCCTTTCCTGTTTGGCCTTTCGAGCTGAGGTGCCCAACAGCCCTGCTGCAACCTTTCTCGTGGGTTTTGTGGATTCACTAGTTACCCTCTACACCGACTTCTGGGGATTGGTTGCCTCTGCTGACATTTGTGAATTGGTTGCCTCTGCTGACATTTGTGGATTGGTTGCATTTGCTGACATTTGTGGATTGGTTGCCTATGCTGACATTTGTGGATTTGATGCCTCTGCTGACATTTGTGGATTGGTTGCCTCAGCTGACATTTTTGGATTGGTTGCCTCTGCTGACATTTTTGGATTAGTTGCCTCTGCTGACATTCGTGGATTGGTTGCCTCTGTTGACATATTTGCTTAATATAGCTGTTTGTCGAAATTGATAATGCTTTGCTGTTGTTAAGGCTGCAGAGAGCGAGGCTAAGTACAAACCACAGCGGTAATATAGCTCACACGTATCAGCGCTTAGAGGATGCCAAACAATCAGGCTTGTCTTGAGGTCTGCAGTTGGCATTGGCTTGTGTTCTGGTGGGATCAGGAGAAATAAACCAGCAACCCTTGCTTCTGTGTTACTGCCTGAGTAATATAGGGAGTGGCGGTTCTGGTGCACCAACCTATACTACTATTGTCTGTGAGGGGGTCGGGTCCAAGGCCCCCTTAGGGTGAGAAAATATCTTGTATAAGCTGCCAAGGGTCAGTAGGGAGTGTATCCTTATGTCAAACCTTTTTGCTTTTAAAATGGGTGTATTTGTGAGCATGGTCAAACTGGTACTAAAATATGATGAAAATACATTGAAATGGAACCTCAC
This sequence comes from Urechis unicinctus, assembly GCA_034190875.2. NCBI lineage: Eukaryota > Metazoa > Annelida > Polychaeta > Xenopneusta > Urechidae > Urechis > Urechis unicinctus. Next base: position 19,127,424 of record CM067348.1, read on the forward strand.
AGTACATTATCAAATCATTAACCGCATTGGTACTAAAAATACGTTGAAGTGGGTCGATTCATTAGTGTATGTGGGTTTTTATGTACGCTCACAGACAATAGTAGTATAGGTCGGTGCGCCAGAACCGCCACTCCCTATACTACTGCCTGACCAAAGATTGCGCGTCATGCAAGCGCCTAGCCACGCCTCGTATCGAACATATAACTTGGTGATCTCTTCCACAAAAATTAATTCAACCTGGTCAATTGTGAGACGTTGCGCACCCAGTTGGTGAAGGGCCTGGCCATCCACTTTGACCGCAGCATGTCTATCCCTCTTATGAGGGATAGAAGCTGTGACTGGCTCTGAAAGGAGTTGATCAATGTTGTTATCAGGGTGCTTGTCATCGGTCGTGCAAGCTGTCATCGCAAACATCGTCATATGCGGTCTACTGATAAGTCTTTAGCAGCAGTTGTGCGTGCTTGGTAGGCCAATACCACTTTCAATCGCATCTTCAACGCTGGCAGCGGCTACGAGTCTGTGCCTGTGCCTAGAGCAGTGCCAAGATATATGTCCTCATGCTGTCATTGATGTGCTTAATACCTGGCTGTGTGAAGCCATGAGACATGTACAGGATGAAGGTACTCCGGGCTTCAGAGCCCTATGTTACGTTTATAACCCATTTGCTCTTTAAAGGTCTGTAGGTTGTTCGCGTCGCATACATTAGCTGTACAGTAATATTAGGTAAAGATGAGCTACCAGAGTACATCTCATACAGTGTGCTGCTCACCAGCCTCATCAGGACCACAAGGGCCCCAAAGAATTCACCTGCAACACTATATCCATTGGTGACTGGGCAGTCTGTCATCTACCCCACACAACCTACCCAACATGCCTCCTACCTATCCTCTCCACTATAGGTGAAGGGAGTGCTATAATTAGGAATGAGGAGCTGTTGTTCAGGGTAGCAGAGCATTAGTGCTGCGGATCGTTTACTCTCGGAGTGGTTGCCCTGAATAACTGTGACATAACCCCATAAGGCGATGTTTCAGCGACTGTGCTAGATAATGATCAGTTTGCGCATGCATAACAAATAAAATCGAGATCTTTATGATTTTCGTCTTAAGACACACTATTGCAGTTTCTACAGCAGGATGTGATTATAATTATAAGATATATGCCTCGACAGGCTTCACATGCCGTATCGGTAAGAATCAGTCCCCAAATATTAAAATAACAAATTCGTACTTACTGAACGTACGCATATTGTTGGGATTCGCCGCAGTTATACCTGCAAACAAACATCAACATTAATTATTTCATGTGGTCAGCACCATTTTAAGTACTATACTAGGTCGATCGAAGTCAAATTATGAACCGACGTATGACATATGTAATTGACAAAGCTCGTAGTGATCAGTCAAAAAGTCATAGTTAGTTCGTTATAATCGTTTTTTTCCACATGCAGTGTTTTTCAAAGGAGTTAATATGTTAAGGTTGCTTATTTTGTATTTTTGACTAATGTGGCTAAAAGTGGTGGTATGAATTCGTATGTAGTTATTACTGATACAAAATAGAGCAGGGATTTGTTTTATTTTCCATTTAGGTAACAATGCAGTCCTATCTAAGCAAACAAATAAGATACTGTCGAAAAATTCCACGACTGTAGACATCCTTCCAAATGAAGAAACAATTCTAAGAATCAGATATTCAGAGCCAGTGTTCAATTGATGGTTGAAGGACGAACTGACTATTGAAAAAAAACTAGAAACAATGGATAATTTACGACTAATGAAGCCGAATAACACAATACGTCAAAAAAACTAAAACTTACACAGCATTTACATTTAAATTGACGAAAACGAACAAACATGTGGGTCAATATACCTAGGTAAGGATAACTGCATTCGGTCTATGGTTATATTACTATATACCACGCATCGGCTGGTAGTTTTCATTTCGACCTCCTTCGTCTATCAGATCCCATTAACCAGAATATGATACCAGTCCCATTTAGAGCAGCTTTCACAATTCCAAACATAGCGTAAGGGGGCCTCGCGAAGGTAATCCGTCGACTGCGCTGACAAAACCATATGAAAAAGACAAGCTGATGGAAATAACAGAATAGTGTAAGGCTTGTACTTAAACCCATCCCCTCCCACCCAGTCTGATGTACGAGGTAATGCCAAAATCGAATATTGCATTATCATGCGGGTTAAAATATGTAACTTTATCATTCCGCAAGGGATTATTTATTTATCACGCGAGATCAATCGTTTATCTCGCGTAATGAGTACAAAAACTTCTTCTCTTGATGAATAATTGCACGTTCTCGATACCAATGCCGCATAGCTAATATCTCGCGAGGGCTGAAATGATTGCCAGTAGATCATTCAGTGACGAATTATAAAGCAGCATGTGAAACCTGCATGTCATGCACCGTTTCACTACTTGCCAAACTAACCTCAACTTCAGAAAAATTGGACAAGAATAAATGTTGCAGACCTTAAACGGTGAACTGCGTGGTTTTGGGTTGGGGTCATGCAGACGGTAATACAACTAATACACACACGCATGCAGACTGTAATAAAACTAAAACACACACATACGCACACACACGAACACACACGCACACGAACACACACGCACACACACGCACGTACACATGCACTAACACGCACACTCACGAACACTAACGCACGCACACGCACGCACACGCATGCATACGCACGCACATGCTCGCAAACCCACGCACACGAGCACAAACGCACACACACGCACACATACGCACGCAGGCACATATATATATATATATATATATATATATATATATATATATATATATATATATATAGAGATAGATAGATATAAATATATAGAGGATATAGAGAGAGAGAGAGAGAGAGAGATAGAGAGAGAGAGAGATATCTAGATAAAGAGAGAGATAGATATATGGAGAGGAACACACACAGATATACAGAGATATAGACAGGGAGAGAGAGAGAGATAGGATAGAAATAGATAGAGAGATAGATAAAGAATATAGACTCATATATATATAGAGAGAGATCTAGATCTTACTCTCTAGAGAGAGATATATATATATATCTATAGATCTATATATATATATATCTATATATATATATATATATATATATATATCTCTATATATATATATCTATATATATATATATATATATATATATATATATATATATATATATATATATATAACGACCCGTGTTATATCTCTTTATTTGCATTTGTGTTAGAAAAACAATCAGCAAATGCATTATTGGACGTAATGTAATCTCGATGCTAGAATATTAAGTGAAATATTTGGAGATATATGACGTTTGGTCGGTCACACTAATACCAACATCTCAAATATCCAGGCATACGACAACCGCTGGTTGCTGTTGTATATCTTCAAGCTAAGGACGACCGCGGGAGGTGAGCTGAGGCAGAAAAGGGGCGCGCGAGAAAGGCGAACGGAGTGAGCGCCAGAGGGCGTTAACGAGAGAGAGGAAGTGGCTAATTACTTACTGTTAAATACTCAATAGCACGATAATGTAGAGTTTGTATTTTTTGCTATGGCCTGGACGTGCGTGAACTTAGAACTGTTTCTGTGGCGTGTGAAGGTTGCTTCAGTGCCAAAAATGTATAAAATTGTTAAGGTTTACTGGATGCATGACCTGTTATTTGTCAGTGGTTCCATGAGTTCATATGTGCATGTGACTTGAATTACTTCGTATCTGAATCATTCGAGCTTTTTAGAAACTATTTTAGATCATCAGTATGAAGTGTTCAGAACAGACTTACTAAACCTGTTTAGAGGAGGTATACACAGATAGAAACAAAGCTATGGGGAGATAGTTCTAAACTTACCTTCGACCACAACAATTATGGTGGTGGCATTGACAGAGATATAAACGAAGTGGCGTGGGGTATAACTACAGACATACAACAGTGGAAAGGGAGGTGTAACACGATACATAGCCAGTGATGGGGAGTTACTTGTCGATACTCACAGGCCGTGAAGTCGGGAGTTGGAGACCGATACTCTCAAGCAGTGATTGGGAGTTATAGAGCGATACAGACAAGTAGTGAAGGGGAGTTATAGATCAATAACAACACAAGGTGAGTTGAAGTTATAGACCGATCCTCAGAGGCAATGAAGGAAGGTTACAGACTGATATTCATAAGTAGTGAAGTGAAGTTATAGAAACCCACAAGCAGCAAACATAATTTATAGACAGATACATACAAGCAGTGATAGGGAATTATACACCAATATTCACAAGAGGCGAAAGGGAGTTATTGACAGATACTCACAAGATATGAATTTATATCATAGACCACTACACACAAAAGTAGTTAATGACTGATACAAACATGCAATAAAGAGAGTTGTGACTGATACCCACAAGCAGTGAACTGGATTTATAGTCTGATACCACATGCAGTGAATGGTAGTACGAGACCGACAATCACAGATAGTGTTGAAGGGCTAGAGACGGATAGAGTTATGGACAGACACTCACAATCAGTGAGAGGGAGTTTTAGACCAATACTAACAAGAAATGAGGCGGAGTTATTGAGCAATACTCGCAAGTAGTGAAGTGGATTCATATAGCGATATTCCCAAGTAATGAAGTGGAGTTATAGAGTAATGAGGTGAAGTCATGGTCCGATACTCACAATCAGTGAGGACTAGTTATAGACCTATTCTAACAAGAAATGAAGCGGTATTGAGGGAAACACATAAGTGTTGAAGTGGAGTTATAGGGCGATAATTACAAGTAGTGAAGTGGTGTTACAAAGCAATGCTCACAATTAGTTAAGTGAAGTCATTGATCGATACTCAGTGATGTGGAGAAATAGAGCGATGCTCACAATCACTGAGGACTGGTTGTAGACATATACTAACAATGAATAAAGTGGAGTTATAATATAGCGGTACTCACAAGTGGTGAAGTGGAGTTATAGAGCAGTACTCACAAGCGGTGAATTGGAGTTATAAGGCGATACCTACAAGTAGTGAAGTGGTGTTATATAGCAATACTCACAATTAGTGAAGTGGAATCATGGACCGATACTCACAATCAGTGATGGGGAGTTGCACACCGATGCGAACACCCCACCCCCCTGCAACCGCTGGAAGGCCTCCCCGTTTTCGTCGATGACATCTACGTCTACAGCTACATGCATCGGGGAAGAGTGCCTTGAGGTCAGAGGTGCGCTACAATGCAGCACTGAGGAGGACGGCAGCGCCAAACGAATCTACACTTACACTGACAACGCGGCAATAGAACTTCTCAGCTCTATAGCTACAAAGCTGGTACACACTATCCCTGCTCGGAAGGCCGGCGGTGGATTCATCTTGACCACCTATGCCCAAATCAAGCGAGACACGGCCTGCAAAGGGAAGAAGAATGGGGAGGACTTGCAACCGTGCACGCCAATAGCCGGACCCGTGGCCCCCGCTCCATCGACCTTTGTCGTACAGCAGCCAAAGAAACAGTGGGAGAACCTGGCAAAACATCCTGACCGAAACCTAGTTCTGGCGCACAGATACCAGAGGGAGATCTTTGTAGCCTGGTATGCCCACACCGAAATCTGGAGAATTGGAGGATTCTGCGTTCGCCCCATCAAAGCAAAGGTGGAGAAGGAGGACAGCAGGGAGCGAGCAGTCCTCTGGGCCATAGGTGACTTAAGGTTTCGCAACTGGCCCATCTTCCGGGTTGACATTCTTGGCACCAACGGAGATGGGATAGTGCCGGACCCCCTAAGCTGCTATTCCAAAAGGCCAGACGCGCAAACCATCCTGGCAGGAAGCAAGCAACCTACTGCCCTACACCCCGATGGGCCGCAGATAGACGCCTGGCTGAAACCATCGGAGTACGTCTCCTGTGCCTGGAGGACAAAGAAGACCCAATCCATTGGTGCGGAAACCTCCTCCTACCCGGTCACGGAAATAGAAACCAATCGAACAATATCCACACTTTCCATCCGAGAGCGCGCCAGACAAGGCCTTGGAGGGCCTTACGGACTGGGTCGTTGGTGGGGCAAAGTACACAATCCTCAGGTGCAAAGGGGCTCTCGATAGTTCCCGAGTAGTGGTCCTCCGCACCGACACAGGTACCACGGACTCAAACGTCGTCTGGGCCACAAAAGTTCTGAAGAACATTCTTGCCAAGACAGAGCAGTACCTCGAGCAGGAGGAGAGCAAACGGAATAAATTGAGGGAGGAAAAGAAAGGACAAACCTACTGGCCGCCCCCCATGTCTTCCACCATCGCAACGGTCTTCGAGATTGCAGTGCAGCCGGCGCGGGAGTTCCATAACAAAGAAGGCCGAAAGATATCCTGGCACCCTTAGGGGCTGATATCCGCCGCGGACCCCTCCCGCCTGGAAGAACTCCAGCAGATGGAAAACGACTTAGAAATATATACCACCGTTGTTGCCGAGACGTTCCTGCCAAAGGTTAAGGCCCAGCCCCTCAGGGACCAGCAATAGGTTCTATCGCTAGAACCGGGAGAGTACACCACCATCCACTGCAGCATGTCCACCTCCCACAACGTTCCAAGACCAATTTTTCCTCGTCCGGCTGGGAGAGAACGGCGACCCTGCCCCAGGGGCAAAAGAAATCCCGGCCTATGGCCGCTTCCTAGCACACCTAGCACAGGAGTTTGTGAGACTTGGCGGACTGGAAAATATCCTGGAGCCTATGCTGTGCAGGCTCGCAGAAGAAAGGACAACACCACAGAAGAATAAAGACCGGCTGGTGGCCCTAGCTCCGCTGCAAAGCAATCTGGTCCTTCCAACGCCATAGGCCATTTCCCTGCGGGGACAACACTGAACACAGTAGCTTCTTTCCCACAGGGCTTTGCAATTGTATATAGATTGTCCTCGTCCAGATTCTCCCTTTTCAAGTTTGCTTGGCGGTACCTAGGTAGTATTTTGGGAAAGATTGAGAACCATGGCGGGATACCTCGATGCCACTTCATATATCCCTCTTCCCCGAATGTCTATATGTGCTGGCAATAGGTCCTGGATCCGGGAGCAAACGTATATCCGTTCGACAAGCATGGCACGTATACACCATCGTATTGTACCACGTACAGGGAGCTGTATTTCCAGTCGTGGTGCCATCTCTTTTGGGACATGTCCTACGATCTCTCTGGCCCCTTTGGGAGCTATGGTTTCTGGCGGGGGTTCTTGTTGTACTCTTACAGCGTGGAGAAATGTCTCTCTATCGAACTTTGGTATGTTTCTTTCAGTGGAGTAGATTCTACCAACCGGCAACAGATCTATGTCTCTCCAGTTTGCTAGCACCGCACGCCAGTTGGTAGCACCGGCACCAGTTCTTCCAACACCCACATCCACCGGACCGAACTACACTGTACCTGTATTGAAAGTATGGTTTGGTATGGTATGCCATGCGTAGCCAACCTCTATCCAACCAGCAAATCCAAGAAATACGCGCTCTGCAGGGGATCGCTTCTGCAGACGAGGTCCGAAAAAGGTATGGAATAGGAACTGCAAGACAAAATATGGAACGGTGGCCAACAGGTGGACAACGTGCACGACGATGGAGTGAGACCGTTTTCCACAACGAAGAGGATGGAGGCCAACAGATTGCCAGTATTTCCACCAAGTAGACAACGTACTGGTGAGGCAGGGCAAGCAATAGATTGCCCGTTTTCCGCCAATGGGGGAAAATATGTATACCAGACCTCCCTTGGCCCTTGGCACTCCTAGTGTGTACGACTTCTACCAGGCTATTTCACATATGGCCGAAAAAATCGATACGATTAGCAACAAACTAGACAATTTGGTGGAAAAGGAAGAAGAGGAGGTGGAGGAAGAGGTTGGCTCTGTGGTGGAAAAGGAGGTTGGCTCTGTTGTTGCCCACATCCAAAACTGGGTGTATGGAGGCATTGCGACCTTGATTGGCGGGTTTGGAAGTATACGAGTACAGACCCCGATGCACAATTCTTACATCCTCGTACCCTGCCAGTAGTGGAAAAACTAGCCAAGGCGAACCCTAGGGGCGACCCTTTTGTATGGAGTAGACCCTTTATATATGTTGCCCAGATCAAACTAGATTGATTGCGGGCAGTTTTTTCTGGAAAGTTTTGTAGTATGCTAGCACAGACCCCGACGCGCATCCGAGGACTACGCCTGTGGCTCCTACAATGGTGGACAC
>CM067348.1:19140613-19210613 GCA_034190875.2 Urechis unicinctus
TAACAAATGCATTGTAAATGTACATCAATGTGCCACATCACTTGACGACATCTGGTTGGTAACTGATAGCTTTCCTAGTATGTGTTTTTTGTCAGGTGGTAAGGGTGCGTTAAATTTAGAACGAACATTTTGTTGAGATCTAAGGCGTCCGTGCGTTATGCACAGTGCATGCAAGCAACAGCGCGCGCACCACTCCGAGAACCGTTCACAGCTTTTAAGTGATCATGAAAATTAACGGAGAACTGTGGACGTATCCTAACCACTAAAACACTGAAACAAATATAAAATGATTGCTGTGAGATGTTACTTCTTAACAATAGAGAACTCATATGTTTAATGAGCGCCAGGTTCAATAGCGCACATCGCAGTGTTAGAAATTTAATAGCATATGCTTCAAAAGAACCCCAGCGTGAAAAAACTGCTCCGGTGACATTCGATCGGCTCTGCGCCAAATCTCATCTGGTGCAAAAGCAACCTAAGACAAAGCCAACTTTTTATGTATTTTTATGGCGCGATTACCACTGGACATTATTTGTTAATTAGAAGTATATTCAAATATTGTAATGAGCGTTCCATCAAAAAATCCACTTCAAAATGACCTCTCTTGGGCAAAAAATACGTAGGTGACCCCCTACAGTTTTATTTCGAAAAAAGAAAATAGTTCACGCGATTATCGCTAGACATTCTTCGTTAAGAAGAAACTAACATGCTGCAATGAGTGCTTGGTTCTTAAGCATTGATCGCATTCAACATTATTTGCTTCATTCTCTGCTGCAAAAGCTAACTCGGCGACCCCAGTTGCGTCTTGTTCTATTGTATGGTCAATAGATCAATTACAATTATCACTATATTGCTTTTACCTAATAGTATAATTTATCAATGAAAGACATATCGACCGGCATATAGGGTATAATAATAACATAATGCAAATATGGGTGCATCTTATTGCAAATGGCTAGACCCAAAAAATGTTCTGCATTTGCATTATTGAACGCGACTTTGCAAGATTATGAAGCAGCATAGCTCAGAAATAAGTCAATATATTGGAATAATTCATGATTTGCGGATGTGTGCAATACAAAAAAATGTACTGGTATATGTGCAAGCATTAAAAATATATTGCGTGTCAAATATTTATAAGAATGCAGGGTTTTCTTCTTCGTGAGTTCAGATGAAATACACTAAGCCGTTTGGAAACTGTTGGTTAATATGAAAGTTAACATCGCTGTAAAAACCAGTATTGGAGGTATGCAATGGAACTTCTATTTTATAAAAATTTTTATATCAAGTAAATGCTTCATTCCTGGAAGGAAACAGTTTCATTGGAATTGGCCAATGCCAATGAAATTGATTCCTTTCAGGAATGCAGCATTTACTTGATTTCACTGACATGTGGTTGCAAGAGCCCCCTTTAATAGGTAAACTATCGTTATCATCGCTTTCGAAATTATGTGAGCTGAATAACACGTTCTAATAGCTTAGCAAATTCAATAGTGATATTTGCATCGAAACTTTGACAGAAATGATAATGTGCAATGGTCGGAAGCCTGTAAAAAAATGCAGCACTAAAAGACGATATTCATTGATCATCTCAGTTATTTATAATTGCATAACAGCACATGCATTTGTGGTCATTTCCCTACATATCTTGTCGCATTCGATATTTATGCATGAGGCAGGTAATATTTTTCTTTAATGTATCGATTTACATGCTAAATAGATAAGCCAGTATAATCAATGTGTTTAATTAATTGCTAGGTAGTTAACGTCTCTCTCACCACTTTTTCTGATGAATGGCTTAATATTTGCACGTGTTTTGTTAAAAACATCGACGTCCTGCAGTGACCGACTATGAAAAGTCCAGACATATTCACGACTGTCATGAATAGTTGATTGTCCCTCATGATACACTGCTAATCGTGATATGGTCCAGACACTCCAGTAATAGGCTAAAGCCCTTTAGGCGCAGCATAATCATGTTATGAAACTCTTTAAATGCGGTGACGATCCTATCTGTTCCGTGGAATGTGTAGTGTTTGAACAGCAAACTATAAGTGTCACCCGCATATACTGCTGGTGCTGGTTGAAGAATTGCGTGCATATATGCAGATAGATATCGTTGTATAAAAGTATAACTTATATATTTGGGGCAGTAAAAGCTCTGTATTTCCACGATTTACTCTATGGACAGCTGGAAATATCCTGATATGATTTAAATCAGATAATACGATATGCATGCACAAAGTGTAGAAATAATACAAATATATAATGTAAATATACAAAGACATTGCCAAAACTCAAATCGTACTGCAAAGTCTTGTATCAGCTAGTATGTGTCTCGTAGCTTGTATTGGCAGAGCCGTTACTTAAACCGAGATGGTGACATTTAAAACCAATGGCTACAATTACGTCATATAAGTGCACGCATAATCAAATTAAAGTTATTGTATGCCTGGTTTAGAAAGGCTTAATATTGGTCGCCGCTACAATTGTGGCTCTGCAGTTATTCATCAATTAAGTTACTTCCATGCAATATTCTCCTATAAATCGCTATTTCCATCGCGTAAGCTCATGTGCTATGCAGCGTCTAGCTTGTCATATTATCTGACAATACGCGTTGTCCCCTCTGTTTCATCATCGCAATGAAATCAATGCATTGTGGGTACTGTGAACTATGGGATGGATGTAATTGATAATAGCAACCGCAGGAGGGAAATTTCGTAAGTCGCTAAAGCTGCCATGATGCATAGAAAGTAAGATCAGCATCGGTTTAAGTGAATATTGCAGTCTTACTACAACATCATTCATATCGTCTTGTACTATTAGCGGTCAGTTGTGATGGGATTAAAAATAGCGGGAGTTGTCAAGAAAACTACCCTGGTTAAATCAAATATATAGAAAAAGAAAAAAACATTGGTATGTAGGCGATAGCTTGCTATCTGCCGTGCTGATTGCAGGACTAGCGAAGGAACCTCATGCTTGTGTTTTATCTTGTAGTAGGCACTTTATTGCTTTCATATAGCCGATTTGGGTAGTTGATTTTAAAAAAAACATGCAACCATGAGGAGCAGTCATATCAATTATTATTAATGAATTGTCTTGATGTTAATACGTCTGCCCAATGATCGCTTGTTGTGTACTTGTTGTTACCCTCCGTGGTCATACAAATGACTATAGTTTAACAAGTCCTTTGCTGTTAGCCAAAACGATGTCGTAAAAATAATGTTTAACTAGAGCAAACTTTGCGGCGGGTATATTATTGACACAGTGACAATATTCGTTTCATGAGAAAACCTGAATATGTCATATTCAGATGCATGCTATCATATATGTTGCAAGTTACACTCGAACGGCTACCTCATATATGTATCCTAACCAAAGGAGAACGTCATGGGGGTGTCGTAGGTTGGCATATTGATAAATTCGATAATACTTAATTCAGCCAAATGACTTTTAGGTATAGTTGTAACATTAGATTCATTCATGAAGAAATTGTTTGGAAAAGAAATTTTATGTTTCACTTTTCAAACAATATTGTGTGCCCATTTTGAACTTACACCCCCATTACGTGATATTTGCTCGCCAATGAAGAGTTTGCACACTCGTTTTTACAGATACATTGGCGTTTAAACGGGAAAACGTACCTCACAAAGAAGTGGAATAAATTACGTTACCTTGGCATTCATATATTCATGTTACCCGTTTTGCAGCAGATGTTATAATTTGTACATGCTAATTATATACTCTGCCACAGAACAAGTCTACTCATTCACAGATCGTTATTAAATAGAGTACTCGAGTATGTTATTACGTTGCTAATAACATTAGTTGCATTCTGGCCGGATGACTATTTTCAATTATATACATCATAAGGGCAGCCATATTACAAGAAAGTATAACCCGTAAGTTAATATAACATCGATTATCAAAAGATACGGACGCTAATGGAACGAAATGCTTGCGTATTTAAGGAGAATTACCACAGTTTTGGTTCGGGTGCAGTTTCCCTTCACAATATGGATTGTTGCCTCTGGCATCGATTCATCCAAACTAACACAGGTGGTAAAATCGATTACTGGGAATGCGCGGAATAATGATAGTTGCTGTGATAGTTAATCTTATGATCACGATATTGAACCATTTTACGCTTGTTCTAGCAGCCAGGGAAGCGTATTTAGGTACCACCTATTAAGTCACTTCTGAACTAGGCTTCGTTAATATTTGTCGTTCATCTCTACAGAATATCTGCTGCGAGAGCATGGACACCCCACCCATTAAACTTACGATTGATAAAACAAAATATCGATTATCTAGCAAATCCCCAATCTGTAGGTTCTTATTCCCTGAAGGCTTATCGCATGTGTGCTTTTGTTGAAAACTATGCATAATATAACCTCATTTCCTACCGGGACACCGTGTACATTAGCTATTAGATTAAGTTGCTTGATGCTCTAACATCTTCAGGTTCTGTAAACATACATTGATTTTACAAGAGATTGCTGATCACTTTGTAACTAAGGGTTTAATTTATATGTACACACGTCAGAACCTAATGGTCCGATGGAATACTTCTAGTTCTGGGCTTTTTATTTGCACGAACTGTATTAAGCATGGCGCAGGGCTTTCGCCATTATTATTTTGTGTATATGTTGATTAATTACTAAGGCACCTTCGTGAAGCTAATGTTAGATGTAGCACGGGCCATCATTACCTGGGTATTTTGAGTTATGCTGATGATGTGTCACTTATTGCATCTTCTGTCATGTGATTCTGAGCAAGAGAATATTGCCATGATCATGAAGAAGCTAATTTCGGTTAGAGACGGGGTTTCATTCTATGCGCTTACCCAACATGGAGCTGAAGCTACTTTAAATGAAATTCATTTATTGTAACTGTTCTATTTGTTTCGTGTGTATTTTTGTTGCTGTTGCAAATAATAGCGTTTCTGTTCGTCTGCTGTGAAGAATATCATTATTATTATCATATGGGTAAAGTTGCTCTTAAGGCTTACGTCCTATACTGCAGGGTACTTTTACACCGGAGCATATCTTCCTCGAATGGCTTATCATTTATGAATAGCCGTTAATGTCTTGACTTCAGTTTCAATCAAAGCATGTTTCTCGTCTTAAAGAAGCAAATCTACCAATTACCTAAAGATCACCCTTTTAAATCTAGTTATCTTGACGATTTAAAGCAATGACCAGGACATTAAACATTAATATTGCTCTGATGATAATTCTGTTTGATGTAGATCAGTATTACTCTATCTAATCCATGTATGTCCTTTATCTCTATCTCATTATTATACTTCATCGTTAAATTAAAACGACATTGTATCAATTTTGCACACTCCGTCTGTATAGGTTTGGTTTGTCGCTGGCCTGTTGCCACCATGAGCAGTTCATGATTTATGACAATCTTTTATTTATCTTATATACATAGACGATTGCTTGGATTACTTCAGTGATAGGCGAATAGCTAAACCCAAAATAAAGCATGCACTGAGTATACGATGCACTACAACCATACAATGCGCTTTCTGTTATGCTGTTCAACTTTCCGATTGGGATATATTTAGCTGCAGAGCTTGCATGATTGCCGCTTTTGTTGAGGTTTTGTAGCCCGCAATATACGGAATACATTTAGGAATCCGATTGTGCAATTCCAACAGCGAGGTCCCCATATTAATCAGAGCAGTTGTATTAATCTAATCGTCACCTGTTCGTGGTTGATTAATGCCTGCAGTCTAAGCGGATTGCTGGCATCAGTAGTTTAGTTCGTAAAGTTCCGACTTTTGTATACACTTTGGAACGAACCGCTATGAACAGCAACAATCATAGGAACACCTGGACTTATCGAATTCCCCAAATGTGAATCTTTAACACTGGTTCGGGGTTACGTTGTCTGTAGAAATTTCCCATAAATAAAGGGTTTAAAACTGTATTAAAATATAATTCGGCAAATGCGTCGCTCATGCCGAAAACCTTAACAATTTAGCACGTATAACATGGATATATCTGAATGGCTATAACACTTAGAAGACCCGCCCAAATAACTTAGACATTATTTAATTCCACAACAAACTTATCATCAGCAAGCTAGAAAATAGATTACATGCCCTAGGTATCTATTTTCACAAATAAAGCCAAAGAGACACGGGAATACATATGGTTTCTGGCGATATGAAATGACATTCGCCACTGCTAACTACTTTGGCCCACACAGTGCTCAAATTGAAACTTGCGCTTAGTGTTAATCTGCCTGAAAGGTCGCCGATGTTTCAAGGAAACTTCATTCAAGCGACTTAATATATATATTACACTTGTTAAGCAAACGTTGGTCATCAAGCATCATTGCTTGTACTAATCAGTCACATTCGTTGAGCAAACTACCTATTGGTCGCTATAACGAATCCATTTTTAAGGTTACCTTTAATCCTAACAAAATACTCGATCGTGGTGAATTTGTGGAGAACCGTTGTCTGTTTTACCCATCTTGATAACACCTGGTTGATGAACCCCGTCAACAGCAATATGGGCCAATTAAATGGCCTGTGATTGGAATTTTCGTTAGAGAACATCTCGCAACAGACGATATGATGAGTCATTCAGCAGAGCACCAAAGCTTTCACTCTAACAATACTATGGAATAAATCCAACAACAGGTGTTTTTGATTGCATATATACCGTCCCCTAGACAGTGCATTGGCACTTGAATGTTTACTTACGCACTGCTTCGCTGTTATTACGAGTTGAATAATTCGATACGATTATTCAGGAATGATATTTGTACACTGCATCATGTTAATGGTAATGAAAAAGATCCACGAGAACGAGTGCATTTCGTAATCTTGATAGATGTTCATGAAGTCACAATTTAGGATTTTCGAGCGAATTTCATGGTACGTGCTCGCAAGGTTGTAGGGCGGGCCCTAAATTGCTAATGAAATGTGGTTAAGCTATCAACCTCTCCAGCTGTTGTTCAAGCAAGATAAACCAAATCCACAAGTTTTGCAATTGCCTGTTGTTATGGGCACACTTATGAATATTTCTGGCAACAATGAATAGGACCGTGTGAAGTTGTCGTGCATTAAATCGGCTGCTATTGTAAGAATCTATTGCATGTCGATGAACTGTGCTTGGTTTTGATAGTTGCTAGAACTTTCTTAAACCATCGCGCCAATCATATCTATGTCTTAGCTCATGCTGATTTAATTTGCAATGATTCTTTACGACTTTGGAATCCTGCCTTCATTATTTCATCCTACTGTTTCATTCAGTGTTGATCGAAAAATCTTAGTTTCAATTGACAACCCTCAACGTTCACGATACAAGCAAAATTAATTGCGATATAGATACAACAAGCACTCTATGGCGGCTATAGTGTAATGAATTGGACGATATTCAAATTCAATGATCTCCATCAGAATATTGCATAATCGTGGTTAGCTGGACTTGCAAGAAAACACTCAATATGATTTCGCAGTTTTGCCCGTGGTGGTTCGTTTGCATTTGAACATGTTGCGACATTTATTCTGTCTGTGAATCTAAATTTGCAACCAGCAACTTATTCAATATTTAGAGTTCTGTAAATGGATGATGCCAGTCAAGGGCAAATGACGTCTTTACATGTACTTTGTAACGTAACATTGTGATATAGTTGGTAGTGATTGACGGGCAGCGTGATTCCTAATATCTTGGACAATATGTAGCATAATATCTACAATTTTAACCCAACCTCGAGTTCAGCTTTAACCAATTGGCGATACATCGGCTTTGACGAAGTGGGGATCAGGCGAAATATGATAAGATAGCATTATTTAGTACAGATTTAGGTTTACTTGAACTGACAGGATGGCGTAATTGAATCGTAAAATCTTCACAGAGTGAAATTTCGCTATAGTCTGATGACATATAGTCTGTCTATCAAATTTCAGCTCCAAGTTTTGACAATAGTGAGATCATCATAGGAATGTAACCATTCTCGTTCCTCTTTACTCTCGTAGAAGTGTCCTATGCTAAATGAAACTATGTAAAATATCGCCCAGCACGCGATTATCGGCATATTTAATGAGTTTTGGCCGGTTTAAATTGCAGGGATATTGGTTTTGAATTTCGGCTCGAGTTCAGTATTTGGAGAGCGTCGTATACCAATAAACAGATACCGATACAGATGCATCAACTGGGCTGATGACATACCTAATGTCAACTAGTAACGGCAGCACAATGATTTCTTCAGAGGATATGCGAGTTCGCTGATTTATAAAGATCCTCCTACGCGCATTATTCGAGTTGTGAATGAACTGTTTAAACGGGTTTATGTTCATTTGCTCAATGTATAAATATTTTTGCATTTTTGTGCTTTATAAGACTTTGTCGGAGATTGCTGCTTGGTATTTTTTTTTATTGTGTTTGCATGAGGGGAATCGATGAGATTCAAACTACACTGTTGGGAATGAGTAAAAGCGCTGGCTTTATATTGAATGAATGTAATGAACCTTCAACATAAAATTGAAGTAACCTTCTACTTATATCAGCTCGTGTACTCTATGCCATGAAGATCCTTACCTCATTTAAATTGGAGACAACACATCTGCTGCATGCATAATATGGGATGTATCGCTTATGGCTCTCAAGTTGTACGATTCATTATAGATGTAACAAGATATACATCACTTGATCCTGAAGTGATATAACAAACCCACACGCGTCGTGGAGTATTGCATTCGATAGCCATATATCAAGAATCCTTATTAAATATGGTGATGGTATTTCATGTCTGCGACATCTAAAGATGCATAACGTTGTTTACAAATTAAATTTTTGGATAATGCACATATGCCTCCGCGTGCAAATGTCGGCTTCATGCTACAGCTAGTATGATTGCAACTCTTCCTGGCCATCAAAATGGTATAAGCGTTCTAGAGACATGCATGTATTCCTAAATCGGTAAACAATGGCGATTGAGTTTTACGTCAGTTATGTCAGGAATGGTAAGGGTTTCACCACATGGTTTATCCCGGTTACTATTTACCATACATGGCACCATTACGTTCAATGCTGTCAGAGAGAGCTCCATTAGATTGTCTTTCGCTCTATGTGCGTTATGTTCACATTGATATCATGTTGCGTAGGATTGTGAAGCACGGTAAGATAGTTGTAGCATACGCTGACACAGCATAAACTCAATTTCCACCGCAACTACCATAACTGCCATTTACGCCTATCATCAAGTGCGATTTACCTGCAAACCTATGTGATCCCTTGATAGGCACTATTAATAAAGCATATGCGTTTGATGGATGCTGTGATGCTCTGTTATAAGGTGTAAAGGATTTATCTCAATTAAGCCTCACTGTATCCATCGACTTATTTACCGCCGAAGGCGACTATAAGCTTAAAGGCAATACACACAAAGCGTCACGAATGCAGCCTACGCATAAGCGTTATCAGGACGGAACATTCGCTTGCTTATTGCCTATATCTTTCTTAATCAAACTTACTACCTTCCCGCAACAAGCTTTGTAATGAAACATTTTATGGTGATCCTCTGATGCAATTAACGGGCTGCAACATAAACAAAATTAATTGACTTTTACTTCTTAATGGTTCATGTGGTATCAACGGTAGCTTTTATTTAGAATGCACATAGAAATTATATTTCAATGCACCTAAACACATTCCAGAAAACGTTCGTCTTGCCTCCAATTAGCGCACAGTTGCAAAATGACCTAATGTAGTTGCAAAAGAAATCGCTAGCCTAATGACCTAGATCGATTATGTAAGATATATATATAGAGAGAGATATAGGTGATATTCTTAATATATAATATATATATGAAATAAATTTTCAGAAACTAACCATTCGTTTACCTATATATTTACAGTATCAATATCTTATATATATATACCATATATATGGGGATATTATCCAAATTGTATCATGTGTTCTATGTTTATATATAAAATGATTATTTAGTTTATATTTAAGTCTCATTACCGAAAAACTATATCTTTAATCTATATACATTGAATATATATCGCGAAATATATGTATATCTCTATGGTTTATATATGATATCATCTGCAACATCTAATATATATGTTATTTATATCCATATGATAAATATATATATAGATATATAATTATATGCAAATATATATATATATTATATATATATATATATATGTATATAAATATTGATTTATACGTATAAATTAATGTCTTGATCTTTCGTGGACAACGAATCTTTCGAGATATGGTCAAATATGTACATACTAGGATCCACATAATATGACAAATTTCTCATCCAAAATGATTGAAAATAATTTGTTTTGAATTCAAATGTGATATCTATATCTAGCAAAGATCTATAATATACGCGTGATTTCTTTCGATTTAATATAATCCACGAGTGGTTGACAAACCAACCATTCGTACATAACCCGTACATATCTATATATATCCATATATATATATATATCTATGCCGAATATATCGTCCATGTGTAATGGATATATATATGTAAATATATATTTATTATATTAATGTATATATATCTATTATCTATATACAATATCTCTATCTCTATGCTCCATATCTCTCTCTATCTGCAACTCTCTGTTTCTCTGATATATAAAATTATTTAGATATTTCGGTATATAATATTCAATAATATATATGTATATACGATCGCGACGTATTGTCTGATCCTTCGGGACAGACTCCAACCTTTCGTAGACTAGGAAGAAAAAGTCTAATATATAAACATATGTCCAATAACGTAGATCAATATATATAATAATTGAAAATATTTTGTTTTGGAGCATTCAAATGTGATAAATATCTTAGTAACGTACGAAGAGATAATCTTTCACGCGAAAGATTTAGAGAGAGAGAGATAGAGAAGCTATAATAGTAAGAGAGACATATAGAGACAAGAGATATATATAGAGAGATATTTCTTTCACATGAGATAATATCTAAATACATATATATATATATCGATCCCTATTGCCGTGTTAATGTGTGTGTGTGTGTGTGTATGTGTGTGTGTGTGTGTGTTATTGTGTGTGTGTGTGTGTGTGTGTGTGTTGTGTGGTGTGTGTGTGTGTGTGTGTGAAATGTGTGCCATGTGTTGCCTGTGTGTCTGGCTGCGCGGACGTGTGTATGTGCGTGTGTGCTTTACAATTTGTCGGATTTTGCAACCGATTCAGCATATATTTTTTCTTTAATCGAAGACAATCCAGGAATTATCGTCGTGTATATAAGACGTTCCTCTAATACCCAGGACTGCGAGGATAGTTCAACAAATGAGCGCACCAAGTTTAGAGAAAGTTTGTTTTATTAAGAACCGGTCAGACATAAGCTCTGGATGGCGGAAGAAAGCTAATCGGCGCATGATCAATCGAATGTGATCGAGGCAGTTGTTAAAAACTCTCATGTGTAAGATATTCCCGCGCCGTTGGTGACATTTGTCCCCGTTAGTGTTTATAATATTGTTTCAAATCCAGAACAAACCAAACGTTGGCCTAGAGAGTCGTTGGACTTCTCATGGAAAGCATGACCCGTTGTTGTGTTCGTTAGACATATACTTGCTTATGCATATATGGGTTCCGTTTTAACTCCAAGTTACACAAAGGAAGGGAGACGTTTATTACCGCAGTAATAGTGACACAATAGCGAATCAATTCCCACAGTATGGACAAGTAAGTTACATCTTAAAAGCTTCACCAACGGTCGATCAAGCAAGCACTTGAAATGCTCTCTAGAGGCTTACTTAAAGGTCAACTAAAACGATTTTCATCATTTCTTTATAATGTGTTTCAAATTGAAGATTAATAACTCATAAACCAACGGGGACCCATAATTCATTGCAACGGCATGCATAAGTATTAAAAATCCACCGATAAGGTTTCATTCGGAAGAAAATACGAAACCATCTTCTCGATGCCATTTTGCCTCAGTTGGCCGCTAGGTGCACGTTGCGTGACGTCATTCCTGCTGGGCTGCCTCCAAGAGAATTTGACTGCGAGCGAGCGAGCGAAGCGAAAAACGATTGTTTGGATTTTAAAATTACACCGTTTTGACAAGCCATGTCGTCTTCTGATGAAGTTTACCAATCCCCATAGCATAACATTGGGGCTAATCATGTCCATGACTGTTTATTTGAGCCAATACGAACGGGAGTTGAAAAATCCAAGTCACACTACGAAATGACACCGGGAGCTCTAAGACTAACTCAAGGGTCCGCCTCGGATGAAGAATCAACAAAAGATTTCGATGAATGGTAAGTTTTAGAATACCCTTCCCAAGCTTTATTGAACTATATTAACTGGTAAAAAATAATCGTTAGTTTCATTTACCCAATAAATTTACACATTCTGTAAGTTGAGGATGGTATGTTGACAGACCTAACTACTACAACAAATAGTAATAGTAATAGTGATATGTTGGGAATAAGGCTAGAGCCTGTAGGTCCAATCTGGGCATTTGGACTATAAACCACTGCTGGAGGCATGCCCGGGGGAAGGATTAGGGGTCGGACGGAAGGTCGTATCGGTGGGCGATCCAGAGGCTGTCAAGGCGTGCCTTGAAAGAGTTGACGGAGGGGGCTGTGGCCACACCCTCGGGGAGAGATTTCCAGTCGGACACCACTCTCTGAGAGGAGTACTTGGCTAGTGAATGTAGCTTTGCCATTGTACCCTGAGCACATTGAATATTGTGGACAGATGTTTGCATGCAGTTTATAAAGTATTTTCCTTTTATATTCATTCATTGTACCACAAACATAAATTTACAGTGACTCTAATTATTTCTCTAACTTAGGTGTAGCTGTCATTACTGCATCCCAATGGACACAGCTAGAGAGTGCTACAGAAGTTTGGAGTGATGGCTCTAACGGAGGAATGGACATGCATCACCAAGCATCCCAGATTCCTGGCTAGCTGCATGAATAAAAATGTGCTGGAAGTGTCCAAATTTGAATCTATTCAAATGGACAGACCTGTTGGAGATGAGGTCTCTACAATGAGTAAGTTAGCCATTATTGATACCAAAAAGGATGGTTTGAGGTTAAAACAATCATATTTATTACAAAGGGAACATTAATTCCACCGTGTAAAATATTCAGTGTTCATATTGATGAACTACAATATATTTCACATAGCCAAGAATAAATAATGCCAGTTATATGAAATCCAGTGGCAGAGCTTACAATAAAATTATGAAGTGAGGAAATGGTTGACAAATGACAATTGTTATTTTAAAACCATAGACAACTAATTGACATATTGCTTCAGATTATTCAGGTATCTAGCCTACCGCCAGTTTACACTCTGGATATGGCACAGACTGGGCAAAAGAAACAGGAAAGTGCTGGCAGCCTGTGTGGTAACAGCTGTTAGAAAATCCTTCCCTGACCCGGGCGGCAAATATACAGGTTATCTACAATGAAGCCGAAGATTTCTTGGTCAGGTTGAATCGACACCTGTGAGCACCTACGAGAAGATCCTTTTCAGGTTTCTCGTACTGGGAGGCAATAGATGGTGGGACAGTCCTGATATCTGCAAGGACCTCAGCAAGTCTGTAGCTTGGGTATTTTTGCCTTAGATCAAGCACCTGATGCAAATCAATGATATTCATATTTTATGATAGTCATATAAGTTATATTATATGCCAATTCTTAATTTGGTAACAACGTTTGTGCAAATGAAACTTATTCAGGTTTCGGTAATAAATGTCAAAATAACATGTGTTTCATTTTAGATTAATGCATGTTCACACCAAAAGAAATTGGTACTTTGACAGGCTTGGGATTTTCCCATACCTGAACATGTTCAGTGTTCTAATAGCATTACTGCCACTAACAAAAATCCCTGAAGCCATAAACAAATTCTCTACGGGCATAGCTCCTGTAAAAGGTTGGCAATCCCACATCTTACGGTGTCCATTCACGCCGATTTGTTCAAAACAAGCAAAACCCCCCCGGTATCTTTGATTCTGACTGGGGCCATCCTCCCGATCAACACCACTGTACATAAGCATTCTGTGAGCTAAATTTGTCTTCCATCAAATAAAACTCTGTGATTACACTACAAACAAAACAATATTTACCTAACAGTTCTTCAAACGCCATGTCATCAGTATCCATCTCAGCATCATCGTCAGTGAAGTCATAGTCAGGGTCAGTTTCAATCTCATAATCGCTGTCCACCAGTCCAACAGATTCCTCCTGGGGGTCATATTGGGTGCCCCTGGTGACACTTTTGGTGAGATGGGCCAACTTGGGTACCTCTTGAATATTTCTTTATCCCAGGAAAGATAGAACTCTGTGTCTGTAGAGACTTGTCAGCCATCTATGGTATCAATACAATACGTATGCTACAATTTCATTCATAATAGCCTTTAAGGATGTAAATGTTTACAAATGGACTCTGAAAAGACACATGGATACATACAGCAGAAGTTATCCCTGCCAATGCATTTCATCATATATAATAATGCAGTTGCCTTGTGACACTCACCAAAACATTTGCCTGCACCCCTAATGACAAGTCAGAGCAAGCTTCATGGTCGGCAGACGGCTAGGCACTCGCCCCTGATGTAGCAAACAGCGCGGACGCTGACAGGCGAAGTTTCTTCGCCTAGCCTAGGTCGGCAGTACTTGAGTGTGACACCTCAGTCTGTGATTCACCACTGTCACTTGATTTATCTACCTGCTCAGCTGCCAAAACCATTTCGGTGCCTTGGTTTCTTACGAAATCCTAGACTTTTGAGCAGCTCTGGGTCAGTCTCATAAGCACTTTTCTCGAAATGATCAAAACATAGAACTGTCGTATAATTAAAAGGACAGGACTATTGTTTACGCTTGACTTTCGACACCCATATGCGGCGCATATGTCTTTTAGAAACAAAAAAAGTCACGCCTGACTTCTCATTTGTTCCGACAACCAAACGCACAACAATAAGGCATAATCCACACCAAGAAACGCACCAGACCGTGAAGAAAGACGAGTTAGTCACACGCTGTCAATCAACCGGGAAGGCTAAAGATGGCGATGAATAATCGCGAACAACCCGAATGACGTCACTGTACGGAAATTCACGAATTTTACCGAGCGGTATCTTGTCAGATTCGACGTGGGAAATATACATTTAAAAATCATTTTTCTAAAAGAAAAAAAGCGCGCAGTCACCTTTTTTTTGCTCACGATTCCCTTTTAAAACATAGAACTTTGAAAAAATGGAATAAAAAAAATCTTTGTAGTTGACCTTTAATATCCTTGTTATGATTATTGGGATATTAGCAAATGTATTTATTTATAGCAATTGATATGTAACATTTTATAGCAACGGAATGCCAAGTTTGGCGATTGGTTGAACAGGATCTTGCCACCACTAGATAGTGCTGGGGAATGGCCGAATGTCATTTCTCACTCTACAATGTGATCCTGGCGGCTCGATTGCAGCAGCAAAATGTACCCTGCTCTTGATACAGAAAGTGTTCCTCTGTGTACATAACTATTGAATTTTCTCAGTGACACATGAGTGACGGAAGGAGGCTATCACAATCATGTGTGGCTGTGAGGTTTTGAGTTCTGTAATTTAAGTGCATTCTCCAATCATCTAACAAACCCTATATGCCTGATGCAGCTATTTCTGAGCCATCATGTTGGATTTCGGATTGTTTAGCGTCTAAGCCAATCGTCGTATCCGACAAGAGCTCCTTGTGAATGTCTATAGCCTGCATTGGGCGAACAAGTGAACCATTACATAAAACCCCCGATAATATTCGATCATACGTATGAATATGTTGTACCCAATTGAACCAATCTATCTATACATTAGCAATTGGATACAGGGCGATTTCGATGAATAGTTTGAACTGCTCCAAGATTTGTTCCTTAGACATTCGCTGCAACGAACAAAAACGCAATTCAATATCCCGCTATACTAATCGTACCCTCTGCATTAAAGGTTATCGTGTTGGCCTCGTTCATTTGTTTAGACATGCTAGTGAAAGTTTCAATTTATCGTCATGAACGCCGAGCGTTGTTCCTATACTGCGACAGCCTTATCATTCGTAGTCAGTTTAATAACTGTTCAAAATTGGCCAACTCCCATGACCCGGCGGCGTTGTGTGATTAGTAAGGCAGTACAAACGCCACAAAAAGAATAAGGCTCAGTACTTCCGCAGCCGACATCCTCTTTAATTACAGTCGATTGTCTGGTGAGGATGGTAGGTCGCCACACAACTGTAGGCATCTCAGGGTTACTCTCTGATAAGCAGTCATATTTATCTCTCAAATATAGGTATATGAAATATTACAATACATCAATACAGAAATAGACGAGATTTCAATGACATTGAGACTTGTTATTGCACCACTCCTCAGAGTATTTTATGTTTAGAGAAGCAGCAGCCGGCATTGAATCACTTGGGATAATGTGAAGTATAAGGGCTATACATCAAAAAGAATACCAGCATTAATTATTACAATGTGAAATGAATGCCGCTGTTCTGCTGAAGAAATGTAAGGTAATCCTTGCATGCGCAATTTGATAGTAGATCGAGTTTTCGATTATGCAACGACTGTAAAATTACATAAGTCTGTTGAAGTCTACACCTTCTATTTGTGACATTCTTTGGTCTAAGCAGTTGCTATTGTAATAAGACTGTAAAGAGTGATACATTAAAGATGACAACAAATAGCACACCACTTAACGTCATTATAAAGAGTGATACATTAAAGATGAAAACAAATAGCACACCACTGACGTCTTAAAGAGTGATACATTAAAGATGACAACCAATAGCATACCACTGACGTCATACAGAGTGATACATTACAGATGACAATAAATAGCACACCACTGACGTCCTACAGAGTGATACATTAAAGATGACAAAAAATAGCACACCACTGACGTCAATGACAATATCACGTCAGTTCAAGCCATTCAGAACCACCGGACGCAAACATTTGAGGCTCTTGGGGTGTATAGCTTTCTATTATCACAATCAGAGGACATTACATGGTCTTCATTTCTCTCTTATTAATATACATGATGCCATGAGGTCTGTATTACGGAAAGAATCAGGTAGACGCATGCCTGATAATAACTACCATAACACGTGGTTAATCGGCAAATATGTTTGAATATGCAATCATGTATATTACATAATGGACCACAATACAAGTCAGGTTGTGGCATAAAGTAATCAAAAAATGATCGGCTGCCTGGATAGGTTAAATCTAATAGTAGCGTCTCTCGACCGCGGATATTCATGAGGCAGTTGGCGTAACCTAATAGGCACACATTTCACATCCATGCATATTATAGTCTAGGGACCCTTTTAATGTCGTATGATCGTCTGGTTGTAAAAAAAGCGCATTGTTAAGTACAAGAAGTATTATGGATTGCGTAGTTACCATAATGAGGAGCTTAAACGAATCTTTGGCTGTACCTAATGCTTTAGAATGCAATACGGGGACCTTGAGCAGTGATTGATTTGTGTTTAGAATAGTCGTTATTGTACAATAACCCTGAAGAAGAGTCAATCATATAAGCTGCGTATATGTGAAAATGAAGATCCACGCCATGTTTTATACCTGTGCTGTAGATGCGTGTGAAGCCATCACTGCAGCTATTCTTTGCATCTGTGCACAGACACCGACACCATTGTTGATCAAATCACAATAGGAAGCAGTGGATAACGACGATTATTTATTAATCTATATGAACGCGATGCGCCAGTGATGCGTTGGCTTATACGATAATTTATAGTTTGACCTAATTAAAGCAAAATACGTGCAAATCGTCTTTTGGGTGGATAATATGTGATTGTTCTCCTCTTGTCCCAGCTTCATGTTGCAGCTTAGCAGCGAAACATTTTAGATTCCTTATTACTAGAAGAGATTAGCTTAAATTATATCATAAAATACATTATATATCAGACCAACGACCCTTGCTAGCATCAACAATAATCGATCGTTTATTACAGTCTTTGCCTTGCAGAGGGACTCTTATCTTTAATCATTAATTAGTAACACGCAGTTACGACGCAGGCAGGCTGGCACCTGTCGGTTTGCCTGTTGCCTCTACAGCGGCTGTCCTCTATGACGAATTTGACACTATCGGTCTACAAATCACACCCTCTGTGGCATGATGTAATGCATGGTATAAGTACAATTCAGAATTTTCTCTTATACTATTCCTTCTTGTTAAACACGACAAAATCAAATTCACTTTGATTGCTGATCTGAATAAGTTATATGTAAGGCTGACAAAGCGAATCGAATATTAGCCGGCACATTGGTATGTCGAGGAGGAAATACGAATATTACAGCTATGTTAACAAGACTGGATTACGTATCTTAACACGTATTTGTTTAAACTGTTTATTAATACGATGACTCAGACCCACCTTTATGAACACACTTATACACAGCCGAAAACCAAATTAGTATTCTTCATTCTATGCGAACGACAACAAGCGTTGCTAAATTCCCCCTGTCTTAAGCCATTTGTGAACTGGTGAAATGATTCGTGTAGGGATTTTTCGGATTTCGTATGCTGGTATGCCTCATAATTCAGGAACTGCATATTAGTGCTTTCTGACGGTAGCTGTCGTATGTGATACATTATCTATGAATAAAAAATCAAATTTGTAAATGTTTAGATTTCTTACTAACACTTGCATAACCTCCATTATTGTGTCAAATCGAATTTCTAAAGGAATTATTGACTGGTTTGCCAGACAATACCTCACAGATAGCTACCGAAAGCGAGCAAGAGAGAGCATCGGTTCTATCACATTTTCATTGGCTATCTGTAAATTAGCGCATTACTTACAAGATCGTCAGAAGGTTTAACAAAGCGCTACACATATCATCAGCCCCGTAGTTCCTCAAATAGCGGTTCATCATCTACCAGTCATCATCAAATCCATAGACAGTAGTTATATCGAGGGTTTAGTTTTTTCATGGGCTAAGCAATGCATTGACAAAAGGCGTAGCAAACGAGAGTGTGTGTGTGGGGGGGGGGGGGGGGGGGGGGGGGGTCTATCGTCCAGTCGGTTATACATCCCATTTACATACAAAATGCATGCTTGACACAGCCAGAATATGGATGCCTCTTACTTTATCATCGCAACAGTCCGTAGCTCGTCATGGTAACACCCGTTGGCTACAAATACATTTACATCATCATTCATGGAGGATACTTTACATGGTATTGGGTTCATCACAAGAGATTGGTTGCTATATGTTGTGATGTCTATGTCTATGAATTGCTCGAATATGTATTCACGGTTTTGTCACAATTACAGTTAGAGAGTGCATCAAATCAAAATATTTGTAAGCTTTATGCTTTTGCTGATTTTGGCCCAGATAGAATATGACACTACTTTTACAATGTTGTTTTCTCGATATAAGCATTAATTGCCCGTCAGAGGTTCTTAATGACATTGTACCCGGCAGACAATGACATAAACAGCATTATGTATCGTTCCCGGTGCGGATATTAATTTGAAAACATGCCCGTATTATTCCGTATGTTCCCATAATCTTTGTGCTATTCCGTAAGTATCAAATGGGATTGGTTACAGTTGTCATGGTATCGTATAACGAGCTGCACTTTGCCGATGTTGATTTGATGTCGAGGATGAGTGAGTGAGTTGGTGATTGAGTGAGGGGGTCAGTGAATGAATGAGTAAGTAAGTGAGTGACTGCATGCTTGCCTGCTTGCTTGTTTGTGTGCGTGGGGGAGTGCGCGCACGAGTATGTACATGCGTGTATGAGCGAATGAATGAATGATGGAATGAATGCGCGAGTTTGCTAATCGTGAACTGCATGTTAATAATAATGGTACGGACCTCGTTAACAAGAGATATTTGTTGCAGTGCATATCTCGATATAGACATGGTGATATAAGTATGTGCCTTCTTTCGTGGCACAGTTGTTTTGTTGCGTCACGACGGCGATGAGGTATTGACGTATGTTACTGTCATTTGTCAATGATTGTCATGATATACATGTAACCCGATTTCAGTATTATCCATAATTACGCTTGTCGTATTTCTAAGCAACTAAATGAGCCTATGCGAATCTGTACTATTACGTATGACTTTTGTTAAGGAATGAATATATATCATTGCGAATATCTTTCTACTGAACACAATGAAGAACACATTCATGACTGCGAGAATATGCTGTGTCAGGGTGCTGAGACAATATGTTTAATGAACAGGTACAGCTACCAGATGACAAAACCTGTACAGGACATTGATTTGCATTCAAATGTTTGCATTGGTTGTATGTATGCATTAAGCTAGAGTTAGCATAGAATATCTTCTATAGCCGTCCTCAGACGTAATATGCTAAGGAGAATTTATACCGTGTGTGTAGCATATGTATGCAATAAAACGGGGACTCATTTGCAAGATAATTATATCGAGGAGGAACACATCGACAAAACGGGGGAGGCTGCCAGCTAATATAATATGATGAGTAGGTCTACGGATATTTTTAATACAATTGTGATTGCAGAAAACGTAATCCACGCTTAAGTTGATTTGTTACTCAAAAAAGCCGTAAAGTTAACTCGTATGGCCTCTTGGTGATAATTAGCTGCTATGTGGCGACCAAAGGTCACACTGTTGGGGGATCTGTATTGTCCCTATGCCCATGTGAGAATATTGATTGGTGACAGAAATAAAAGAAGGTATTTACGTTTATGAGGCAGGGGGTGATCTCATGGGAAGTTACTTCCTGGGGGCTTGATGTGGTGATTGCTATCTTAGCGGGTCCAGGGAATAGTTAACCAGATGACATTTAGCTTCATAGCTTCTAGCCAAGGCAAATGACGCCATAGGTCTTGTCTTACAGCATGGATGTCTGAGTAGATAATCATGAATTTTGTAGATGTATTAGTTGCTTGCCTTTCTCTTGCTATAACTCTGTATCGTCAATAACGAGCTAAAACTTTGTGCTTTTAGACTAAGAGTGTGTTCCACCAAAGCAAATAAATTGATGAGAAGCTGTATACAATTCAGTTATAACTAGTATTGCCCACAAGTGCTTAAATACTTCAGTGTAATCCCCATAGAGACGGTACTGTTAAGCGGTTTTTGTGTACTGCAACTTCTCTTTCGATTTCAGGTGATCTCAAAGATCCAATCGGACTTCCACGTTTCATTTAGCATTAAACTAGCAATACAAGCCAAACAAAGCATTTTTATATTTCTTTGTTGTCGTCCATAGTAGTTATGTATTATATAGCAAATGAATAATATATATAGTCAATACAATTTGCATAGTCAAAGAAACAAATCATTTTATAGTGGGTATTGTACAGTTGTATGTATTGTGGGTATATAGTTCGGTATGTGAAATGATTTTTATTATAGTGATTATATAGTCACTACGGTATTTGTATAGTCAAAGAGACTGTTATATGTATAGTCGGTATTTGATTATATTCACTACATGCAAATTGCTTCATCATATACATATTGTGTTCCTCAAGCAGTCATCCGTATTGTTTCGCAAGCTTCGCAATTTTCTCCATCATTATACTCTAAAGGGTCTCTCGCCTACCCAAACGAATGGTTACTGAACGTTCGCAGAAGAGTACTTGAGGGTATAAATACTAACGAAAATAAGGGCGAGTGAAGCGTGATGAATTAAATTTGTATTTTTCGTATATTAAGCCATTCATCGGATTAAAGAAGAATACCTGATCCTTTTTGAATGTCAATCTAGTTGCAAGCATTTATGGGCGTGTTAGAATAAGATGTATAGTAAACCATAAAAACCTGATCTTCGACAAATGTGCCTAGACATTTGTTAAAGGGCGATCCTGTCTAATTCACTGTCACTGCCCTAGTTTATTTGCGAATCAATTTCGGTCTGTTGAAGTGTACGTGGGGTGATTCTATACGATGGGTTTTAATGACACAACCTCTTAGAAATATGGCATTCGTGTTTGGCCATATCGCAACTGATAATGAATTATGACAGCACCAACAATCATGTTATGTGAGCAAGAAATAAACATAAAATCCATATATAACTGTCAATGCAGTGTTATCCTAGCCCGACCTCAGCAATTATTGGTAATGGTTTGATTAAGTGAAACCATATAAACGATGCCATAAGCAGCGTACATGCTACCAATATAATGACAAATTCACTACTCGTAGTGCCACCCAGCCTCAGCCCTGTGATCCCAGCCGCAGCCCTGTTTCGGATTACCAGTAATCGCATGTGGCTCATCAGCGGATCCTAAGTTACAACCATATGTGACTATGAATTCTAAGGAATCAATTCCCTGAATATCGGAGCTACATATACAATTAGTGCCTGTCTGTCAACTTCTGATGCCACGTGATACCATTAATGAAAAGCTTAAACATTTGCGTTATGACGCTTAAATAGGTAAGCAATAAGCATTTGTCTCACATAATTTACTTTACAAGTAACCCCTTGCTGACGCTATATCTCCGTTTTGCATCAACTGAGAAAAACAAGCAATTAGCGGAATTTAATTGTTTTTTTAAGGGTGTAGTGCAGTTATTCACCAGTCAGCGTATTCGTACATCGATTTTTAAAGCTTCCCCATCAGCGACATATACCTAGCAATGTTTGCGAGGGCGCCGCGTAACTGTGCGCCTAAGATATAACTCCCAAGCATCGGACAAAAACACCCGACTCTTTGGGAGGCTTGAAGAAAATATATTAACTCATCGCAAAAAATATACAACCAAGACAACCATTAAACGGTTGTGCAGCAAACCACGAAATCACTTCTTAACGTGTTTGATGCACAGAGACAGACAATGAAACATTGACTAAAAGTTTCATAAACAGTTATTCAAATGTGGATACAGGCTTGGCTGATGTTTGATGCAATGGAAACTCAAACCAAACTTATATTTTGCACAGCAGCAATATATTAGTAATTTTGATAGATCACATAAATAGTCAGGATGTGAAATGACGTGATTTAGAATGGATCGCCTGCTGGACCACCTCTCTGTCAAAATACAACAAAAGGGAGCCCAACGATACCTCATGAAGCCTCTACAAAGACTAACGAAGCACACAAAAAGCACAACAAAGCATATTGCGTTATACACAAACCTGATCGTCCATACTCGTCTGTGGCATTATCAACGTGAATGTTAAGAAATATAAAATCAGTTGCAGCTTAAATCATTATCAATTTCCTTAGAGTAGGGATCAGGACACGCCCTGGTAATAGTTTTGGCGCAGATCCACAACTTATGTCAAACTTCAGACACGTTTGTTGAAATACACATCTTTGCACTATATATCGAAAATCCCATGGCGTGGTGAATGTCAGTGGTAGTTATGCTAGTGGCTTTTGGAACTATTCATAAACACCTCTATCTTTAATGGATCATGAGTTCAAGCAAATACATTTATCTTTTGCTACCTTTTTAACAATTGTTTTAATGATTGCGAGAATAGTACAAAGCTATAGAGGTAGGCCGTAAACGTAGGAATGGGATTTTTCAATGCTCGAGTGAGCCGTATGTCAGATAATTTGCCTTATACATACCCTATGTAGACCTGGATATTAATCATACATGGCCGATAGTACGTGGTTCGGTTGTTGGTGATCATCTATAAGTACAGTAAATGCTCAAAGCAAGCCGTTAATGATAAGCGTATATCTAAGTTTCAGTGTTAGTCATCGTATGTTAAATGCATTGCAAATATTATCTTTATTAATTTAGTTACTTTAAAAAATATTATTGAAGGTGATCACAGCATTACATCGACAAGATAAAACATTTACATAAATGCAAATTGAATAAATACAATGATGACCCCACCCCCTCTCGTCCCTACAAGAAAAAGAAACATGCGATAAAAATATGATAAAAAGGTAAACTGATGTAAAGGTAAACTAAATACAATTCACATAAACTTCACGTTGATAGCTAATGTAATAGAAATTTGATCCCGACGTTATATGGGTAATGAACTCAGGTAATTCGGTACGCAATATTTAAAAATTGTCCATAGACGACCACATTGTTCAATCATTAATTGTTTAATGTTGAATGCATATATCCTAACATTACAAAATAAAAGCCGACCAACAAATTATGCACATCTTTTCTTCGCAAACCGAAGGAGTTATTCGTTAATGCATCCAGAAGCTTTGTTTTGTAATATTTGTAGATTGCATGGGGCTCACTGCCGCATCTACTCCAAATTACTCAACCATGGGTTTGATGCGAATGTATAAGATAATCGTACGTTGGTTTCAAATGTTAACTAGACAAATTAATGTTTAACTTGGCTGATGGCGTACAAGCTACTTTCGGTGTTATTTTTGGTGATTCTATGATGATACCGAGGGATGCAAACATTATCATCTGAGTAGACTTGGTTCCATATACCACCAGCGGGAGGGCATATCGCACATGGTAAAATAGCTTCATAACGCATTTATACGTTTTTTAGGTAGATCCATTCAGTTGAGTGTTAGATAAGTTAAGGTGGCATAGCGCGATTCTTGTCGCTTTGTAGGTACAGTAGTACTTTGCATGTTGAGAGATGGTGTTTATAATTCAAGGGGGCGCCGCCATAGCTACCATGGCACAGTTTGGACCAAACGTCCGCAAATTAATGCCTGTTTTGATTGACAGTTATTAATTTAATGATTAAACTGCAGTCGTGCATATGTAGGTAAGCCATCTGCTGAATTGAATGTAACAACACGATTGGGTGTTTAACCACTGTGACAAACCGCACATATGACATAGGCATAGATGACTCAAGTCAAGGCTTTCACAGGCTATATGAACAGTAACACTACCGAGCACTCTGATCAAATTGTTCGTAACATGGTTTGACGAGTATAGCTTAGGCCAACGGATGTAGAATGCATTCCGGTTCATAGCACAAGTTAGTTCCTTGGATGATGACACTTCACCCAATAATAAGATGGTCAGCAATGGAAACAGGGTCATTCTAAATATTGATTCACAAGTGTTTTCGCAATTACATGTTACTCGTTTCAACTGGTATTTGTAGTTAAATGTGCACAATAGGCTCCATGGCGAGTAAACTATATAGCAGCTCAGGCAATCACACCGATCGAACAAGCTTCTGGGTCGTTTCGATGGCTGTCTAACTGCTGTCAGCGATATATGGTCCACTAAAAAAATATTTACGTATGTCACGATTCATCAGCCATTTTGATATATGTTAACCAGCAATTATAATGAACAAAGCCAGATTGTTTCTCGATTTGACAAAGTGTCATCAACAACAAATAATAATAGACATTTCTCAGTTGTCAGTCGAGATATATTTCTGCAGTGTATTCAAAAAATAACCTTGGCGTTCACGTTCGACATTTACAAAAGCAGTTCAAATAAATACCACCGAGGATGCAAGTTTCCGCTGTACATCAAAGCAAACAACCGCTGGCTATCTGCAAATAAATACGAGTGCCATCTGACGATAATAAAGCGGTTCATTGCCAGAGCCGTAAGCAATTTATAGCATTAGAAATGCTTTTTGACATCAATACCGCTTACGTCGATCCTAGGGTACCACATTTTCAGCAGATAGGTGACGATCCTACAATTAAGAGTCTATTACCGGACCCTTTATAGCGTAAAATTTCAATATTAAACCGGTCCAAAAACGCATGGATATGATTTTTATGGTTTTTAACGATACCAGCGCTCACAAATTGCACAATAGAATATGATTGACATCAATCCGCCGACTGAGATTCATAATAGTACTTTAAATATGAACTATAGGTTTATTGACAGCCAAATCGGCAGTAACGAATTGTTAGTAATACCACTACAACGAGATAATTTCCTTCTCTGTTATTGCGATGTCTTGCTTTCGTTACACTGACTGGAAATTAGGCCGGAATCGATCACAATATGCCTTGTGTGATCACAGTTACTTTTGCATGAGTAACTTTACTTCAAAACGTCTCATATGGCTCACCAGATGTTGATTCAGGACTAACTGGCGGTAGCATTCTAGAAGTAACCTGCTAGTGCCGTCTTGGGAAACCAGAGAGGGGTGTCTGAGAAAGTCATGAGTATAAATAAGACGCAAATGGGCGCAAAAATACCGGCAATTTTGTCTCTTCTAGGCAAACAAACTGTCAATGTATATAAAGGGCTTATGGAAACTGTGTAAAATATCTGTACAAAAGCTCTGCTGCGCAATCCATCTATTAAGGTTAACGACATCTCAAGCGGCTAAAAGACCGCATTCGTCCTAACATTGTTTCCGATGGTGGTGTCAGTCTCAGTGCATCTTAACCTGCATAATAAAATAATAGAAAGGAATGATTCCAATTTTCTTTATTACGAAATCTATTTGATGCTAAACGTCGGTCCTAATGAATTTTAAGTACTGTCACAGACATGAAACACCATCTCCATTCTGAATAAGGATTTGTGAAATATGGCTATCGAATATAATATCCCACAAAGCTTGCGTGCTCAGGGTTATTTATATCACAATCGAGTCAAATGGTGCATATCTTGCTATATCTATAAAGAGTCATAAGCTTGAGAGTCATAAACGATACCTTCCATCTAATGTCAGCAGTAGATGTATGGCCTCCAAATTAAATGAGGTTAGGATCGCCTTGGCATAATGTACACGAGTAGATGAAGTTAGGATGGGATTTCGAATTAATGGTGAGGGTTCCTCACGCTCATTAACTAAAAAGGCAGCGTTCTTACTCATTCCCAACGGTAAAGCTTGAATTCCATCAATTCCTCGTATAATAACCTAATTAATGTCAACGCATACTGGGTAGAAATCTCCATCAAAGCGTAATAAAGCAAATGCAGAAATGTTTACAAACTGCGCAGAAATCCGTTTTAACCACATTTTATTAGCAATTTAGATCCCGCCCTACCAACTCCCGAGCACGTGGCATGAATGTGCAGTGTGTAACAATGCGCTCAAAAAACCCAATTCGTGGATTAATGAATATCTATGATGATTTAGAAATGCACTCACAGTTAACATGATGCAGTGGACAAATATTATTCATGAAAAATATTATATGATTATTCAAATCGTAATAACAGCGAAGCAGTGCGTAAGTAAACCTTCATGCGCCAAGGCACTTTCTAGGTGACGTTACTAATGCAATCAAAAACACTTCTGTTGTTATATTCATCCCATAGTATCAGGGGAAAACATTAGCGATCGCCCGATTGTCCCTGGCAAGTAGGTGAAGCCGTCGGACAAGTGAAGCTGCCATCTAACTTACCCGACGCGACAAGTCGTTTTTATATTGTAATGAAAGACTCTCCATATAGTGTGTGCTTCAATGACGTAATATGGCGATATCCAGACCCACCTGAGACGCAGTGAGAGATATTTTCTAACAAAACACTCCAATCACATGCCATTTAATTGACCAGGGGTAATCGAGTTGGGTAAAACGGACATAAATCTGGTTCACCACAAATTGACCACGATCAAGTAGTTCGTCAAGATTAAAGATAACCTTGAAAATGGATTCTTTATAGCGACTAATAGGTAGCTTTGCTCTGAGGATGTGACTAATTAGTACAGACATAGATGCTTAAGGACCAACGTTAGCGTAACAAGTGTAGTATATATTGAGTTGCTTGCATTAATTAAGTCTTCTTCAAAGATTATCGACCTTTCAGTCTGATAAAAACTGAGCGCTAGTGTCATTTTGAGCACCTTTTGGGCCAAGTGAATTAGCAGCAGCGAGTTTTATATCCTATCGCTAGATAATATATGCAATCCCGTGCATCTAAGTTCTCTTTTTGAAAACAGTTAAAAATCTTACCCTAGCTTGCTGGCGGGTTGTCTAGGTGGTATAGCCATTCAGACATAACCATATTATATGCGCTACATTGTTAATGTGTTTGGCATGGGCAAAGCATTTGCCCAATTATATTTCAATAGAGTTATAAAGCCTTCATGTATGGGAAATAACGATGGATAACACAACCCTGAACCAGATACAATGCTGATTAACTTTTGGAGACATCGTTAAGTTGCGGTGATCCTGCGATTGTTGCTGTCAATAGCGATCCGTACACAGTGTATACATCAGCCTAATTTTCTTGAAGCGTGACATCCTCATGCATTCCCCAGTTAATCAGTAACTTGATCATGACTACCTGCACATTATTCTCTCTAAATTCTTAAAATGTAAGTACTGATGCCAGCAATACGCTAAGACTGAGGGCATTAATCAACCAAACGAACAGGTGATTAATGCCGCACCTCTAATTATATTGGGGGATATTGCTGTTGGGATTGTATAATCGGATTCCAGGATGTACTGGTGGATTGCGGTCTACTACACAGTGGCAACAGCGACTATCATCCAATCCCAGCTGCTAAAAATATCCAAACCAAAAAGTTCAAAGGCATAACAGAAACCACATTGTATTGCTGTACGGTATCGTATGCTGATCAGTGTACGGTTTATTTGTCGTTAAGGTATTCGCCTATAACAGGAGTAACTCAAGCAATCGTCTTTCTATATCGGCAAGATAAAAGATAGCGTTATGTATCATAAACTGTCTATGGTGGAAGCAGGTCAGAGACAAACAAAGCCTATACAGATAGGGTGTGCAAAATGAATGCCGTTATGACTTAAGGATCAAGTATAATCATGTGGCAATGATAAACGGGCAAATTTATTTGAGTATTACTGATCTACATCAAACAGAAATGTCATCAGACCGTTAAATAATGTACAATATTTTAGTCATTATTATACATCGTTAAGATAACTAGATTTAATATGGTGATCTTTATACAATTGGTAGATTGGATTTTATCAGACAAAACACATGCTTTGATTGAAACTCAAGGCAAGATATGTAGGTTATATATAAATGGTATGCCCTTCAAGGTAGAAAAATTAAAACAAAATAATAATATTAACATGATGATATCAACAGCGCGCAGTGGTGCGGCCATTGAATAATACTGTTTTTCTTTTCATTCTGGAACTCATAAAGTGAGAGCTCATAACGAATTCTGTATGTATACGAATAAATATGCCCAATACTTATATTAACCTTCCTCAGATCCATTGTATGCTTTGGATCATTCTGCGATCATTCATTCAACAACTAAACCATAGTAGACTACATAACCTACGGTTGCATATTAGTGCATTGAGTATTTGTTAACCAACACGGCTGTGTTAACCCTTGATACACAATAAAGCTACTGTTATCATGATATTTCTTAATTAACCTGGGTATTCTACACTACATATGTCAACATTAAACTGACAAAATTTAATATTCATACGAAGGCATAGGGCGGACAGATTTGTTTGCTCATTGATCTCTTATTGGGAAACAAACGGTGATGGGCTGCTAACTGAATATATTAACTCTCTGGCGAAGTGGCCAAATTTGGGCTTCACATATCAGTATTTAAGGCATTCATGTTTTTGTGCGTACTTTTGTATCGTATACCTACGCTTCGCACTGGGTGCGACATGCAATAACCTTTTACACACATTTGTACTTCTCAAGCTTGTGAAGAACTCCAAAATATATAATAATTTGGGATATCCATCATAAGGGCCTAAAACGAGTGCGCTGTCAATTATAAACTGCACCGGTGTGTCATGATAGGTAATCATATCTTTTACTTTCTAAATACATACTATTTCCCATAACCATATACCCAAATTAGCTTTATAACTTGTTTGTTGAACGCAAGCGC
The DNA here is from genome assembly GCA_034190875.2 of Urechis unicinctus. Lineage (NCBI taxonomy): Eukaryota > Metazoa > Annelida > Polychaeta > Xenopneusta > Urechidae > Urechis > Urechis unicinctus. The sequence continues at coordinate 19,170,382 of CM067348.1, forward strand.
GAAGCTCAGTATATTACATACACATAGCCAAAATGGTCTGAGGCTCCTACATTCAATATATAATCAATAATATGATGTTATTTACAGGTAAATATGTTGGGAGAAATGGAATGATGGAGTCGTAGAAGACCTCATTCACCATGATCCCGCAAAATAATATTGAAATCAATAAACGCTAACGTTCTTATTCAGCCCTTCAATTTTCTGTAAAATATACCCAAAATCAATTGCCATTGAAAAGAATATTGTGCATAATTCTCATCAAACTGATAAGTATGCGATTTAAGCTCGAGCAAGCAACAAAACGTAAAAACAAAGATTTAATTTGAAAGAGCAACTGAATCGTAGAACCTGTTTGTTAAAAACACATCGAGATGGTGTTGTAATTGTTCGGTGATGAGCAACATATCGGTTAGGCGCTTTGTGGCTCATCTTTCAATCGAAATCTCGACTACGGTGTTGGTGTCCTTAAACTCTTGCGATATGATTCCATGTCAAAGAGCGAGTAAATTTCTTGCAATATTGTACACACAAATGGATCGGTTAAAAAGTACCTGGCAGTGAAGGATGTACTCCTAAAGATACTTACTCTTTTAGCCCTATTTTTACAGAACGTGAAGCTAATAGAGGTTCAAGCATATGCAACATGATGCAATAGCTAATGTTCACGATGTCCATGTGAGATATGAAGTAATCTTATGCATAGCTTTCAACAAAAGCACACATGCGATAGGCCCACACGGATTAAGAACTTACATATGATTAATACCTTTGAGAGGTAATGGGTATTTATTTAAGCTTAAGTGTCCTTGATCTTACAGCAACAAACACTACACCTAGTATCCACAGTAAGCGATTTTACAAAGTGGGCTATTTTGGATGAATTGATGCAGGAGGAAACATTCTATATTGTAAACGGAAACTGCACCCGGAGTAAATCGTTAGTAATTATTCTTCAGTACTAAAGCATTTGCATCCGTGTCTCATGATTATCGACTTGCCATTTACCTATGTGCTATGGTCGGTTTTGTAAAACGGCTTTTCTATTGAAGGACATATAGAAAAATAGTCATTTCACCAGAATGTAACTCATGAGTGGCAATCAATGTTTCTCAATAAGTCTTTACTTTCACCGTCTCTCACTACGGGAAGTTGATGGTTTTAACAAACAAAATCGCAAATCTTAAGCCACTCAATAGAAAGAGTGGTGCGATACATAATTTGTAGATATATAGCGACAACGAAATAGTTTCTTGTTTGATAAGTGAGAAATAGTGTGTCTGAAAACAACTCCTGGTGATAAGGTCGCTACCGCTGAGCTGAGCAATTGTCTCATTACTGTGTTTATAAGCAGTTATCTTGATCGCTCCTATGGCATTGCATGTTATCTCGCAATCTCTATGCAGGTATTAGCCAAGAAATACGACCTTATTGAATTTCAAAATTAAAACATACACGTTGGCAGCTATATTCTGGGAAACAATTGTTTACGTGTTTCAAAACTAAAATGCTTATGGACAATGCATATTATTTTTAGTCATTCAGAACCAGGCGACAAAATTACGTTGTAGAAATTATGCTATCTTTAGTAGAATCCCTGTAGTAACAAAGCAAGTACCGTGTGATTTTAAGCAGAGATGCAGTGCCTCACTGTATTTCCATATAGCTCATATAGTCACTTACAATATGCCATACATATCACAACTTGAAACTTTAGCAGTAGCAGAGTATCTATGTATTTATTACCTAAGCTCTGTCAAAAACGTAACAGTTATTGCATCTGTATCTACTTAGGCCACGTCAGATGATATCAGTACATGGCAATGAACAAAACACACTGTCATAATTGCAGATCGCTTGTTTTTAGTGCGTCACTCATATTATCGAGTAATTTTGCCTTACTGTACTACTGATTGCTATGGACCTTTAACAATGTAGCTTCCTTGTAATCGAAACGATAACGTTAAGGTTACATTATTCAACCACTTGTCAGTTGGATTGGATAATCAATAAAATTATGATTGAATGAGGACTATTGGCAAAGGTGCCCCTAAACACCGCTTTTTTGGCTGGTAAACTATATTGATAAAATTGTCTTTAAGACGATGGTCAGGTAGTCTATAGACTGCATTGATTCCGATATGTCTGATACCGTAATTTAATCAAATCAGGCATATCCCAGTAGACGATATTCCACATCAGCCTATCAAACCTTACGTAAGGATCGAAAAATGAACGAGGGTATTTAGTTTTTATCAACCAGCCTCGCACTGTAAGCATTTATTGTGGAGCTAGCGATGTCTGACAAATACAACGCGTCACTAAGAAAAGTAAAACATTTCTGACTGGTAGCCGTTGATCGTATGTAGCCATGTGAATTCAGCTTCTGGTAGTGATTCTTATTGATTTTATGAATGCTAAATTCTATGTCGGTTTGAGGTCTACGAAACTGAATCAGCAATACAAATTCGCCCATCTGGTTGATATTGGTATCTAACAAGCAACACGATCACTGATGAGTGTGAAATGCTTATACAAACGGGATTTCTCCAATCACATCCCTGCAGCCAAACTTACGCAGGTTTCATATTAGCCTTGTGGCAGCCGTAATCATATCTGCGACAAACTTGTCGGGAAATATGTTATGGCAGCCTCAAGACCTCCGTACCAATTTGCAAGGTAGCAAACTGTCGCAACGTCCCAAGCAGGTTTTTGGAAATGCGCATTTTATTTGCGAATTTCGGGTGGTATTTGCTAAAATCTATACAAAAGATATATTATTGCAAAACGAGCACCTCAGCAAACATGATGCAGCTCATCCCCAAGAAACTCATGTAGTACTGGCCAGACAGCCGGGGCATTTGTTCATCAGTTTGCATATTGTACTTTTAACTGTTACTGTCCAAGGCCAACTCTTCATGGTCTGATATTGTTTGTAAGTGTTTAATCCCGGCTTGCATTAGCATTCCTCATGACAAATAATTATTGAAGGCTATTAATGATAGAGAACTAACATATGTTATTCAAAGATTTCAGATGCTATCAAATCTGTCCCTTTACACGAATAATTATTATAAAATGAGCTACTAATACATGGAAATATTAGATGACATATATAAGAGTATCCTATGTCCTACAAGACAATAATATGACCATAAGAGATCATTAACGTTACGAGTACATTACGACTGGCAATGATGATGAACATCGTTAAAAACCACAAAGTACTAATACAAATGGTTGGATGTCAACCTAACTTGCCACTATTAATCCCTAGAGTACTTGACGTGTTTCCACATTTTCCTTAGAATTCTGTGAGAACGTTATCCAGTTCGAAAATTATAATGCCTGCTTCATATGTGTCTTTTGTCAATACAAATGTGAGCTACGCACGCAATATTTTACGATTAATTGATACAAAGCAAACGAATTTACATTTGAATGTTGATATAATATTGTCCTGCAGCCAATTTCCTTGCCACATTCGCGTCCTGTCATCCACATGTTGCTGCTAAGGCATTTAATACATTTGTATATCAGGTGTCCACCCGATCATGATGCGTATTGGCGACTCATGTAGATATCCTCGATTGTATATCATTAGAAAACCCATTTGAAACCAGTCACCGAATACCCAAACAATCGATGTCGATCTTCTTACACCGATCTCGCATGGTTCTAATTTCTAGAAGACTTACCCTTTTATAACCTGCCACAAATGCCAGGATAAGCGATGTGTTTCGACTCACTGATGGTTCTTGTGATGTTGATGTTGCATCGTTCTGCCAAAATATGTTGGAACAACTTTAGGTTGATATCGGTGATACTATTCCCATAAACCAAGAGGCGGTAGCGATGACCACATGCTATATTTATCCACTTGACGTGCAGCAATATTTGTCAATGGTGATATTGAAGTACTAATGTGCGGCAGTGCTAGTTGCTATCAAAGTTAATTGCATTATAGTGCTTTTACTTTTTGTGGCTAGGCCATGTATGCACGTCTCAAGTGTTCAACTGAACGGAAGAAGGGCTGGAATTAGAAACAGCAAATCCCAATCAGCCTGTGCAAGAATATGACTTGACTGCGTTAACGTCCGGACCCCCATAGTTGTTCGATAGTATATTATAGAGAATAAAAGTGCCGATTTTATACGAAGCTCTCTTGGATACATTTGTAAGCCCTGCAAACGGGAGCCAGGTTGTCTAGTGCTGAATCACATTTTTTTAGACGACATGTAGCTGATGTAAGTGCAAAAACAGCTATATTGGAAGGCAAAATGCTGTACTGCAGTCGAAATTTAGATGCAATTTACGACGGCCATTATTCAAGCGAGTCGTTCGATAAACATTTTTGCGACTCGGAGCTCCGAGACTTGGAACCGCTTATGCTAATCATCCGACAGCTTTCGGGGACAGCTTGAGTCCAACCGCTGCCAATGGCCAGGATGCATGATAAATTACTATATCCGGGCAGATAAGCAGTGGCATTCAAATCAAAGGCATTTGGGCACATTAAGGAAAAAAACTCAACCATCTGCACTTGACATTTAAATTCAGTCTACTAACCAATGCTATTACTCTAAGCATGTACCGATGTAAGTCAAGATTCACAAATCATTGCAAAGAACTAACTGGCAATATCGTTAAGAACAAGACATATGACTCTTAAAATCTCCTCAAAGGTGTCATTGTCGCATTTAATTCCTGCTGAAGCCCGTGAATAATACATTGCCGCAGGAAATAAATGACTCTGTTTTTATCACATTCCTTTCCCTAGAAGTAATCCGAGGGCATCACCCTACATCGATGTTTAAAGCAAGAAATGGCACTACTAGCATAATGCATTGAAGATGAACGTCGGTACCGCATACTTTAAGCTGCATCTTGTTGCATTACAGACCCCCACAAAACCATTTCTCAATAAGTGTAAGTCTGTACCATTTACGGTGATTCATGCATACCTCTAGCAAGTAGTCACCGATCAGAAAAATGATCTGAGTACAAACTTATACGCAGTATGTGCGTAATTTGTGGCTGAATCTAAGAAACCGTGTTCATGAAGTCCGTCGGGCAGCAGCTGTTACTGCGTTATATAGCGTTTTTATGCTGTACGTCATATATCTGGTCATGAAGGTGTAGTGATAACATAGCAGAAGCGTTCCATGCGCTCAATACCGCCCCTATAGCTACTATATTTCGTATTCACCTGGTAACCAACTGTTAGTATTGTCTATTTATTTTGCTGGTTCTAAGTTTCTACTGTAGCCATGCTGAATTAAACAGATGTGATGCTTGTCGGTAAAAGATGACAGGCAAACTTGATTGGTATCTCTTGGTATGTAACATTCAATGACTACGCCAATACACGGGCCGCAGCTCGAGATGAAATGTCAAAAGAAGATAATATGAAAAGTATAAAAGAGGTCCGAGAATGTGTTATTTGGTATTGAAGTCAGCCTAAAAAATTTGCCAACAGCTAACAACAAATGACTGTAACATGTACCTAGTTTTACAATACAGTCGGGTTAGTTCAAATCTTTAAAAAGTTCATTGGCCGAAATGTGGCTGCTGATAAGCTTTTGTTTATATAATTCCGCATTGTTGATAACAATGTTGAACTTATTACTGAGTTACAAAGTTTGCCAATGCTACGGCGTGTTCCTAATGATAAATATTACCTCGCTTCATCTGAAACAAGATCTGTAAACCACAGTGAATTTCTTGGGTAGACTGTGTCCATCAAATACATTGGTCCTATCAAACCGACTGATAAATTATGTAAACAACTATTTTTTGCCCTACGTAACGTTTTGCTTCAGTTATATGTATCACCTCTTCATAAGGATCTACCTTGCGAGCCCAGAGAATACTCCTGCCTGTTAATTGCTGGGAGGCAACATAGGTAAAATCATCGACCGTCATAGACGGTACATTTTTTTATCATTTTTTATTTGGCGATTATTTATGATATTCGACATAAATGCATCAAGAGTAGGCAAAAGTATGCATTATATATTGATGGTCTATGCGAAATGCAACCCCGACATCTTCCTCTTCTTATAACAATTTTCATGAGGATTTTCTACTCACAATCATTTCGATTCATAACAGCAGTGCACGTGAACTACATGCAGAACTTGTTCGTGCTCAAATATCGTTATGCCGAAATAGGTTATATGATACAATTAATACTCGTCCCATCCCACCTCGCACAGGACGCTTCGTTTGCATTCGATTGACACATGGGAACATCTAGCCTTATCAATTTGCAACTCATCACTTATGAAAGGGACAGCACACAGTTAAAGTTATAATTAACTCAATCAGATGAAATTTATGAGTCACGTCACTGTTTTCGTAACACTCGGTGAATAACAGAACATTGTTCGTCGACTGGTTGCTGAGCAAAAAACCGACAAAACCGCAATTCTCTCATAATTATCAGATGTTTGTCCATCTTAATATTAACTAACGTTCGGTGCACATATCCAGAGCGTGACATTGGTTTATCATTATTCAATTGGTCGTACTGTTATTTCCCCGTGCCGCAGGTGGAGCAACCGAACCTTGCATTAGCAAGAGAATAAAAAGGGTCGGAACACTACAAATAGTCAGTGCAAACTTCTACAAAAACTAAAATGGCCTTGGCAACCAATTTGCTAAACTGTTCTGCCAGGAATTTCGTTTGACTACAACGATATTCATCGCACTTCTCAGAATGTAACCATTTTTAGCATGAATTAACAGAAAGATGATTTCACCACAAGATATATCACCATACGAAACGACAGTAATAATTAGCACACAATACCACTTTACCTAGAGGCACTTGACAAAAAAACCATATCCCTCAAGTGAGATTGGAAAGTACAGGCTCAACATAAATATCCCTGACCACTTATTGTTGTAACATATGACACTGCAACCTTTAATGAGACTACATGCGATGTTGTCGAGTCGCCTCATTACTGCATTGGCAACAGCATAGTGTGACATCTGTCTTTTTTTTCATTTCAGATTGATTATTTTTACTTTCATGTGTTACACGAATTAATATACTTATATTTTATACCATTAATGGCAATTCTACAAATGTATATACATCTTGTTGAAGGGGTGTTCTGAACGAGCATCATTATCGGGAATTGTGTATAGGTGTTTGTATTTATTCCTCTTGATAGGTTTATAACTGTACCGTTGTCGATAACAAGCTAACAGCATCCTTAAGTTTGTTTTCATGAGGCACAAAAGAGTTCCGCATTCTAATCCAAGCGATTCCTTAATCAAGTTTTACCTTGCATGGCATACTAAGCAAATGTGTGGTTTACAACACAGCAATATCATTTAAATATTATGTTAAGAGTGAATGTAACCTTGACAAATGTGCCGTTATAGCAATCAATAGCTTGTGATGCCAAGAGGATATAACCGGTGGTGTGATCGTGATGCTAGTTGTATTATGCTAGATGGCCAATATGAGCCTAACAAATGCAGTATATTCAGTCGCTTTGTAGATGACTTCTTCGACAAATCATAAGATATCTCGGTGACCAGGTTTTGTTTCCGAATGCAGTTATATAAGCACCTGGTGCTAGTTTGATTCCCAGTTTATCATTATCAATTTCAACGTAATCAAGGGTATGAGCAGTGTCGATTTATGTATAAAACGCAGTTGGTGGGATGCGTCCGGCCTGTTTGAAGTATATGCAGATTATAAGAGCTCATCTTTGACATCCATTAGATTAAAAACCATTACAACGACGAGTAGAACAACGGGCGTATGCACGAGATCATACGACGTTCCAAATTATTCATTTGGCCAGCTGTGCCATTGCGATTAGCTGTTTTATGAATATATCCATTCTGTACAAGACGGACAAGTTATATATAATTGCTTTGATTAGCGTTGCAGGATTACATATCTGCACCTTGCATAACCGAGGAATGACTATTATCCATTTATGGTAGATCTATATAATTGTTTACTAAGATTTGTCAGCAGGACATGCTCGACGTTCAATGCAGCTGAACAAACTTAGAAATAACATCACCAGGCACTGCCATAGATCGTTTGGGCAATGATATTGAACTTGCAGAGCATCTTAAAGAATTTAAATTTTGCAAGGTGCGAGCGTACTATTGCCACATCCAATGTAATCTGTGCAATCACGATAGCGTCAAAACAATTGTCCGAAACTATATCCCAGACACTAGAACTTTTGTTCCTATGTTGGTGCGATTATATGTGCAATCGTACCACATGTTGAAGAAAGCTTACGGTCTAACTGTAACGCAAGTTTAGTACAACGATATATCTGTCAATGAACATATGTGTACACATCATGACTAAATATGTAGAAGCAGCGATTTTAAGTTAATACTCAAACTATCCAAGAATACGACAATTAGCTACATGGCTTGGAATGGCAGAAATGTGGTGTTCAGTCTCTGAACACTATGGTCCTTGCTTGTGTGGGTGAACGCTTTGGGTGAAATATGAAAGATGACCCTCTCAGAAATATATGATGATTCGAGCAGAAATATACGACCGCGAAACAAAAACTAGGATATTTGGGAGAACACAATGTTGACATAGTGAAAACTTTTCATGAACTGCATGTTAACTTGTCTCGTCAGAGCGAGGACCTCACGTTCTTTTGAGTAGAGTCTTGCAACAATTCCTGCTAAACGTTTCAACACAATATTGTCAACGGTGGGTGCCAACAATGAATGTGCCAATGTGTTTCATTTAGGACTTTTTCTGTGCAATTGTCTTTATATGTTGTACTTCGTTTGTGGAATTTCGAAATGATGGCGAGCTAATTTAAATCTCCCTGCAAGTGAATGTCATTATATAGCCGTTGAATAAGACAGTAAGCAAGTAGCATTCAGTGGACATTATGTCGCAGACGCATATTATTTATAGGCTTACATTTATCGTTAATGAGAGGCATATGCAATATTAAATGGATACAAAGAACCTGTGAATAACGTGTCAGGCGTTTTGCACGCTCCTGAGAGACATTGTATCGATAGATTTAGTGGACGGAGGCGCCATATGCGCCAAAAACGAAATGGATCATGAAATTAATATTCGATATATAGGCAGAATGTAATGCAACGTGCATGTTGCACACATAGCAATTTATCCTGGCGTGCATTTAATAAAGTGTCTAATATACATCCATCATCATAAAAAAAAAACATTGGGTCGTGATCAGCGTGCATTGCTTTGCTTATGCGAGAACAGGTGCTACTATCACCTTTTATGCGCTAGCTGTAGATGAATCCCTACTCATTTAATGAATAATTAAGATGGAACTGCATCTGGAATACGACGCGTTCATCTACATCAGTCAGTTGATTATTGCAATTATGTACATAGAGACCATTGCCAAAAGCGTTATAAGGTCAGGCTCAACTGGACATAATGACTGTCATTTAAATGTAAAAGAATGCCTTTTACGTTTATAATTGGTCGGCTTTCTTCGTTCATGATTGTCGTTGACGGCAATAATAAAATAATATAGATTGTCACAAAGGTTTACATTGTATGACTATTTGAAGCATCAAAGCAGTTGTCACCATGTATTTACCTATATTTTTAACGACCTACCCTACGCAAACGACGACATGTTTCTAAGCACACGACGCAAGACAGATCATCTGAAACAATTCCAAGCAGTCGATCTACGAATAATGGCTTGTACTAATTAGAAAAGCGAAAACGATTACGAGATAGTAAAGTAATGTTCTTCATTGTCCGATACCTTAGTGGTTCTATCCATAGGTATAGATGCTATCATACGTGTGAATAGTTTTTCGAGGAACCAATTGTTGCGGGCGTATCATATTACGAAAAGCAATATACTATTTATATATTACAGTGCTCTGGTATTTTTAAGAGGACTGGAAACATGATCTATAAGTAGTTAAATCAAAACACTAACGATCATTATGTTTAGAAATTCTCTGTACATTAGCAACTTAAAGCTGGCATGCTAATACTCTTTCAGATTCAATTCATCCGTCATAATCAGTCTATGTTTTTGTAGATTCACATTCTAGATGTGCTTCAAGAAATACATTGCGATGATGTTTAGTATAAATTATTCGGTGTTTGTTTATCATGTTCATCTCTCAGGTTAACACACACATTGTTTGAATTTCATTGCTATTACATATTTCTTTGAAAATATTTGCTGTAACTGCAATAGCTGCAGGTCATTGTCACATTTATGTAAATGATTAGCTTTGTTGACGCAAGCCAGCACCATGCGAGGTTACGTGGGGGCTACCATAATCATCAAAGGTAGATTTGGGATATCGCTCTTAAGTTTCAAAACAAGAGCGTTAGTCCATTTCTTCAGTCCCGAAATGTGAACTGTTGAGGCAAGCGATTGCAATATATTAAGGCCCAATAATTGGTCGTTTGCGATTGCCTCAGTTGCCTATGAATATTTTCCTCAAAATCTCTTTTTTTCAGTCTTTTTACATGTGCTTTCTTATACTTCAATATATTAAGATCATAATGTTGCAGAACATACTTCTTAGGCATACCTAACTGTTTAAATTACCGAAAAAGGTTTGTGCATGCATATTTGTTTGAATTGACGGATATTGTGTGTGGATCAATTAACGCTCACCTTGACCAGCAACAGTTAATAACACGTATGCAATTGCTCACAAGCATGTGTCATTCATAACGCCCGCAGTAATTAGGGACATTAACATGCCTCATAAAATGAATGACCGTTTGTTATCTTTAGCAAAGACATTGTGATTGTTTTAATGGGAATGGCATATTTGCCAGGTAATGTCATATGGTAATTGTCGATGGCAATTCTACCGGTACATGTAAATACAAGAAAAAGTGAAATCTTATGCATCAAAGGCGAAATGTGCGTACCAGTTCCGAAATTGTTCGGGGCGAAATGTGATATGTTCATTTTAAATGCAGTGCTGTCAGCATAAACAACAGATAGTCCGTATGAAAAACTGTTGTTGACACCTTAGAGGAAGTACTAATGCAAATGTTGTATCCAAAAGTACCAGTGTTCAGTTTTATTGATAAACGCTATAGCTTATTACCTAACAGTCAACAAAATTGCCTCCTAGCATAGCGGACTAAATGTATAAGCATCCCGAAGTAAACACTGTTGGTAAACTTTCGCTTAAGTAGTTGCATTACATGACTGAAATATTGATTATATACCTACCGCGATTATTTTAAGGCTTTGTTCGTCAGAGAGAAAAAGGGCCTGTAGCTATCACACTGTGTGTTCTTTAGCTAGAGGCAGGCTGATATGCTACAGTGACACGCAATCCTTGCAACAGATTCATAAAACGTCAAGCATGTTATACATTTACTGCTTCACGATGACAATTTCCTGCTAAAATAGTGTTTGAATGTCCCCATCATCATTGCTGGTAGTAATTATATATAAAGGTACTAAAACGCAAGATCATTGCACAAAGCTGCGGATGCACTATGTCATACTTACACTGAGACGCGAACTCACCACGCATGATCTCATAATGGGAGGGAAATATTTCTCTCTTCGTACAGCAATTCATAAGTTATATAGCACGAACTGTGTCAATTTATTCGCACGTAATATGAATCGTATGACAAATGTGAATGCACGCGTATGATTATTTAGAAAGGCGCGAAAGGTCAGACTCACAGATAATTATCACCGCGTTTTACGTGATAGTTCACACATAACTTCTAGGAATGACTCTATTGTCGTAAACTATTTTATCCATATTTTACTTCCATAGATTTATTCGGTATCATAGGGAGCAACCCCTTCTAAAATAATAGATCATGTACATATTTCATTCAAGGGAGAGTATCCCCACCATCTCTAATTAAAATCTTAATCGTTTGTTACAACCAATAGCAAACGACTACGATGTGGGCTCCCTCCACAAGCTGCCATACCAAGGCAGGCCAGGCCAGGCCTTCAACTGAAAACATCTCTAAGATATCTCTTCCCCATACTTTTGGATCTCAAAATTACTTTACAAAATATTTTAAACAATAAACTATTTTATTCCGGCCTCATCTCTGTGTTCGAGTTTTACTAAAAAAAGTCGTCAACACCACACACGACACTATTATATTCTTGGATCGTTCTTGGTGGCCGTACTCACCCGGATAGCCAGCGTGTGTTGTATTAAATTATTGATACATTCCAAAAACCATAATTTGTTTACAAATATCTACGGCTGAATATCAATGTATTGTTGCTGCACACGATTTTGTCTGGTCAGATATAGCCTTTATGTGTATTCTATGAATAAAAAGACAACCCGGTAGATAAGTACCAGATATGATATGGTCAAAATAATCTGCGCTTTAAATATGCTTCTCGACGATAACTGTTATCGTAAATGAGCAGAATCACGGCATTTCAATCAAAAAGAGCGAAGATGCAGTGATTGCTGCGATGGATATTTACGAAGTTATTTTAATACATTCGAACAGTAGCGTAAACTGTACCACAGGCCATGTTCATAACATACGTCTAAGCACTACCAGCAGCACAACTGAACCGGATTTGAGTGGAGTATTAAGCTTAGGTCATTTGCATTACTGAACTCACAGCGACCATGATTTGGCGTGATGTTATTGAGCAAAATAGTTCTGTAATAAAATCGTAGCCAATCGTCTATTAGCAGAAGTGATGTATTGTTCAATGTATACGTTATGATTAAAGAGGCGATTGGTGTGATAGCAAGACGTTGATTGATACAGAACTAACAACTCTCGATGAGAAAAGCAGCACTGATTCCTTCATGTCTGACGAATATCCCCATGAGATCCGCAGCTGAATTATACAAACATATAATGTTACACTTAGAGCATTTATACCATTATCTGCTGCCTACCGGAAATGATTCGGTCGTTAAGAATAAATAGTAGCTCCGTACATAACTTGCAATGTTTTAGGTCTCTGCTGCCTCCTTACACCGTTATACATAATTAATGGGTTGCAAATGCAAGAGCAAGAGTATAATAGTGTGTGATAGTCCTCGCCATTACTTTATGCCCAAAACATATTAAATGCAAATAAAATGGCAAAACAGAGTACTGTAAACTAATGCAAATAATGATCAATCTCTATGGCCTCATTTGATGAGGCAATCATTGGATGTTCCGTCAGATTGGACAAGGCATAATGTTTGGTTTATATACCATAATAATACGCATGATAGCATCGCTTTGTGTGGAAACTCACAGCAAAAAGAAAAATGTTTGTGTGGCGGGCAATAAAAACATAAATGTCTAGTTTATGGACTCTTACAGTCAGCAGTATTCCTTAGGTATATCATTTGTCATAGATAGAGCAGCAATAAGGAAAGATAAATGACTATTTTTATGGTTCTGTTGTCGCACTGCAATTTGTTGCTTCCTTATTTAGGCCACCATAGCTCCCCAAGCAAAATGAGTACAATTCCCACGTTCCCTACAATTTAACTCGGAGTTAATGACTGCTCTTTCCTTCATATAACATGATGTCTGCTATGTCTAGACGATTAATCCCGGTGTGGTTTGTTGGGGATTAATTTATATAAGCCTACGCACAATTTGCATTGATGTATAATTGTAATTAACGCATTCGTCTCGACATTTTTTGTCGATTATATAATCATTCCTTGGCCGAGTAGCGTGCTTGCCATTGTAATCCGGTTATTAATGGCTATTTAAAAAGGGTTCTATTGCGGCAAACAAGCAAATTCAGGTATAATCTTTGTAATTTCATACATTTGTGGGACGTAGGTCACAATTGTCATGGCTCTCATAATCTTTTCATATAATATTTGAAACGCTTGGTAATTAGACATAAGTGCAGCTTCAGTCTATAACAAAAATACAAAGATTTGCTTAGTTCTCTTAATGCAAGGTTGGCGGTTTGTTCAAGGAAAAGAGAATTCAGCACATAGGTCATCAACCACAGTGACCACATCGAAAACCAATGCCATTTAAAACCAATTGTTTTGGCAAGGCTTTTTAATGTTTCTGCGACAAATCGCCTACATGATATGCTGCTGCTGAGAGAGCTAATCACAAATCTTCTGTCCAAACATTTATATCATCCGTTTCTTAGGTAATTGGAACGCCGATAGATCAAACGTGACTTACTGAATTACGACGTTACCCTCTCATATTACACGTTTTAAAGATATCAGGTTATCGAATGCAGCATATCCACATACACAGGAATCTGAAAACGTGCAAAGGCTACCGTTGACGTTATCATAAGCAGTAATGAATCTTTTTGATTCCCATTACAGCAAACGTGATAAGCAATCATCGTTTCTCTTGACAACAGACTGTGGATCGAGATGTATGATGAATACTTCTCCCATTGAATACTGAAACGAGATTAAAGGGAACATTTTCCTTCAGTTCTACTATCATACGGTAAATATTCATACTTGTTTACTAAACAGAGACGACCAGAAGGTAGTGACTATTTCTCCTGTCAACCTCGTTTCATGGAGCGGTCATTCTTCTGATTCAAATATTCATGAATGTGGTAACATACGTGTCACGACTTTACTCCTGCATTTTAGCTATGACTTGAGCAAACTGTCTTGCAAATGCTTTTGAGCAATTACTTAAGGAAGTTGTCTTGATATCGCATGCACCATAGAGCCCCTATGTTGGATATTTGGTACACGGACTCTGGCATTAGGTAAAGCAAATAACGAATATTATATGATGCCTTGCTTTAACTGTTGTCCATAGTGAAAATACAGCGTAGGATGTCATATGATTGATTTAAGTATAGAGGTCTAGGTCTTGGTCAAGTTTTGCGATATCTGGGATTTGGTTTTAACTAGAGCGTTTAAAAAAAACCAGTTGACATGGTAATATAATTGAAACAAAGATCTTTGTCCGATTCAACAGACTACAGGTTTAAACTGAATCTCAATTAACATCCCATATGTATTAAACAAAACAGGTGGATATACAATTATTGTTTACAAATGTTAGGACCAATTACATACAAATCACGTGCGTTATTGTTGGTCAGCAATATAGTATTATCGTCACTCCTATAATCAGTTGCAAACGTTTGTCCACAACAGGTGAAAAGGTTATAGCAGTACGGATTGCCCAATATATATGTAATATACAACACCAGCAGAGAGTGTCTCGGTCTCGTTATAAGAACCAAAATTACGGTCAGTACATATACCGCAGGGCAGTATAAATGATATACAAAAGTGGCCAATTCATTATATGAAAGCAATTTGCAGCTTCTGATTCATTATTTTTCTGTTTGTGCTGATACTAGAATTAGTCTTTTTCTCTTGTCAATAATGTGAAGATGAAGGACAGTGTACAGTGCTTCATTGAAAATGCGGAATCGGCTTGCAAACAGGAATGTAACTGGACGTCTCTCGCGCCATTTGCATTCCGTTTCCAGTCTCATTGTGTCCCATATAATGCTGAATGCATGACTTGTTGACAATGAAACTGCTATAATAATCCAGCTACATTTTGTTCTTACACCAGTTGTAATTATTTGCTATATATGCCGGGACAAATGCAAAGTGCCAATCAATGATACATGCAAAAGAATATGTTAGATGTTCTTCGTGGAGGGCCCACCTTTCCCCAACAGTCGCTCTAAGAAAAGGCATTTCTGATGATGCAGCATTCGATAAAAATACTTATTCTCGTCTGTGAATTGTATATGAATATGAAATAGGTATGCCACGGTGAATGTTAGATAGAGACAGCATTACATATTGCAAATCAGATTACGTTTATCAATTTGCTTCGGATATTCGGTGACCAGTGATTAGATATTTGCCTTCCTCGGTTCTCCACGCGCATATGTGCATTAATCGAATACTTGAATAGACATGCTATAAAGAGGCTGGTTATTCCGAGATGATATGCGTTGCATCAAAATTGAGAGATAATGATGTTTGATTGTAATTATCAAAAGCGTCATAGTAAGATATACAATGAGCTCTGCTGCATTGTATTTGACTATGTCAGTCTCCTAATTGCCGGAATGGTCAATTTATGGAAGCCGAAAAGGATGCTAGTTACAAAGTTTTCTACGAGTTCGAGCACGACATAGTCTTTTGAACTAAAAAACACATCCATCTGGCAAAGACATTGCAAATAGAAAGCTGACTTGTGTTACTGTGTAAAGGAATGCAAAAGGCTCAGATACAGCGATTCGATATATTCGTTTCGGATACAAATTTATGCGCTATTCCTTAGTGGCATCATGAATATAAAGCTCATTTTATTGTTTAAACGACTACAAAGAGAATTTGTTTAATCGAACCGAAGATATAAGGAGTACTTTGTATTAAAATTAGTCTTTCGTTGCGGCAGGCCTGACGATGGATGAATATTTACGGTTTTCTTATTACCTGTTTCTATAAGACAGTCAAATATTTTAAGGCACAGGCACACCTGTTATGTCTTTATCGGAAGCCACCCAATTTGACTGTATAACTAAATCTACTAAGAACGATTCGTTTATGGATGATGTAGCAAGTTACAGCTGAAACCAGTTTCACCATATATCAGACACAAACGGTTTAGACCTAATGCATTGTGCCTTCATACTTATGTCTATGTATCTTGCTGAAATGTTTATATAAGGGCCCTCATATCTGGTTAGCTGTGTGATGTTTCCAAGAATCCTGTTGTCATTTCGAAGCGTTTATGTAGGGAAGATATAATTCTATAATTCTACATTTATAAGTTTTGATTAGCAGTATAACAGAAGCGCCGTGTACTACAGCTGTTTGTGGACTAATAAATGAGGCAAGGTCCGTATTACAGCTGAGAAATAACAAACCCACAAACCAAGGCGACAATATCATTAAACCGACTCTAATATCCATATATATATGTGGTCAACTGGTTTCCTCATAAAGCATTCTACGTAAGATATACGCTGTGACACACGATGTTCCCTGGGGTATTATACCTTGCATAATGCATCGTTCGGAATACACAAACCAATGCGCGATTCTGATGCTTTATCGTTCTTATGTCGAGACACAAAATCTCTTGAGTTGCACCGAAAATGGTGTACCGAGGCTATATTTAGAACCACTAAGCCATGAGTATTGATAGAATGACGGGAAAGGTAATGTGTATCTCCAATTCTACTTTAGTTTGGTACATAATGTCAACTTACCATGTTTATACCATTAGTATATCAATTAGTGTAGCATATATACTGCTTAGGTAAAAAGATATCGCTTGTAAACGAATGCGTTTCTGCAAGCTTATCGTCAAAAATCTCTCCGATTGCGATGCATCAAACGTTGCCTTTTACATCCCACTGCAGTTTGCAATGTTGAACTAATTGAATATGTGCAGCCTGATTCCAAAAGGCAACCGACAATTTAGTAATGCGACAACCTTTCTCGAGTAGTTGCTTACCATCAATAAGAATCATGGCTTCGGGTATCAATAACTTATGTCTCGGTTTCATATCTTGCGGTTATTACAATATGAACCAAATGTCATCTACGTGTAAGTTTGCGTGTCCAATGATATGTTATCGGGGTGATGGAAGAGATACATTAAAGATTAAGGCCACCTTCCTTCCAGGTAAAAGACACGTATGTAAAGACATAACATATATTGCGATGATAATTATAAACTGCGATTATTTTCAACATTCCGTTTACATTTGAAGACAATTGCTGTTTTTATGTAAGCGGCAAAACGTGCATGGCGCTATTAATTTCAAAGCTGATGCAACGCAGTGCGAAGTGACGTAAAAAATATATAAGCACATCAGTGTCGTTTTCTGTAAGGAAGACAAGAGACCAGGGCATGGTACAGCACAAAGTAAAAACTGAAAGAAACACAGCAAATTGCTAAAGACTTCAGGGTCAGTATTTCTGCGATCAAACTCAAGCAGCACTGTTTGCTTTGCCTCGCAGTAATGTTGACATGCTCCTCACAGTACAAAACACACCATTATGTACTAATACTATAAATGTTTCTTTGTTGGATCGAAAGTGCGGCAAAGCTATAACACAATGAGAACAATGGGGCAAGAAAGATTTGGCTAGAAACCAGTGACGTCATGTATACTCGCGACGAATGACGGGAAATAACATCATGGAGATCAAGGTCCTGTTTGACTAATCCGCCTATAAAAATGCCAGTGTAAACATGCAAGATGATGGGCGTTAATATCTTGGATATCAGGATGCCTTGTGATTAAATACACTGGCTTACGACATGATTAAGAACTGTCTGGGAACAATATATCTCCCATGAGCATCATATCATTCAAAATATAAGGTTATAATTGACTACCATCCTGCGCGTTCAAAAGTCCTTTGTTTGTCGACTGAGGTCTATAATTAAAAATGATTGTTGCTAGAACACCAATTTGCTCGAGTTCTATCTTACAGGTAGCAGTTTCAAATATGAGCTATAGCTCTTTTAGATATATACATATATATATATATATATATATATATATATATATATATATATATATATATATATATATATATATATATATATATATATATATATATATATATATATATATATATATATATATATATATATATATATATATATATATATATATATATATATATATATATATATATATATATATATATATATATATATATATATTTGAACCCACTTTCGGAGGTTTATAGGGATTCATGCAACATGATTTAGAAATGTCATCGAACGAAAGTACGGTACAAAATATAGCCGTTAATGATTTGTCAACTCTCAGACCAAAAGAGCAGTACATGAAAATGATAAATGTTCAGGCTGGTGATGGAAGAGGATGATTGTGACGCTTTGACAGCTTCCCTTAAGTACTAGCGCAGACTTGGCACAAACCCGTTGCCAAGACTCGGCTGCAAAACCCACGCCACAGGGAAGAGGGTCAAGCACTAAACTTTCGAGCGAATGAATCGGATGCATCCTTCTTTTTCAGAGATGGGACCGCCATTTTACGTGATCATTCGAGTCACGGGGAACCAGTCAGGTTTTTACACTTTGGTATCGAACCCACAACCCACGGTTCGTCCGGCGAAGCAGTTTACGACTACGCCGCTAAAACCGGCTTATTAGTATGTGAAAGATCATGCTGATAATTGCAAATTGAAGAAGCCTGATCAATGAGTTGTGTGCGGGCGAGCTAGGGCAATATCGCTTTCTCTACCGGATAAAGAGGAACACACATTTCACAGCTGGATTTACAATTTAAAAGGCTCTGTGTTGTTCCTTCCCTAAATCTCAGCTGTCTCAAGCTGCATAAATTGGTTTCAAAATGTGGTTTGCAGCATGTTATATAATTTTATTCAAATTCTGATATGGATATAGTTTCAATGCAGTTGCGTAAATCACAAATATAATCCCATAATTTTGCGTAGATTAAAGACTTATGTAACCTCGCAGACGATTGTTTGATTCTAAACGTCGTCTTTTAACGTCTGATCATTCCCGGAAATAGTTTTATGCTAAATGCAAAATATATCTTAAAACACGATCGAAAGACCACAGCAAACATATGATGTCTGTACATACTATGTCAGAAGTAAATGCATAGTTTTTCGCATCTGAAAAGCTTGATAGATCGACTTCTTGTTAAAAAAACACGTATGGTGGAGCGTTAAAATTGCTATGCGAAGTAATGGGGATATTAGCTCGTGAAAGCTTTGCGATGGCGGGTTTTTATGATTCAACATAACATTAAATATGTTGCATTTCTTTGTCATTCATGATACCGATTTCTATCAGTACTACTCACAAACAAGCAAGATGGGTATTGACAGTAAAGGAGGTAAATGCTGAAAGGTAATTGTGTGCATGCGGTGACAATATACCCCCGTCAAAAAGTACATCCTATAAGGCAATAACATGACAATGATCTTAGTTACACGGTAAAGCGCTACTAATAGAGAGGGGATAGAATGACTGGTGTAGAGTCACTGCACTGTGTTCATATTGCATCGAAAACCTTGATACAACCCTCAGGGAGTTATAGAAAGAGTCTATTGTTCACTGCTTTTTAGCGAACAACTTCCCATCAGTAACATCCCATGTACAGTCGCAAGGATACAGAGTAATCAAATATTATCTACATGAAACACATGGTTGTTGGGTTATTAGAGGATAGAAGAAAATAATAACAATCTCGCACTAATCCAATAGACCAAAATGTCAAGGATCTTCAACAAACATAATAACTCTCCCGAACGAAGATTATGCCACGAGAAGTATTTACCTGCCTTGAATAATGAGGGAATCTAGCTAACATTCTTTGGATGGTCCTAGAAAACGGTACCTGAATATGACTTACGCTAGATTATATGACACACATATCTCTCCTTAATGTTAATTTTTGCCACGTAATTATTCCAATATTGCGAGAAATCAAATCCAATAATAATTATTGCGTGGGATAAATATGCAAGATTTTAGTATCATGTAATAATCATACTTTATCGGCTTCGTTTGGGAATGTGAGCAGTAAGTAGTATTCGGTACCCTGTTGCATCTGTTGCACTTGTCAAACAAATGCGACGGCGATTCTATTAACAGTATATATTAATAGAAAAAGCAGCAAAAAATTTGCGTATCTTTTATATGTGTCAGCTAAATGACGCGATTGCCATTTGTAACATGATGCTACATTTTAACTGAGGGCCCGTCTGACGCGAGCATGTGGTAGGCATAGATAAATCCCTTTTATTCTATTAAGCATTTGCTATTTGTTGATGTGTCTGGCCAGCATTTATAATGTGTTTGCTTGATAAGCCAATTGACATATTCCGAATTAAAGCCAACAATTTATGACAACTAGCACAATTATAGCGAAAACTTCAACTGACAAGTGCCTGTTTAATGCCTGGTAACCCTTGAAAGGTCGGTAGTACATTTGTTATTGAATGTTGTACTGTTATTATCTTTTGTCATGCTATGTCTGCGTCGTTTTAATAGGCAGTACACGAAAACAATTACTTCACTTAGATGACTAAGTGATAAATCTACAAGCAGTGTATTGTGCAGGTGCATCTTCGTCTTATATGGAATGGTTAATTCTAGGTTACACTTGTGGCAATTACGCTCGTCATATTATCTTACCAAGTAACCGTTAGTGACTCATGATATGTATCAAGTAAACGAGTAGGCTGATTGGTTTATACCTGCGCGTCTGTACCTGGGCCTTACTTTTGGTCATAACATTTTAAAAAGAATATTCTTAAGTGATTTATTTCCTTCTTTTTAGCGAACCTGGCACCTGCGTAGCCTAGCAAAAGTACACCGATTTTAATACTAAATTGACGACTTCCTCAAGGTGTTTACTGATGTCTAATATGAGCAAAACGTATTGTTTTGCGCGTACCATATACTGCGGTAATAAGTAGCTCGCTATGTCTATGCTCACACGTTCCTGTGCACATGAAGCCCTGTATATTAACAGAGACAACTAGATGCATATTATGAATTGCTAGAAGTTATCCAGGAATTTGCTAAGAGTGAAATCACCTTGAACGTCACTCTATTGTATACACTGCTTAGTTAAAACATTGATTTTTATGACCCTTGGTATCCGGTGTGATAATTTAACAGTGATACCATAGGGATTTGAATTCGGTATAGCCATCTAAAAATAGTTCACTGCTTGATAAAGCAACGCATGGAGATTTTTAATCACAGGCTTGCATCTTTTCTTTGCTACGTTTTGTACAAGTTTTCTAGGGTACAGAAGTGAAGCATTGCTGACGAGTGCAAATAATAAACGGTGCGCCATTGATGTAAAGGGGCTTTATTAATCGTGACAACAATGAATAGCAATTCAGCTACATAACGCTTATTATATATTCAGTTAACACAATGCACACCACAATATACACAGTTATGTTGTCACTAATATATCCGTAATCTATGCAGCAAATTAGAAACTGACATCCATTCACATACATTATCACATCTAGGAATATATGGTATTCGAAACTAGTGTTGACATAATCCTCGAGAACCGTATGGTTGTCAAATAGCGTCTATAATGGTTTTAACTCCCAATAATCGACAACGTCCGCAGCAAGCCGGGACCTCCAAATTTACGATCAAACCTGTAATTAAGTCTCATGGTTTGCTTCATGCATAATGCACCACATAGATAGGACTATGGCAAGTAATTAATCGTTTTCTTTGGTAAAATAAAAGAGAAATTAGACGGAGTGGTTCTGAGATTATACCATTTTCAATCTAATGTTGGGGTGAAGCGATGTGTAAACTGCTTATATTTCACAAATATAAAGGTTTGCAGAGAGTTCAATGGATAGCAATCGACCATTAAGCACACACGGCTTTTCAACGCTGCACGTTTACCCTTAACCACAACTGGATTATCTATGAACCGGTGTTATATTATGTATTACCGTTGTACCTTAAAACAAATATCAGCTACCACTGACACTGAACGCTCTCTAATTACGTAAGTGCTAAATGAGCGTTGTTACTCAGCGATTTAAGCAGCACTCCGAGCAGGAGGTCATCGACTTATCAGGTAGGGGTTGTAAAAACAGTTACAGAAAATATCGACTCAATAACTGACTCTAAGTTTGTCGCGAACCGCCTCGTGCAGTGTTACAGTTAAATGTGACATTGCAGGGCCAAGTACAGATATTTGCTTTCGCTGAATTTAGGTGTGCCCTATCAGACTAGTTATGACAGCCTCACGGAACCTGCTAATACAGGTAGAATAATGGTCAATTTCAACATTATCTGATAGTGACTTTCGATCAAATGCAAATGTAGATAAATCCTGAATCCTTTATCGTTTGTAGTTACCTTCTGTGTCCTAAATTCATACAGTATCCGAATGATAATGGAATGAAAGATACAACCTGATATACTTGATCGCCTAGGCTGTATTGTGAATATCGTAAACCGTCACCTTGTGGTTATATATGCCGTAATGAGAAATGGTTCGCTATTAATCCGTAAATCTTGACCCAGCTTAAAGTGTCTTTTCGTTCGGAAAGAACGGATGCAAATAGCAAATAGTGTAATACATTAAGATTACTATCTCTTGTTACATTTGAGTCTATGGCATTTACAAATAAAAGATCATGCCCTGCCCTGCAACTCATGCGTGCGTAAAATGTTACTATGCTACCATTCACCATAAATCCGGGAATCAACCACTTGGGGACAAGCCAGCTGAGATAGTTTCGGTTTCAGTTTCAGTTTCGGTCTGAATTGCCGCCTTTGTTTCGGTTTCAGTTTCGGTTTTGGTTCAAATGGGCGTCTTTGTTTCGGTTTCGGTTTCGTGGTTGGTTGCGGTTTCGATGTGGGGTTTAGGATGGGGGGGGGGCCTTCGGGGATTATCCATAGAAGTCTCGGAGTGTGAAGCGGCTGGGGCCACCGTGGTAAGTTCTATTTTTCACCCTGGTGAGGTCTTCCATGAACTGGGTCACGGTGTCATTGTTTATCTCAATAAAGGCCGGATCTGGACGGATGTAAGGACTGGACAATCTTCTTCCTACGGGCCTTAGACGACGACAGAGAGCTCTATGGCGACACCCTCCCAGTTGTGGGCTTCATCCTGGAAAAGGAACTGGTGGCCTTCGGGGGGGTCGCAGTCTTCTTGCAGTGCAAGCATAGAGGGCCACGTACAACCCCCTAGAAGGAGAAAGACAGACTTGCCACGCTAGCCAGGATTTCCGCCTAGTACACCACCTGCCCACCCTTGTGCAAAAGCGGAAGTGCCCCCTATCTCTCACGGCATACAGCCGTCCCAAGGACCATGACCACCAATCGTTCGCCCGGTTTTTGTCTATCCAGGCCAACACCCTCGGTTCCACCACCAAGGAGGCCTCTTTTTCCAGCTCCTCCAGAGTACTGCTTCTGGGTAGCGCGGGGCGAATAGCCGTCTGGAAGACAGGATAGGGGTAGGAGCGTGGCTCTCATCTCTTCCTTTCGAGTTCCATATATTGTACCTATTGCCATCTGTCTATATGGTACAACTGTAGTGGAGTCCGCCCCTAGAGCAATCCTACTTGGTGGTTGGTATGGTAGGTGGGTGGGTTGGGTGGGTTTGGTTATTTTGGTAGGTCAGGTCGGGTAGGTTGGGTGGGTGGGTTGGGTTGGGTATGGCGGGAACGATATAGAGCTAGGGTCTTGCGAAGAGATACTATGCCATCCCCAGAACGTCTCGCCGAAGAAACAATAGAAGCCCTACGTGCAGACAAAGGAAAAATCTCATTTTCTGCCGCAAAGAAGAAGAACGGAATTGGGTCCAGTAGATTATCTAGACTATGGGCACCCAAGGAAGACCAGGACCCAAGAGAGATTCCCACAGACAACGAAGGCGATGGGGGCTCAAACGAGAACGAAGGCGATGGGGGCCCACAGATTGCCTGCCTTCCTGGGAACCAGATGGGCAATATTTTAACGCAGAGGGACATCGCCCGCTTCCTGCCTATGGAGGTGCCCTTGGCCCAGGCACTCCTAGCATGTACGACTTCTACCAGGGCATTTCCCATATGGTCGAATAACTCCATGCGATTCAAAGCCAAGTAGACACCTTAGTGGAGGCAAAAAACTCGAGGTGCTTGGCAAGGAAATAGACGACTTGTTGGAGGCCGAAGAACTGTTCCAGGCTGGCTGCTTGGGAGCCTTGCGTCCTTTGGTGCTTGGGCGATTGGGAGATACTGGGGTGCAGACCTTGATCCTCCGAGGCAAAGTTTCGTATATCCTCGCACCACCCCCGTAGTAGAAAAACGGCCCAAGCCAACCCAACCCCCTAAAGACGATCCTTTCTATATGGAGTAGAACTGGCTGTGGGGGACTGCAGACTGTCTAGAGGGTTGGTCCGGATGAAGGCTTCTCGCTGGCTGGCAGAAAAAAAGGTAGCCGAAAGTCGGGTAGCTCTTGAGTAAATTGGTGCTCCTATAATAAGACCTTAGACCCCGAAAAGAAGTCGAAGTGGATAAATGATGCTCAGAAGGGGGGGATTCCTGATCGTCGGAGGGTGGGTCTCTATTTGCGCGAATGTTCTGGACCCTCAGTCTCTATACTACTCGTTTTGACGCAGGATTAGCGATGTTTGTGGTTATAATATCACTATAGAAGCTGCCTTCATAGCCCACAACTTCAAGAAGCGTAGTGGGCGCACCATCAAGCATGATGTTCGTTGTACTGACTTGATCGTGGTGGACATAACGTTGATGTGGCAGTCACCTTTGTATGTACCTGAAGGAATCCACTCTCCACCCAGACCGTTGTCAAGACCCAACATAATTAACACACAGTCGTCACATCGAAAAGACCCATCAGGAATTGGGAGGGTAATAGTCTCATCTAAAGCATCAACCTCCAAACTAAGACCTATAGCTGTAAATACCTCTTGTTTAAAGTTCCAGAGGCCAGGTCTCAACTCGGCACCTCCTCCTTTTCGTGCAGTCCTCGACTGCCGTTCCACGTCTCCTACACCATCTGGAGACTTTTAGACGAAATGAGAATAGCACTGCGGATGACGCCACAAGTTCGGCCACCAACAATATCTTCAACAAGAGAATCTACCACCGGCTGTGCCACGAGATTGGGGTTGACAAAAACAGCGACTGGAGGATAAAGGGCGGTAACCAGGGCCTAGGGCGTGTCTACTTCGCCGACCCTGAAACACAGGAGGTGCGGGTGATCACTCATTACGGAAACACCGACCTGTACGAATTCTTAAGGCAAACCTTTGAGAAATCAACCGACTGCTTTGTTTTCCAGGGCGGCAAGCTACATATTGATTTTATAAAGCAAGGCCAGGATGGAGAAAACACTGCTTGTAGTACTTTCATCCTTGAAAAATCAGAGTGGTTCACATCCCCAGGTATTTCACGGATCAACGACAGCATTCGGACCTATGTCTGGGCCATTCTTGGTGCACAGGCCCAGACCCGCTCAGAGATACTAGGTGTTGGCACGTCCTTTGATACTCAGAAACAATTTCAGGCTTACGTTGAGGATGCCATCAATTTCATACATGTTCTGCCATCCAACCAGCCACCTTTGCAGCTGACTTAAGCAGCCATGATACGATGGAAGGGCAGCCACTGCCTTACCGGCCAGGCCCTTCAGGACGTTTTTCCAAGGAGTTCAGCTGTTTTTTAATCCATTCCTTTACCTTGGGCTTATGTGGCTAACGTCGGTGTTGGTGCCGGGGTTGGACTAGTACTAACTCCTCCGCCGGACAGGGCAACTACCAGGGTCGAGATTGCCATTCCAATCACATTGAGGATGGAGGCGATTGTTATGCCCTGCTCACGGAACATGGTGCGCACACGCTCAGCTAGCGTTGTGTTCTCGTTAAGAAGTCTGTTGATCGTTTCCCTGATGCGGTTAATTTGGGTTCACAGATGTTCACGGTTTACAGAGGCAGCCTCAACCCGGACACGCCACAGGTCCTGCAGCTCTGCAAGCTCATTTGCTTGGAAGACCGAGTGGGGCCGCGGAGAGGCTGGCGGGGGCGTTCTACTGTTGGAAGCTCGTTACGATGAGGTTGATAACCGCTCGTCCTGATCCCAACTTTATCGATCAGAACAACGCTAAGGTTGCCCAGTTTATAGAGGACCTCGACCACGTGAAAAATGGAACTTACACGGGTAGACTTGGCCCCGGAATTTTCACGCTTGAAGACCTCTATGGATAGACCCTGGGGTTGGTAGTATAGGTAATGGCGGTTCCCCTACACCTTGCGACTCGTGGCTGCCTGCCCCTGCCCCCCTGCGACTCGTGGCTCCCTGCCCCCCCGCGACTCATTGCTGCCCTAACTTAGTCCGTTGGAATGATGGTTGCTGACTAGTTGGATATCTGGGGTGTGGGCGATTTGCTTTGGTGGGTGGGTGGTCTCAAGATCGTTCCTCTGCGCTGGACCCGCCATTACCTATACTACTTAAGGACATATTGTCATTGGCTAACAAAGAGGATGCATATCAAGTACCCGACAAATCGACATCAAACAACTACAGTCGTACCGACCACTGCCGCTACTGTCCGCAATTAGACTCCAGTGGAACAATAACAAACACGCAAACCAAGTAAAATAGACTGCTAGACATTAACAGTCCCTGAAACCAGCTGGACTTTGCAACTTTGCTAAAAACCTCAGGCGTCTTAACCCATCACTACAACCAAAATGAGGGTTTATACAATATCAAGGTGACCTTTTCATCTTTTTGAACCGGCCATCAACACAGTCAGGCAATATTAAAAGTTCAGTTACTCATGCGGTTGTGTTACCATTCCGTCCAAAAATCATTAGTTTGCATAGGCTCTTTCCTCAACTTAGCAGTGTCGAAGGAACTGCGCTGCTTGTGTCAAACAAGTGATTCTTATCGGTTTTAATTCCCTGTGAGGAAACATTGCATGCCTATTTCATTCATATCACGGGGTTTACTTCCCAAGTCGTAAATAATTTGATGATGCGATAACCTTCCTGTAGCAGTTGCCTTAACCTGAATACCAATCGTGTCCTTGGTTTCATCCACAGGTCAGAAAGCGATAACCATTTAATGCGGGTTTATCGTGCTTTACAATAAGATGTCAGTTTGATGATAGCTCACGATTGACGCCCTTTGGGTATTGATTTTACAAGGTAGTCATTTCCTGCAACAGCAAAGCAAATATGTCTACAGTTAAATCTAGATTTGTGCCTTTTTACATTGAGCCCGAGTATTTCCATATCAGGATCAAAGTCAGTGTGAACGCAAGTGCAAAGTGACTCAGTTTAATAGCAAGAGAAAAGGTCAAGGTAATAACATTACTTTATGCAGAACATATATCATCCACAGGATGTCAGGGATATGATGAAGAGAAAGGTCACCTTCAATGAGGAAGACATAAAATTATGGATGTGAAAAGGTACCATTTCACCGCCGATGCCAATTATGTACCGCGCTTTCAACCACAACCTTCTGCATTTTTACGAAACAAAAAGCAAAAGAGAATTGAAGACATACGAATGTACAACAAGGAAGATCAGCTACTTCTTCGGCAGTTCATAGCAACTACGCAATTCTTTGGCCAAGCATCCGACGCGTGTGAACTATATTGTGCTTAAAACTACGGGAAAATTACGCTTAAGCGAACTGGTGATTGTTGTTTGGAAAAAGTAACTATTGAATGGGGTTGATGCGGGAGGGCACATTTCAATTAATGATGTAGAATCCGATCTCAACTGTTCGTGAAAGCTTTAATGGTGGGTGCACATTCTAATAAAATACACTCGTTTACTCTTTGTGTTAGCTACTTATATATACATACCGATCACTCAGTTTCTTGCATTGATCTGAGCTGGTTATAAAAAAATATGTTTTTAAATTTTTAGTTTGTGCGCTGTAAACTTCTGTTTAAAGTGATGCTTATATATTATGTCACATAAATACTGTTTAAAAAAGATTATTCAATTTTTATATTTTAAGATAACTATAAGTCTATTGTTGAAAAAATTGCCATTTAATGATCAATATTCAGCAGCATGATTACATAAAAGTTAGGATATAACTTCGGTACTTAACCATAGCCGACAGCAAAAACACTCGATGTGTTTTTTCAAAGCGTCACAACCCTATGTCAACGCATTGATCGACGTTGCCGACGGTTAAGATGATGATTACGATTTCCTTCCATTGAAACTGTTCCGTAGGAGTTACCGTTATCGAATCATTCGTTTCTAGGCAACGCACAACATGTTTATATTCCCGCTCTGTTCAACAGGTGATTAAAGACAATGAATGAATCAGGCACCAACGTGGCTACTAGAAAAATGCGCTCTTCAACTTAATTCATCGTATGTCATCAATGGAAGTGGCAGATTTTGGCGCAGCAATATTGACTTATTGAACCCCAATGTAGTTGTGTTCGGGTAAACAGCATAATCATTGAAGGCGACAAAATACGAGTGAATCTCTTTCTATTTTATCGATCCATTGACATATAACAACTTGGTTACTGTTCACGTAATTGCGCATCCTCGTCATTATAGGATCAAAGTAGCAAAATGGATTTGGGTGTGGAGGTTGACGTTATAATGGATACTCCAGCAAGGCATTGCATGTCGGCTTATGATTCCATATCCGGATTGTGATTCAATTTGAAGCATGTGATGCATCATTTGCTAACACCAGCACAAATGAACTAGCATTCTTCGAAAGAAGTGTTTCCATGCTCGATGTGAAATATCTAAGCCAAAGCGGTCATAAAATAAATGCATACAGTTGAGCAATACCAAATATTCAGTCACATATCCATTTGCCGATTGCAAATCTGAACACCTTCATGGACACATTATTAGTGATGCAAAAGTTGTCATGTTTGTCCAAGAAGTACAATATACGCATTTAATTATTATACTGTGTTGTCAACGATAACCTTATTGTAATCCTTTTAATAACATACTTCTTATCTACTTGTTATTATGTTAATGTACAAAGATGACATAAACCCGATTGTCTAAGACAAACGGGCTGGTGAATAGCAATAGTTGTGGCTTGTTATTCCGTCATCATCATCATTATGACTATTTTATGTTTATTAAATGCAGCAAAAGGTTTCCATGGAAGCTTTCGTCAGACAGTACTTAATCGGTGTGACTGATTGAGTGAGAACATTTGCCACAACACTCGCGTTTATTATCTCCATTCAAGAAAACTATCTGGATCGATTCGCATTGTCCCCGAATAGTTTAAAATTGGATACTAACGGTTAAATATCAACCTAAATTGAGCCTTTTAAATTTGTTATGTGGTTCAAGCCAACCGCTTAAGAAGGTATTGCCCAATAGACATGCGCTATGAAATGTAACCATTTACGTTTTGGATATACCAAGCAACCACCAACAGTACATCTTTCTGACAAGTAATCCAGGCCAATAGGATGATCTTGGTAGATGGTTGGCGCGGCTATTGCAAAATACTAGTCTTTGATCTCTGGCATATACTCCAATACTTCGACTCAAGCAAAAGTAGCATAAGGAACATAAGGAAACATGAACGATTCATACAGATATATCAACTTATCGGGATAGCGAAGTATATTGTGCGATATCAGCCTGAACCGGAGCATGATTCTGAGATCAGTCAGTAGAATATATTTCATATCAATCGTAGACATCATCAAAGTCGGTGGTCATCTCTTCTTTTGCCATCAGCGCTCTCTGATGAACGTGGACGTGGTAATTAACAGGCTCTCTGGCTCTTAATGTAGCAAATTGTATGATAGAATTGAATATTTGAGCTGGAGGCAAATACGTGTTCCATAACTATATATAAGAGCTATATATCCCTTCATAAATCCATCGTCTGCTTATAAATACACAATATATTTGAAATTACTTTATTGATACTTGTACGTAACTGTGTATGCAGTTCGTGATACTGACCAAAGCTTCACTTTGTTCGTCTGCTTGTCTGATTGCTTTGTTAACATTGATTCACGATAAAATACATAAAAAACACTCATATTAAACGAGCTGATCTATTTTATACGATAGATTCCATGTACGTTAATAGCTTAATCGAAAACAGGATCTTCTGGTTACATGTCTATAGGCACTTTAGTTCAAGTGATATCTGAATATAAAAGACGGAATACAATACGTCAATGTCCAATGACAGACGATAAGATCTATCACATATTTGGTGACACTTTAAAGCGATATCCGACCAGCAGTGCCATGTTAACAAATGCTCGCCAACTAGCAAATATTGGGACTAAGGTAAGATTAGAGGATCATCAGTGAAATTCGAGCAGGATGATTGATAGATGCTGAAATGTGATCATTAGACAAAGATTGTGTATATTTAATATAATTCAAGGAAAATCAATCTCGATACAAAACATTTAATGGAGAAGAATCAAATATGATTTATTACAGCCTTCGGTTACAACGTTCGTCAGCAGTGCCATTACATATGACCAACATAGTAACAGAGTTAAGTCTGGTTATTAACATAGATGAAAATTGGTTCACTTGTTCTATAAAAGCATGAACAATTGCATAAAATTGTCTGCTATATGTAGCTTGTTGATCCGCTTTCCAATGAACTTCAACGTCCATATAAAATAAACATATGCACATTTATCTCGCCATATCTTTCTTAATAGGGCATTTAACGTAAACAGCAAGACCACGCAATATTTGCAGCCGCATATAAAACATTATCAATGGTAATATCTATCTATTATTGAAAATAGACATAATCGTATTAGAGTAATTGTAATTAATCAAAATAATTTAACACCAGATTCCAATATATTTGGAAATATATTCAAAATCAAATCAAACTGATTACCAACATCACACGCATAATGTGTGTGTGTAAGAGGCTCAATAACGGGAGAAACATATGTTAACCGAATAACATAGTAAAAGAGAGCGGTACACAAAATGAATGTTCGCAACTAAAACAGTGTCTCCCGTGATTTACAACTATTTACTATATTTAATTAGCCATGTGTAGTCTTCTGGTGCAAACAATCAAAATGTGATGATCATAATTATCAGAACAGTCTATAACTTGCGGTTTTAAACGCATTATCCTGCTTTGCGTTTATATCGCCGAATTGAACATCTGACCTTTGGAAACCACTGAAAGTTCCTTCCAGAGATTTGAATTCAAGAATCGAAAAATTTAAGTCCCCTAACTATAACTTTATTTCACTGGCATTTGCGCCTATGGTTGCGTTTTGCGGAATAAAAATATTGGGTTTCTGAGAAGTGGTGTTAGATGTGCCTAATTCGCCTGATTCTATAATGAATAAGGGAGACACCGATTCTTTAACGGACCGAGGGATCTTGGGGTGCTGTAGAAATACGTGCTCTCTGTATTTGCCCTGGAAGTGTTTGTTAAAAGTTGACACTCGGAAATGAGTAAGGAAAGAGCACCTGCCATGAGATGCCTTACATGCCGAATAATATCAATTAAAGCAGGTAGATGATGGCATTATTACTATCCTGTTCAAAAGAAACCATATTGACAAGGCATTCTTTAGCGCGTGCAGTTCACGTTTAAGCGTGTTATTGTTTACACCATCCCATTCATTACTATACAGAATATAGCGTGCATCAGGATCACTATAGTAACCATCGATATCTACATCCCAAAGGCCGTTTTCTTTGAATCTGCATTCCTTCCCGTCAAAACTTAGGATCCAGTTGTTATGGACAACAACACAATCTTTACAAGGGTTATCACCACGAAACATACTTTTTCCCTTCTCAAAGTAAACAAGACCGTTGGGGAACGTCACACTACTTAACGTGATAAAATTGATATGTTTAGCTTTGATCATTTTTTCCATATTGCGGTCTAGTAGGTTTTGGTTGGATAATGCATTTGGCTTGCGGGGAGTGTCCATGCCTTTTTATGCAAATCAATGCTTGGTTTGGTTGGTCGACTGAAATAAAAACCACTGTTTCCCTCGGCACCATCACTTTGAATTTGAATATCACACTCCGGACATTGGAAATGCTCGAGAGGGTTTTTGAAGAACACTATATCCGCATCCGAAATAAGAACGGTGTAATTTGGCAATAAAGAATCCAGAATAATTTTGGTCTTGAAATGGGTTTTATGACTAAACCCAGCAGTGCCCCAGTTGCTCGATTTATCATCTATCTTGTCATTAAAGTGTGCGTAGCAATCAGCACCGTGACTATTTAGGAATCCACATACTCTTGCATCCGATCCAACAAATAGATAATTATCAACGCTTAGTTTCGCCAGAGAAGTCATATACAAGTTCAATGCCATGAAACGGTAGCTGAAATCGGTGGATATCAGAATAATTTCACCTTTTCTATTACATTTTTCTGCTAAAGTATTTTCAAATAAATTGTACTCTGTTGATTCTTGATGGGTTTCTGAACCTGACTTCCATGGGAACGATGGTTTGCTGATCTGATTCAACAGCGAAGGCGATGTACGGTAAGTGCCCGGGGGTTGTCGCTTTACTTCCGAGTCAAAGTAGATGATGATGATGAGGACGAAAATGGCAACAACCAAGCCCTCCCTCAAGCATAGCTCTGCAATATAGACGCAATCAAGACTTATTCCAAGCATTCGAGTTACCAGTACATATAATAGTATGGGTCGTATTTCATGACATCTGTCCCAGTTTCGATACAATCTAAGATGTTTCAACGTCATAACATTTCTTTTAAATATTCTACACAATCAATTAAGTAACGGACCAAAAATCCTACGACCGAGCCGCACTAATGTGCTTCTATCAAAAACAACGGGAGCTCGACCGAAGCTCATTACCAGTCTTCCACCCTGTGAACCCGTACAGACACGAATCCTGCCCTCTAAAAGGTTGTCATTGTCCACTAGCGGTTCACCAAACGCACTGCAGCTAGATAGCAAGCTCAGTGAACACTCCGTCTCTGTTACCTTGGCATGTCATTCGTGAGTGCGTGCAATTCACATTTAAGCGTGTTATTGTTAGCAGCATCCCATGCATTACATAACATAATATTGTGTGCATTAGGGTTACTATAATAAATATAGGTATTAGGTGTTTAATTATATACATAATGGAGAATAAGGGACGTCCAAAAATACTTGCAACTGACACATCTTTCTGTTGAGGTCTAGCACATTTCAGCAGTGCATGGAGCATCGATGGGGCATCCGACGAAAGGGTATTGAGCATATAAAACCATTTCGTTGATGTGGGATAGGTACAAGGAACGAGACTATACTGTGGCCGAAATGTAATGCTGCACCAGACATAAGCTCAAATACCCCCAAAGAACTTCCAGGCGCCTATTACCTAAAGTGATCATCCAGCTCTTGGCTATTGGACCCCGCCATGACCCCTTGACACTTCAACTCGAAAAAGGCCACGCGATAACCATATAAACTAATGGGATATATGTAACAAGTGTGGGAGATTCATCCAATTAGATATAAGCATTATATTACTAAGTTGCTCAACTTCGTACAAAACACTTCCAGCAGGCACAGAAGATCCGCGGAGAGACCAAAGAAAAGCCTCTTTATACAAGAGATGAAGACCAAAGAAGAGTTCTGCAGACAAGGTGCAACACTCTACACCCTGCTCACCATATGCCACCACACATATGACAGCTGGCACAGAAGATCCTCCGGTGGTTTATGGGCGGTATCCTATTGGCACACCAGACTGGGTCAACCTAAACCTGGTCCATGAGGATGCGTTCAGCTGCGTCTCAAAAAGAGTTGTGTACTATTGGTAACGGGCTAGGCCAGGGGCCACCGTTAGTGGCATTGTAGGTCTCGAGAAAATCATCCACTGTGCCATTGTCCCGGAAAACAAAGCAGGTAAGGACATCTGATATCACCGAATACTACCAATAGAGCTAACTGTCAATAACTGACATGCCTGGAAGAAAAATCTACTGTTCCCTTACTTCTGGCAGGTCCTCACTTATGAGGGAGATGTCTGGCAGATCATTTGCCAGGCCACAGAATAACAACCCCGATCGATCTGGTTACTGGGCAGAGGAATTAAACAACTCAATAAATGAATAAGTTTGTGTTCGATGACGGTAGACTCAATATAATGGCAGATCACCCCCAATAGCTTGCAGGAGATATGCACTTAGCTAGGCGATGTGACTCTAGTTGATTGCTTGCATGAAACAAGTCGTGCTATCTTTAGTTATGTATCCAGCACAAGGACCACAAATAGTCATCACTCCCTAATCAGATTGGGCCTTAACCTAAAGCTACTTAGCGAGCCTATTGGCGACCGGGCCTGTGCCGGCCATGTCCAGGATAATGAACGTCTCCGTACGTCCCTCTTCGTTATCTGAGGATGTGAAAGTCTGTAAGCAGGGGCTCATACTCAAGTGGGATTTGCCTGTGACCAGGGAGAAGTCACGCATAAGGACGTAGACATCTTGGAAAGTGCGTTCTGCACGTCCATGGCGGCTGAGTTGCTCGTGATAAAATCTAGCCGCTTAATTTGCGTGTTAGCCCATGCAGACTGAAGCTACTCGATTGCAGCATTATGGCGTGTACGTTTTGCGTCCACTTGCGAGTTTTGCAGCAAATATAAAGTTGCCCCCGAGAACACACGGGCGTTAACAAAAGTACCCTCAGTACTACTGGGGGTACTTTTGTCAACGCCTTCTGGGCAAGTAGGGATTGCTTTTCGAGGCTTATGACAAAAACTACGTTGGCAACAGGTCGTGTGGCGTGAACCCAAGCTTCGAGCGTACCCGACCCAGAGCCATTTTACTGAGCTTGGATTAACCTATCGATATACCGCAAACAACGAGCATTTTTCTATCTTCGGGTTATGATGATGCAGAACTAATTCCATGTGAAAGGGATCCCATAATAGTACTTTACCGACCCGGGTCTGTTGAGCAACAGGGGCAAGACGGACTTTGCGTGTGCTGTACAACCATGCTAGCCTAAACAACCCGACGCCATCAGCATTTCCAAGAGCGCTGTTTCAGTAGCAGTGGGATAAGGCTGAGAAGGTTTTTCAATTGCTGTGATTTCCTGGTCTCTTTCCCAGGTAACCATGACTATGATTCAAGAAGCTCACTACGAAGCATACCCTGTTTGACCTTTCGAGCTTCGGCGCCATACCGCCCTTCTGGAACCTTCCTCGGGTGTTTTGTGGGTTCACTAGTCACCCTCACCACCGGCATCTGTGGATTCGTTCCCTCTGCTGACAGACGTGGCGTCGTTGCCTCTGATAGCATCTTTTCTTTATAACGTTGTTTTTCCACACTGACAGTGCTTTTCCGTTGCCAGACAGCGGTTAGCGGGGCTAAGTACACACCGTAGGGGTAGTATAGTTCACACGTAGCAGTGCTTAGAGCGTGCCCAACAAATGCATGGTGCACACAAAGAGCCTTGCCTTGTATCGAACATATAACTTGGCGCACACAGGCACTAACGGGCAACAGAGGCCGATGGCAAGCTGGTTTGATATGGCTCTGTAAGGAGTTGATTAATGAGGCTCATAAAGCTTAAACTGGCGTTTTTGGTTTCTTCAAATGCGATGTGAAAAAGGACATCCCAGCAGTTATGCTCACGTGGGTCCTTCATTACCGAGTTGTACTTTTGGGTTAGGCGGCAGACACTTTGCTGAGTATCTCGGCCTCCAAAGACCAGCTTTAAACACATGTCTGTTTGTTTGGTCAGTGTGACCATACAGTAATGTACAGAGTGGGCGCAGGGTTGGTCAAAGCCTAGGCCCGTGCCTTATAGGTTCGTGTTGAAACGGAAGGTCGAGCAGAGGAGTGCAACATGCTGGAAGGCGCCGAGGAAAGCACTCTCAAGTTGGTTGAGCATGAAGACGGTTTATTCGCACCCTGCTATTGCTGGGCTACCATGTCATACTCCACAGGGATAAAATCGGTTGTGTAGCTGGCGTTGGTTACGCCCTCTGCTCTGAAATGGGATGGGCATACACGGGATTTGTAAACATCAATATATGGGCGTTCACATTCAATAAACATGCCCATGCACCGCATCGTCATGATTGGTGCATGGCACAATAATCTAATCTGTCTTTCCCTGCTCGTGCCATAGCCTAGTTCTGCGTCCCCGCATCTACTGTGCTGTGTATGAGCAGACTTTGCCCCTAGAGACATAACTGTGTGCGCTCTTTAGTCGAGGTATATTTAACCGCTATATATGTCAAGCCGCATTTATCTAACAATCGTTGGCTAGGTACAGAATTACATCCCGGATTACATGCAGTGGGCAAAACGTATTGCAGTGGTGTAAAGCTATGTAAAAGAAATGGAGAAAGAAATAAGTAATCTGGAGGAAGAAGTAAGTTATCTTACTTTGGATTTTGAAATCAAGGATATGGTAATAGATCTGGTGATCAAGAACGAGGAATTTATGGAGCGAGCATAACACCTATCTGGGATTCGTTCACGATATGTGTAATTGCATGTAATACAGGGAATAGGGTAGCCGCTAATGGACAGCGACAACCTTTCTAAGGGGAAACATTCTAGTCTGTTAGTACTGCTGATCGTTTATTATGGGAGTTTTTTCCCTAATTAACTGCAACATAAACCATGGGGCTGGGTTTCAGCGCCTGTGACAGATAATGATTGGTTGGCGCATGCCTTCGAAATTAAAAAGTTTTGATGTTCGTCTCAAGTAAAACAAATGCTGTTTCGACAGCATGATGTGATTATAATAATAGGATATATGTCTTGACTTGCGGTATTGGCAGGTAGCAGTCCCCAAACATTAAATTACCAAATTCATACTTACTAAACGTGCTCATGTTGCTGGGATTCGCTGCGGTTATGCCTGCAAACATACAGCTACATTATTTGTTTCATGTGGTCAGCATCATTTCAAGTACTCTTGTAAGCCGATATCAGTCTCATTATCAACCAACCAATGTGATTTTATTATTCGCTTGTAGTGTTCAGTCTAAAAGTCATAGTTAGTTAACTATAATCGTTGCAACGGTCTTCAATAAAGTTAATATATTAGAGTTGGTTATTTTGTATGATTGGCTAATGTAGCTGCAAGTGGTGGTATTAATGTGTATGTAGTTGCTACTGATAAAAAAAAAGCTGAAATTTTCTTTACACTTCTGGTAACTATGCGGTCATCACCAAGCAAACAAATACGCCCAGATACTGTCGGAAATTTCACAAGTGTAGCAGAAACAAGATTTCAACCAGTTACAGGATAGACATTGTAAATGCATCTCCCAGCACCCAGGCTTTGGAAATAATACTCTGCATACAATCATCTTTCTGTGAAATGTTCATCTTAACAATTACCTTTAGATTGGTCTGATCCATTGTGAGGGAGAGGCTTAGTTGTCATGAAATTGTTGCAGGCCACACATAGTATCAATGGATTTAAACAAGGGGTGAATTATGTCGATCGGCACTTATCGAAAATGTGGTTTAATTCTCACAGATTTATATTTGACTTCATATTGGTCATTATGTTGACTGCAAAAAATGGCTAACATCAACATATATCACTACCAAGCAAAAGTCTAAATCGAAAGTAACAGCATCATATGGTTTAATACTATAGTTACATGTCTGCAGCCTTCTGAATACCTCTGCAAAGCTACAAGCCATCAACTGGTCAGTTTATACTATCAGATAAATTACACTATAAATCATTTGACAGACTTAAGCAAAGGCGACGGGATTGGGTTACACAAATTTCACGCCTAAAGCCAGCTATACAGCACCACACATCAGACACAAAAGTACTTTACGGTGCATGCACGATCCCTAAAGTACCTTGACAACTTATGTATATCATGCTGCTACACTGCTCCAGCCTTGAATAATCCAATGTGTCCGTGAATTGGTGCAAGGCAGGTTAACTGATGGCAGGTTAAGAGTGGTCACCATCGTAGGCTTTTGTAGAGAGAGATAAAGGATCTAGTCACAGTAAAAATTTATAGCAGAATATAAATCTATCCTTTATATTAAATAAATGGTCCACATCACTTTTTCTCAATCCCTTGTTCAATGATTTCTTGTAGTCATTTAGTGAAAGTCTTATTTCGATATTCCTGGGTATTAGAGAAGAGTTTTGGATCAATTAGGTACCAAATAGAAAAAGCTTTTTTACTAATTAGGCATTGATCTGAAATGGGTTTCAAGAAACATCTATGCTATATTCCATCATAGAGCACCTTAAGTGATTTGAAGGAACTCCAGCATCACTTTCATCAGCATATTGGTATGGATACAATCGAGATTGTTCTCCTTTTTTCCAATATATAAAGTTATGACAGTATTAAGCCTAATCTATTTGCTTTTGTAGACAGTTCCACGTGGTCGTTGCATCCGTAATAACGTCTTCTATGAACGAGTATTCAGTTAAATGTGCCCACATACACATATCATGTTTGCGTAATTTAGTGATTGACATTTATCTTAAGTTTGAGCCACTGTAACAAACTCTATCCATTAAAGCCTGACTGCCTTCTTATCCCAAAAGCTCGTCCACATTGGGTTCATGTTATTTGTAAATTGTTGCATATCGTCCCGCCGCAATGCTTCACCATGACAAAATATGAACAACAACGAGTGAAATGTGCGAAATTACGCTTAAACCAGAACATTGGCAACGCGCAATTTCACACTGGATGCGCAAGTGGGTCAAAAGCGAGATGCTTAAATCTTAGTGATGCAGTTATGTATGAGTATAATAGCGGGACAATAAGTATCGTTTTCAATAAAGAAACATTTGAAAGAATCGATAACTATGAGTCATGGTTCAATTCATGGTCGAAGGACGAGCTGACTATTTTACCACACATAAAGTAACGAAGTAGTTATGGCCAATGAAGCCGACGAATACAATTTGTCAAAAAAACTAAACTACTCGGATTCTTTCTGGTACAACATATGGAGTATGGTCAGATGAATGGACGTAAACGTGCATACATGTGGGTCAATATACAAAGGTGAGGATAACTGCATTCGGTTAATGGTTATATTACTATATACCACGCATCTACTGGTAGTATTGATTGCGATCTCCTCCGTCTATCGTATCGTTAGCCGTCAATTAGTAGTCAATATGGTTCGAGAAGTTCAATAACATCTGCGTAGTTCACATAACGTTTTTTCAATCCAATGCATCTCTAGTTAAACATTTACATACATCAAAATGAACTTCAAATATTGAGAGCTAGTCATATACCTCTCTTTTATATCTAGAAGTCATCAATACATCACCTGCATAGCCACCGAGCGGAAGACAAAACTCATTATTCAGGTAAGCTGTGCATAAATAGAATGCCCTGTAACAACTAGAACATTTGCTATGACAAATCAAGTGATCCACGAAATTTAATGCTGCCTTCTATCTGTTTTGAGTATTTGGTTCACTCACGAATGACCCAAGTCAAAGTCAGAGTCAATTTGCCCAGGACGCGTCGCACGATCTATTCTACTACTTACTAGCTACTAGTTGAGGAGGAATCTTATCTGACACCCAGACGACGACATGTGCACTACTCAGAGGCGCTTAAGAAAGAAACGCTGAGATATGAAAGACATACTTGCGCACACTGACACTTGTGCATGCATACACGCGTACATACATAAGCACA
Organism: Urechis unicinctus; assembly: GCA_034190875.2. Taxonomy (NCBI): domain Eukaryota; kingdom Metazoa; phylum Annelida; class Polychaeta; order Xenopneusta; family Urechidae; genus Urechis; species Urechis unicinctus. The sequence goes on from CM067348.1 coordinate 19,210,511, forward strand.
CCATAATACACACGCAAACACAAAAACACACACTCAGTAAAAAACAAATAAATAGTTAAACGTGAACACCCATAAATGCGAACGAACTCACACTAACACACGC
>CM067348.1:19213113-19290613 GCA_034190875.2 Urechis unicinctus
CGTGTTGGCCTCATTCATTTGTTTAGACATGCTAGTGAAAGTTTCAATTTATCGTCATGAACGCCGAGCGTTGTTCCTATAATGCAACCGTTTTATCATTCGTAGTCAGTTTAATAAATGTTCAAAATTGCCCAAACTCCAATGACCCTTGCTTCAGCAACGTGTCTGCCTTCTTACTCTCTGATCGATACAGCATTGTTCTGAATCGGTTAGCTATATAAGTACGTGGAGCTTTTTGTAAATCACTCTGGTTATGTTAAGGCGAAAACTCTGAACAGCTAATGCTGACATCCTCAATAGAAACAGGCGTGCTTTATTCTATAGAAAGACACCTGTATCAAGATAATGTTTATGATATAAAGACACACATTTCACATCCATGTACATTATAGTCTTGGAACCCTAAGCTAGTTATATGCTTTCAATGTCGTATCACCGAATGGTTGTAAACGAAGTGGATTTTTAAGTACAAGAAGTATTATGGATCGCGTTGTTACAATAATGAGGAGCTTAAACGAATCTTTGGCTGTACCTAATTCTTAGGGGTGCAATAAGGGGATGCCATAAGCAGTGATTGATCCTTGTTTAGAATAGTCGTTATTTACAATAACCCTGATGCAGAGTCTATTAATAAACTGCTCATAGGTGACAATAAAGACCCACGCAAAGTTTTATATCTGTGCTGTAGATGTGTATGAAGCAATCACTGCAGCTATTCTTTGCATTTATGCCATGCACCGACACCATTGTTGATCAAATCACTATAGGAAGCTGTGGATAACGACGATTATTTATTTATCTATATGAACGCATTGCGCCAGTGATGCGTTGGCTAATCGGATTATTTAGAGTTATGATCTAATTGAAGCAAAATCCGTGCAAATTGTCTCTGTGGGGGTGTGAAAATTATGTGATTGTTCTCCTCTTGTCCCGGTTTAGTTTTGTAGCTAAGCAGCTACACATTTAGGATTTCTCATTACAAGAAGAGATATCTTAAAATACATTATATATCAGACCAACGACCCTTGCTAGCACCAACAATAATCGATCGTTTATTACAGTCTTTGCCTTGCAGAGGGACTCTTATCTTTGATCATTAATTAGTAACACGCAGTTACGACGCAGGCCGGCTGGCACCTGTCGGTTTGCCTGTTGCCTCTACAGCGGCTGTCCTCTAAGATGAAGTTGACACTATCGGTCTACAAATCAAACCCTCTGTGGCATAATGTAATTGCGCGATATTAGTAAAATTTAGAATTTTTCTCTAATACTATTGCTTCTTGTTAAACACTACAAACGCAAACTAACTTTGATTGCTGATCTAAATAGGTTACATGTAAGGCTGACAAAGTGAATAGAATATTAGTGACACATGCCAGCCCAATGATATATCGAGGAGGAAATACGTAAATATTACGGCTATATAAACAAAATTAGACTACGCATCTTAACACGTATTGGTTTAAATTATGCAACCGTCTACTAATACTGTGCCTCAGACTCAACTTTTAGAATGTACCTTAATTCGACATACTCTTACTTTTTGACGCTTTTGCTGATTTTGGGCCAGATCGAATATGATATGACTTTTGCAATGTTAATTTTCGATATAAACATTATTTGACTGTCAGAGGTTCATAATAGCATTGTACCCGATTGACAATGACATAGACAGCACTATGTATCGTTCCCGGTGAGGAAATTAATTTGAACACATACACGTATTATTCCGTATGTTCCCATACTCTTTGTGCTATTCCGTAAGTATCAAATGGGATTGGTTACAGTTGTATCGGTATCGTATAACGAGCTGCACTTTACCTATGTTGATTTGATGTCGAGGACCCAACGAATACGGGATACTCTGCTCATGGTGTGCCAAGGTAATATTTCCACAAAGCCGTAAGTGTTGATGAAACCAAGCGATAGGAAATGTACAACTCACACTAACAACGACTAATAGTGCTCAGATATTAATGTTGCGGTGTAATCTTTTTAGCGGAATATCATATCGATATAATTTGCAAGACAGTGCCTGAGGTATTTTGCAGCACATGTAAACAGCGTTGCACTGGATCTGTGGAGCAATTTTCCGCATGATCACTTTTAGCCCATTTAAGCCGCATAGAGCGATCGACAGGCAGCAGGTAATCTCTCTATAGGCAGTGATAAATTGGTTGAGCTCTAGATGTTGCACTACCGTTGGACCGCAAGTCTGCCCCATTGCATCCGTCGATTTTATATACCCTCTGGAGTAGACTCTGACAATATATTTGCAATTACATGATATATAACGCCAACAACCTCACACCAGACATATCGCACGCTCAAGCTATGTCCATTAATCTATGATCATTTGTATGCTTATTGCCCATAGCCCTGTAACAGAATCCCATGTATTTTAGTCTTTGATGGCATATGTTCCGTGTAGTTACAGCAAATTATGTCCTAGAATCACAGTGCTAATAGCTACGCTAAAAGAACCAAGTCGTCAACCCCCACACCCCCCCCCCCCCCCCCCCCGCCCCCGACAACCAAAATGTACGGCGATCAGCAGCACATCGACCGGTCCATCAGCATGCAGTTTGTCGTGAAATCCAGCAACAGGGGAGACTGTCAGCCAGGAAGGGACATTTTGAATACAATTTTGTTTGCAGAAAACGTAATCCACCCTAAAATTGCTTTGTTACTCACAAAGGACGTAAAGTCAACTCGTATGGCCTCTTGGTGATAACAAGCTGCTATGTGACGACTAAAGGTCACACTTTTAGGGGATCTATGCCCGGATGAGAATATTGATTGGTGACAGAAATCAAAGAAGGTATTTACGTATATGAGGCAGGGGTTGATTATCATGGGAAGCTACTTCCTGGGGGCTTCATATGGTGATTGCTATCTTAGCGGGTCCAGGGAATAGTTGACCAGTTGACATTTATCTTCATAGCTTCTAGCCAAGCATGGATGTCTGAGTAGATAATCATGAATTTCGTAGATGTTTTAGTTGCTTGCCTTCCTCTTGCTATAACTCTGTATCGTTAATGTACAATCACACATAAATTGTGCTCGAAAACGGCGGCCCTTTGCTATGACCACGTAGTCGGCATCCTGCACATCCACAACCCGTTAATGTTAAGTAACTTGTCCAGCTTAGCTTGTGCATTTATATAACACCACCGTATATATATATATATATATATATATATATATATATATATATATATATATATATATATATATATATATATATATATATATATAGATATATATATATATATATATATATATATATATATATATATATATATATATATATATATATATATATATATATATATATATATATATATCTCTATATATATATATATATATATATATCTATATATATATATATATATATATATCATGAAACGTTGTGATAGATAGTGCGGCGCTTCTAACAAATGTCGGACTCAAAAGTGCGTGGCTTGGCAATCTTCTTTCAGCCATAGGTCACGAACTCATCTGTAGCTCTTAAAAGCAACTCAAATATGCCTAAATAAAAAGAGCTTAATTAACTTTACGTAAAGCGAATTCGAAATGCTAGCGTACTCTAAAGCGTTATCAGAGCTTTTCATGACAAACTTTGTGTTTGTTTGCTGGAACTGATTAAGAGTGCTTTGTCGCAGCCCTGAAAGAGAGAGAATGTTTTTTACCAATGGAAACATAAAGTGACAAGAACCTATGTCGCTGCATTCCAGATTTTTCCTAGATATCAAATGTCAAAGCGCTTAGTGTGACGTAGATGATGTCTCCCTTCATTCAAATCACAAAGTTATAATGCGACTGAAGTTACACTGCTAAACCATCAGCATTGTGAAACACAGGGGCGGACATGCGCTATAAGATAAGCCGGCAGTATTGCTTAATAGAGTTGTATATTCGACAAATGTGGTATGACAGAAAATTCCAACATTAAGTCAGTAAGGCTTAATAGATAACGTTTGTTCGACATTAAAAAAGCAGTTTTAATAAATACCGCTGAGGATTCATGTTTCCGCTGTACATTGAAACAGACAAACTATCTGCGTATTTTGAGTAAATACGAATGCCATCTGACAATAATAAAAGCCGCCCATCGTCAGAGCTATAAACAATTGATAGCATTGGAAATGCTTTTGGACATCAATGCCGCTTAAGTCGATCTTAGGGTACTACATTTTCAGGATTTAAGTAACGATCCAATCATTTAGAGTCTATTAATCGACCCTTTATATCGTAAATTTTCAATATTAGAACGGTTCAAAAACGCATGGTAATGGTTTCCAAGGTTTTTAACGATATCAAGCGCTCACATATCGCACAATAAAATATGATTGACACCGGTTCGCCGACTGGAATTCATAATGCTTGTAACTAATGATCAACGTCAACCATTTGGAGAGCTGGCTGGTTCTATTCCAGCAGAATGTGAATCCAATAATCATGTTCCATACACTGATTACCAACGAGGTAATTTCCTTCTCTATTATTTCGATGTCCTGCTTTCGTTAAACTGGAAATGATGTCAGAATCGATCGCAATATGCCTTGATTGATTATAGTTACTTCTACATGAGTAACTTTGCATCAAAACGTCTCATATGGCTAATCAGATGTTGATTCAGGACTAACTGGCGGTAGCATTCTAGAAGTAACCTGTCAGTTCCGTCTTGGCAAACCAGAGCAGTGTGTCCGAGAAGGTCATGCCTCTAGTGACGTCAGACATATCAATGATCTGCGAGGAAGACCGTCGCGATACATTATTAACAACTGGGCACAAGAAGCTGTAGTATGTTTTAGGTTATCCGCTGAGATCTGACATCACCAATTGCTTACCTTGTACTATCAACCCCTCATAATATAGTAACATTCTGAAATTCAAGTTAAATGTAGGATATTCAGCCTTAGCCAAAAGATTCCGCGATTATTAGTATTTGGATATCGCATGAACTGCCAAATGGCTCGTTCGTCACTCATTCTCATATCATCCAGTTGTAATGCATATTATCCAGTAGTAGAGAAGTAGTAGATTTATTCACTTGCCACAACATTCATCAATATTTATGGAAAACGTACACGCATAACAAATGTAACATTGTTAATAGGGACAATGTAGCCCGGGAGTGTCCCTCATAAGTTGTGCACAAAACAGATTTCTGAGAACGATATTGAGTGACCATTAAGTGTATTTTAGTAAAGCCAATTTTTGACCCGTTATGATTTCTGAAGCGCTAAATGCTAAAACATGCGGGTTGTTTGTAGTAAGCCAGTATAATCTACATCCTTTATAAGGCTTTTATCTTGATATCATGAAGCTCTTGCGATCCGTCTGCTTTTATCCTCAGCAAGTTAAGGACAACTAGCGTGAGGCACGAAGCAGATCATTGTCACTACATCGCACTCGTTAGGTAGCATTCGAGTATAAATAAAACGCAAATGAACACAAAAATACCGGCAGTAAATATGCAGATAATCGGGTGATGGGCGATATTTTACATAATTCCATTTAGCATAAGAGACTTCTGTGACTGTAAATAGGGATGAGAATGATTAAATTCCTATAATAATCTTACTATTGCTAAAGATTGAGGTAGCGGAAGACTTACTGTCATCAGACCACTCTCTGCAGATTTGACACCACAACATCAACCTGTGAGCGCAGGTCAATCTTCAATAATGCTATCTCAACACTCTTCTTCCGTTTTATAGAGAAAGCCCGTGTATCCTTTGACTGGTTAGAACTGAACGCTGGGTAGGGTTAATTTGTAAACAATTATGCTGCATATTGTGCGAGACATTAGAAATGACGCTGCCCGTCAATATCGACCAACTGTATTTAAATGTTACGTTGCAAAATACATGTGAAGACGTTAATTGCCCTTGACTGGCACCACCTGTTCACTTTACGGAATACTACATATCGAACAAGTCGTTGGTTGCAAATCGAAATGCGCAGGCAGAATAAATATCCTCACCTAGTCATATACAAAAAAACCACTGCTCTAGGCAAAGCTGCGAAATCATATTCTAGCAAGTCCAACTCATCACGATAAAGTGTCCTGAATGATTATGAAACATACAGGTAGATATCATAGAATAAGAACATTCGTCCAATTCGATACACAGTAGCTGCCATAGAGTGCTTGTTGAAACTAAGATTTGCGATCAACATTGAATGAAAATGTAGTATAAAATAATTACGGCAGGATTCAATCGTCGTAAAGAGTCATAGCAAATTACATAAGCATGAGCAGAGATATTGATATGATTGGTGCGATTGTTTAAGAAAGTTTTAGCAACTTCCACGGATCATATAGTACATTTGACACGCTAAAGGTTATTAACATATCAGCCAATTTGATGCATGACAACTACGAACGACCCCCGCAGAACCATATATAAGAAGAAGAAGTTAAGCGCCTTACCACATTTTATTAGCAATTTAGGGCAGGCCTTACCAGCTTATGAGCACGTGCCATGAATGTGCAATGAGTGACAATGCACTCAAAAAACGCACATCTTGAATTAATGAATATCTATGAATAGTGAGAAATGTTTACATGATGCCATGAGTGAAAGTGCACTCAAAAAACTCTCTTCGTGGATGAATGAATATCTATGAATATTTAGAAATGCACCTCCAGTTATAATGATGCAGTGGACTAATATAATTCATGGGTAGTCTGATATAATTATTCAAATCGTAATAACAGCGAAGCAGTGCGTAAGTAAACATTCATGCGCAAATGCGCTTTCTATGTGACGTTATTTATGCCAAAAAAACCCCTCTTCTGTTGTTATATACATCCCATAGTATGGTGCGAAATAAAATTTTGAAGCTCTTCCGAATGACTCTCCATATAGTTTTTGCTTCAATGACGTAATCCGGCGATATCCAGACCCACCTGACACGCATTGAGATATGTTTTCTAGCAAAAAACTCCAATCACACGACATTTACTTGGCAGGTGACGAGGTTCGTCGACCAGGGGTGATCGAGTTGGGTAAAACAGACATAAAACTGGTTCACCACAAATTGACCACGATCAAGTAGTTCGTCAGGATAAAGATAACCTTGAAAATGGATTCGTTATAGCAACAAATAGGTAGCCCGATAATATATGTTATCCCATACATCTTTGGTTCTCTTTGTAAAAACAGTTACATAGGGCATATAACCTACTCTCTAGCTTGCTGGTGGGTTGCCTAGGTAGTATATCCAATCAGACAAAACCATGTCATATGTGCTAGATTACAAATGTGTTCGGCATGAGCAAAGCATTCGCCGAATTATATTTCAATATAGTTATATGGCCTTCATCTAAACGAACTTACAATAGATAACACAACCCTGAACCAGTTAAAATGTTAATTAAATTTTAGGGTATCGTAAAGTTGTGGTGATCCTGCGATTGTTGCTGTCAATAGCGAATCGTAGAACCTGTTCCTAAAAAACACATCGAAATGGTGTTGTAATAGTTCGCTTAAGTGAAACATATCGGTTAAGCACTTTGTGGATCTTCTTTAAATCGTATTCTCGACTACGGTGTGGGTGTCCTTAACCTCTAGCAATATGATTCCATGTCAACGAGCAAGTAAATTTCTTGCGATACTGTGCATAAAAATACATCAGTTAACCTGGCAGTGAAAGATGTGCGCCTAAATATGAACTAATTCATTAAGCCATATCTTTACAGGACGTGAAGCTAATAGAGCTTCAATCATATGCAACTTGATGTAATAGCTAATGTTAACGATGTCCCGGTGGTATATGAAGTAATCATACGCATAGCTTTTAACAAAAGCACACATGCGATAGGCCCTCACGGATTAAGAACCTAAACATTACGCCTAGTATCCACAGTAAGTGATTTACAAAGTGGGCTAGTTTGGATGAATTAATGCCGAAAGAAACATTCTATATTCTAAACGGAAACTGTGCCCGGAATAAATCGTTAGTAATTATTCTTCAGTACTCAAGCAATTGCGTCCGTGTCTAATGATTATCGTCTTTCCATTTACCTATGTGCTAGGGTCGGTTTTGTAAAACGGCTTTTCTATTGATGGATATATTGAAAAAAGTCATTTCGCCAGAATGTAATTCATGAGTGGCAATCAACGTTTTATAAGAGTCGTGTGTAAGTCTTTACTTTAGTCTCTCACTACAGGAAGCTGACGGTTTTAACAAATCATATGGCAAATCTTAAGCCACTCAATAGAAAGAGTGGTGCGATACATAATTTGTATATATATAGCGAGAACGGAATAGTTTCTTGTTTGCAAGCCGACACCTACAATAGGTGAGAATTACGTGTCTGAAAACAACTCCTGGGGATTAGGTCGCTACCGCTGGCTGAGCAATGTTCTCATTACGTGTTTTTAAGCTGTTATCTTGGCCGCTCCTATTGCATTGCATATTATCTTGACGTTTTCAGGCATTGCAATCTTTATGCAGGTGTTATCTAACAAATACGACCTCATTGAATTTCAAAATCAAAGCGTACACGTTTGCAGGTATATTCTTGGAAACAATTGTTTACGTGTTTCAAAACTAAAATGCTTACGGACAATGCACATTATTTTTAGTCATTCAGAATCAGGCGACAAAATTGCCATTTGTAGAAATTTTGCTTATAGGGCACTATCATTAGTAGAATCTCGGTAGTAGCAGGTCCTTAAAAAAGCAAGTACCGCGTGATTTCAAACAATACATTGCATCTGAATCTGCTTAAACCACGTCAGATGATATCAGTACATGTTAATGCACAATACACACAGTCAAAATTGCGTCACTCAAAGTGCGTCACTCATATTATCCAGTAATTTTGCCATACTGTACTACTGGTGACTATGGACCTTTAACAATGTAGCTACTTTGTAATCGAAAAGATAACTTTCCTTTCAGGTTACATTATTCCACCACTTATCAGTTGGATTGGAGAATAAATAAAGTTGTAATTGAAGGAGGACTATCGGCAAAGGTGCCCCTAAACACCGCTTTTTTGCTGATAAACTATGATGATAAAATTGACTTAAAGACGATGGTCAGGAAGCCGAAAAACTGCATTGATTCCGATATAGCTGATTTCGTAATTGAATCAAATCAGGCATCTCCAAGGAGACAATATTACACATCAGCCTAACATCCTTACGTAAAGATCGAAAAATGAACGAGTGTATTTAGTTTTTATCAACCAGCCTCGCACTGTATCAGCACTTATTGTGGCGCTAGCGATGTATGACAAATACTAGGCGTCACAAAGAAAACTAAAAACGTACCGCACAATTCATATGTCAGTTTGAGGTCTACTAAACTGAATCGGCAATACAAATTCGCCCATCTGGTTGACATTGGTATCTATCGAGCAACACGATCACTGATGAGTGTGAAATGCTTATACAAACGGGATTCCTCCAATCACAGCCCTGCAGCCAAACTTAAGCCGGTTTCACATTAGCCTTGCGGCAGCCATAAACATGTCTGCGACAAACTTGTAGGGAATATGTTATGGCAGCCTCAAATCCTCCGTTCAAATTTGCAAGGTCTCAAAACTGTCGCAACGTCGAAAGCAGGTGTTCCCACATGCGCATTTTATTTGCAAATTTCGGGTGGTATTTGCTGAAAATCTATACAAAAGACATATTATTGCAAAACAGATCGCAATTTAATGGCCGAGCAAATGTTGTATTTCGCTGCTTGGCTTTAATGATGCGCGGGGTGGCTTGCAGCAGCACCTCAGCAAACATGCTGCAGCTCATTCCTAAGAAGCTCATGAAGTACTGGCCAGACAGCCGACGCCACTTAATCCATGACTTGACTTACCAACAGCTCCGACCTGACACCATACGGAATAACATTACCAAAATAGATTCGCCACGTAGCATTTATGTGAGTACGGCAACACGCAACCACTGAAGTTGGATATCCATTTCGACGAGAAGTTCACCTTCTAAGTTCTGATGAAAAGCTGACGGCTGTTGGTACTTCCCCTTGCATAAATACCCTCACTTGGGCTGATTCGTACGATGAACGCATAAACACGGTTGAGCATTCATACGGCTGTCTTTTTGAAAATCTTGCTTGTAGCAGAGTGGCCGCAAGTGCGTTTTGCGAATTTTAACCACAGCTTTGGGGCAAGCTGCCTGGCAGCTGCACGGCCATCTCGCGGCAGCAGTGCTAATGCGTGCTTTTCTTATTCCTGCGATTAACATGCAAACACCGTGAGACCCGTCAGACATCCGTACGATTGTCCAACTACTGCCCTGCAGTGTCTACGACCGGTGTGGACCTCTCCGGACATATTGCGTACGACCCGAAAATAGAGTTCTGCGGGTTATCCACCGGCTGTTTGCGTGTCCTGTATGGCCCAAAACTCAGCGAGTCTAAGTGGTACCTGCGCGGTTTTCTAATGGGTGCTTTGGGGGTACCCCTTGATCCATTACGGGCTCCCACAGGCCCCACACGAGCCCAGTGCGATTCAATATGGTCGTTGTTGCGTTCTTGCAGCGTAAGTATCATCTCTTACGTGTTGTAACCGGTAGTTCCGAACTATTAAAACAACCGTTATCGCATGATCATATGAAACTATATTGGAGAGATATGTTAGAGGTCTGGAATCGATATATAGGACTTCGCTCAGATCTTTGCATCCTGTTGCTGGGTATAAAAAGTAGGGATGCCACAGAGATCCTCAAGCTACTCGGTCTACAGAAATGTAGGATACAAACAAGTACAGCAGGAATCCAACAAGCTTTCGCGATCGGACATATCATTGTGGTACACTAACCGCGTATAGGTTAAATATCTTTTATATTCGTGAGCTTAGTCTCAAAACGAGCTGGCACCATACACTTGCAGTCTCTTTGCTGGCGTCAAGCTACTGTGCATGCTGAGGGATGGTTGTTTCACTAACAATTCACGATCGGGGCATTTGTTCATCAGTTTGCATGTTCTACTTGTCACTGTTACTGTCCATTTCTAATTCTTCCTGGTCTGATATTGTTTGTAAGTGTTAAGTCTTAAGTGCGTTAACGTCCGGACCCCCATAGTTGTTCGATAGTATATTATAGAGAATAAAAGTGCCGATTGTATACGAAGCTCTCTTGGATACATTTGTAAGCCTTTCCAATGGAAACCAGGTTGTCTAATGCTGCAGCACATTGTTTTGGACGACGTGTAGCTGATGCAAGTGCAAAAACCGCTATATTGGAAGGCAAAATGCTGTACTGCAGCCGAAAATTATATGCAATGTTACGACGGCCTTTATTCAAGCGAGTCGTTCGATTAACATTTTTGCGACTCGGAGCTCCGAGACTTGGAACCGCTTATGCTAATCATCCGACAGCTTTGGGGACAGCTTGAGTCCAACCGCTGCCAATGGCCAGGATGCATGAATAAATTAGTATATCCGGGCAGATTAGCAGTGGCATTCAAATCAAAGCATCTAAACGTTAAATTTAAATCCAGTCGACTAACCAATGCAATTACTCTTAGCACGTACCGATATAAGTCAAGTTTCACAAATCATTGCAAAGTTCTAGCTGGCAATGTAGATAAGAACAAGACATATGACTCTTCAAATCTCCTCGAAGGTGTCATTGTCGCATTTAATAACTGCTGAAGCCCGAGAATAATGCATTACGGCAGGAAATTAATGACTCTGTTTTTATCACATTCCTTTTCCTAGAAGTAATCCGAGGGCATCACCCTACACCGATGTTTAAAGCCAGAAATGGCACTACTAGCATGATGCATTGAAGATGAACTTCGGTACCGCATACGTTAAGCTGCATCTTATAAAGCGTTGTTGCATTACAGACTACCACAAAACCATTAAGTCTGTACCATTTACGGTGATTCATGCATACCTCTAGCAAGTAGTCGTCGATCAGAAAAATGATCTGACAGCAAGCTTATACGCAGTATGTGCGTAATTTGTGGCTGAAACTAAGTAACCGTGTTCATGAAATCCGTCAGGCAGCAGCTGTTACTGCGTCACATAGCGTGTTTATGCTGTACGTCATAGATCCTCGTCATGAAGGTGTAGTGATAACATAGCAGAGGTGTTCCATGCGCTCAATACCGCCCTAACGGTGTAACTAAATCAACAAAATAAATACTAGGTAGATAGCGTAGCACAAAATAGGCCAACATTGAATCGAAAAAACCGATCAATAGTAAAGCCTGTTTTTTTCTCACATGTATAAGATGCATAGCTTTTGTTTATTTCAAGGAGCATAATGATGATAAACTATCACTAAGAACACCTTAACGGCTTTTTAGCGTTTGTCAGTCGACGACATTAACGTGTTCAAATGAAAAATGTGGCGCTTGGTCAACACATATATGTGTAGGCAGCCCTTCCAAACACTTCCATGATTTGATTATTACACATAGTATCCAAAGACGTCAATCGTAGTTTTGACATTTGTTCAGGCCAGTCATTGGATCTCATTATCTGTATATATTATCTCATTAATGATATGAATGGGGCATTAGCTTTATAATGTCGATGGGGCATTTCGAGCATAATCGCATGGCTCGATTACAACTCGCACCAACATACGTATCATCTTTGTTTATATGCATGCATGCAACATAACAAATCTCCACATTATCCATGTAACTATGAACATGAAATTCAAATGGTTACTGAGTATAATAAAATGTAATCCAAGGCTTTGTCAGTGTTTTTGCAAATTATTGTAATTTAGCGTGCTCGGTTCATTTGCCTACCAATGTAGTAAGTCCTATAAAAACTAAACATGTCTACGATACCTGCTTGTTTTCCTCAGTGACTATTTACTGATTGCTTGGGTTAAACAAAAGAATCTAAATCATCCATTGAATACTGCCAGACAGTAAGTTTAAAATATCTGTTCTTTGATAACTAATATCTGCTTTTATTAAGTCCACTTAATCTAAATTAACTCATGTTGTTATTGGCCAGATAGATCGTCAGTTACTATATTACCACTGAGTTAACCGTGACGAATACATTGCTATGATGTGATGCTTGTCGGTAAAAGATGATAGGCACACTTGATTGGTATCTCTTGGTATGTAACACTCTATGACTACGCCAATACACGGGCCGCAGCACGTGGTGAAATAAAAAGGAAGATAATATGAAAAGTATGAAAAAGGTCCGAGAATGTGTTATTTGATATTGAAATCGGCGTAAAAAAATTGCCAACACCTAACAACAAACGTTTTGCATCAGTTATATGTAACACCTGTTCATAATGATCTACCTTGCGAGCCCACATAATACTCCTGCCTGTTAATTGCTGGGAGGCAACATAGGTAAAATCATCGACCATCATAGACCTTTTTTAGTTATTGTTTGGTTGGCGATTATTTATGATATTCGGCATAAATGCATCAAGAGTGGGCAAAAGTATGCATAATATATTGATGGTCCATGCGAAATGCAACCCCGACATCTTCCTCTTCTTATAACCATTTTCATGAGGATTTTCTACTCACAATCATTTCGATTCATAATAGCAGTGCACGTGAACTACATGCAGAACTTGTTCGTGCTCAAATATCGTTATGCCGAAATAGGTTATATGATACAATTAAAACTCGTCCCATCCCACCTCGCGCAGGACGCTTCGTTTGCATTCGATTGACACATGGGAACATCACGCCGTGACTATTTGCAACTCATCACTTATGAAAGGGACAGTACACCGTTAATGTTATACAGTAACTCAATCGGATGAAATTTATGAGTCACGTCACTGTTATGGTAACACTCGGTGAATAACAGATCATTGTTCGTCGACTGGTTGCTGAGCGAAAAACCGACAAAACCGCAATCTCTCATAATTATCAGATGTTTGTCCATCTTAATACTACCGAACGTTCGGTGCACATATCCAGAGCGTGACATTGGTTTATCGTTATTCACTTGGTCGTACTGTTATTTCCACGTGCCGCAGGTGGAGCAACCGAACATTGCATTAGCAAAAGAATAAAAAGAGTCGAACACTACAATTAGTCAGTGCAAACTTCTACAAAAACTAAAATGCCCTTGGCAACTAATTTGCTATACTGTTCTGCCAGGAATTACATTTTACCACAACGATATGCATCGCACTTCTCAGAATGTAATCAAATTGTTCATTGTTAGCATGAATTAACAGAAAGATGGTTTCACTACAAGATATATCACCATACGAAACGATAGTAATAATTAGCACCCAATAACACTTTACCTAGAGGCACTTGATAAAAAAAAACGATAGGAGACTACAGGCGATGTTGTCGAGTCTTGATGATGTTTTAATTCGAATTCTCAATGCAATGGAAAGTACAGGCTCAACATAAATATCCCTGCAGTGAGATTGGGTGTCACTTATTGTTGTAACATATGACACTGCAACCTTTAATGCCAATACAGTGAATGTGACGCGGGCTATGCAGCTATTGCATAATCGCATATTTGAGAGAGTGATGTAAAGCAACAATGCTTAATGGCTGCTTCCAAATCTTAAACCATACAAAATTATTCAGTCGCTACATTACTGCATCGGCAACAGCATAGTGTGACATCTGTCTATGTTTTCATTTCAGTTTGATTATTTCTACTTCCATATGTTACACGAATTAATATACTTATATGTTATACTATTAACGGCAATTCCTACAAATGTATATACATCTTGTTGAAGGGGTGTTCTGAACGAGCATCATTATCGGGAATTGTGTATAGGTGTATGTATTTATTCCTCTCGATAAGTTTATAACTGTACTGTTGTCGATAACAAGCTAACAGCATCCTTAAGTTTGTTTTCATGAGGCATAAAAGAGGTCCGCATTCTAATCCAAGCGATTCCTTAATCAAGTTTTACCTTGCATGGCATACTAAGCAAATGTGTGGTTTACAACAACGCTATATCATTTAAATATTATGTTAAGAGTGAATGTAACCTTGACAAATGTGCTGTCATAGCAATCAATAGCTTGTGATGCCCAGAGGATATAACCGGTGGTGTGATCGTGATGCTAGTTGTCTTTGAAATCTATTAGATTAAACAACCATTTCAATGACGAGTAGAACAACGGGCGTATGCACGAGATCATACAACGTTCCAAATTATTTATTTGGCCAGCTGTGCCATTTGCGATTAGCTGTTTTATGAATAAATCCATTCTTTACAAGACAGACAAGATATATATAATTGCTTCGATTAGCGTTGCAGGATTACATATCGTGCACCTTGCATATCCGAGGAATGACTATTATCCATTTATAGTAGATCTATATATTTGCTTACTAAGATTAGCCTGCAGGATATGCTCGACGTTCAATGCAGCTTAACAAACTTAGAAATAACATCACCAGGCACTGCCATAGATCGTTTGGGCAATGATATTGAACTCATAAGGTGCAAGCGTACTTTTGCCACATCCAATGTAATAGTTGCAATCCCGATAGCGTCAAAACAATTGTCCGAAACAATATTCCAGACACTAGAACTTGTGTTCCTATGTTGATGCGATTATTTGTGCAATCGTAACACATGTTGAAGAAAGCTTACGGTCTAACTGTAACGCAAGTTTAGTACAACGATATATCTATCAATGAACATGCTCATATGCTTACACATCATGACTAAATATGTAGAAGCAGCGATTTTAAGTTAATACTCAAACTATCCAAGAATACGACAATTAGCTACATGGCCTGGAATGGCAGAAATGTGGTGTTCAGTCTCTGAACACTATGGTCCTTGCTTGTGTGGGTGAACGCTTTGGTTGAAATATGAAAGATGACCCTCTCAGAAATATATGATGATTCGAGCAGAAATATACGACCGCGAAACAAAAAGTAGGATATTTGGGGGAACACAATGTTGACATAGTGAAAACGTTTCATTAACTGCATGTTAACTTGTCTCGTCAGAGCGAGAACCTCGCGTTCTTTTGTGTATAGTCTTGCAACAATTCTAACTAAACGTTTCAACACCATATTGTCAACGGTGGGTGCTAACGATGAATGTGCCAATGTGTTTCATTTAGTGCTTTTTCTGTGCAATTGTCTTCATATGTTGTACTTCGTTTGTGGAATTTCGAAGTGATGGCGAGCTAATTCAAATCTACCTGAAAGTGAATGCCATCATATAGCCGTTCAATAAGACAGTAAGCAAGTAGCATTCAGTGGACATTATGTCGCAGAAGCATATTATTTATAGGCATACATTTATCGTTAATGAGAGGCATATGCAATATTAAATGGATACAAAGAACCTGTGAATAACGTGTCAGGCGTGTTGCACGCCCCTGAAAGACATTGTATCGATAGATTAAGTGGACGGAGGCGCCATATGCGCCCAAAACGAAATGGGTCATGAAATCAATATTCGATATATAGGCAGAATGTAATGCAACGTGCATATTTCAAACATAACAAATTATTCCTGGCGTGCATTTAATAGTGTCTAATATACATCCATCATTATAAAAAAACATTGGGCCGTGATCAGCGTGCATCGCTTTGCTTATGCGAGAACAGGTGCTACTATCACATTTTATGCGTTAGCTGTAGATGAATCCCTACCCATTTAATGGATAATTATGATGGAACTGCATCTGGAATACGACGCGTTCATCTACATCAGTCAGTTGATTATTGCGATTATTTACACCGAGACCATTGCCAAAAGCGTTATAAGGTCAGGCGCAACTGAACATAATGACTGTCATTTAAATATAAAAGAATGCCTTCTGCGTTTGTAATTGGTCGGCTTTCTTTGTTCATGATTGTCGTTGCCGGCTATAATAAAATAATATAGACTGTCACAAAGGTTTACATTGTATGACTGTTTGAAGCATTGGACACTTCATCACATCAACTGCGGTATGAAAAGTCGACTACGCACCGGATATATCTGCCTTTTTCTATTTTCATAGAAATATAACTGTAGAATGTGGGTTAAAGCAGTAGTCATCATGTATTTACCTATATTATTACCGACCTACCCTACGCTAACAACGACATGTTTCTAAGCACACGACGCATGACAGATCATCTGAAACAAATCCAAGCAGTCGATCTTCGAATGCTGGCTTGTACTAATTAGAAGAGCGAAAACGATTATGAGATAGTAACTTAATGTTCTGCATTGTCCGAAGCCCCAGTTGTTCTATCCATCGGTTTAGATGCTATCATACGTGTGAATAGTTTTTCAAGGAACCAGTTGTTGCGGGCGTATCATTTTACTTATGTTTACGAAACGCAATATACTATGTATATATATTAGAGTGCTCTGGTATTTTTAAGAGGACTGGAAACATGATCTATAAGTAGTTAAATCAAAACACTAACGATCATTATGTTTAGAAATTCTCGGTACATTAGCAACTTAAAGCTGGCATGCTAATACTCTTTCAGATTCAATTTATCCGTCATAATCAGTCTATGTTTTTGTAGATTCACATTCTAGATGTGCTTCAAGAAATACATCGGATGTTGTTTAGTATAAATTTTTCGGTGTTTGTTTATCATGTTCATCTCTCAGGTTAACAACACATTGTTTGAATTTCATTGCTATTACATATTTCTTTGAAAATATTTACTGTAACTGCAATAGCTGCAGGTCATTGTCACATTTATGTAAATGATTAGCTTTGTTGACGCAAGCGCACCATGCGAGGTAGTACGTGGGGGCTCAGTCATCAAAGGTAGATTTGGGATATCGCTCTTAAGTTTCAAACAAGAGCGTTAGTCAACGATTGCAACATATTCAGGCACCTGTAATTTTTCGTTTGCGATTGCCTCAGTTGCCTATGAATATTTTCCTCGAAATCTCTTTTTTGCAGTCTTTTTACATGTGCTTTCTTGTACTTCAATTTATTAAGATCATAATGTTGCAGGATATACTTCTTGGGCATACCTAACTGTTAAAAAAAAAACCCTGGCCCCCCCCCCCCCAAAAAAAGATTTGTGCATGCATGTTTATTTCAATTAACGGATATTGCGTGTGGATGAATTAATGCTCACCTTAACCAGCAACAGTTAATAAAACGTATACAATTGCTCATTTTCCACAAGCATGTGTGATTTGTAACGCCTGTAGTCATTAGGGCCATTAACATGCCTCATAAAATGAATGACCGTTTGTTATCTTTAGCCAAGACATTGTGATTGTTTTAATGGGAATGGCATATTTGCAGGTAATGTCATATGATAATTGTCGATGGCAATTCTACTGGTTCATGTAATTACAACCGATAAATGCAGAGGTGCTTCTGGTCCTCAAAGGGACAGGTACCATTATTGCTATTTGTAATTGAGTACGTGTGTCTGTTGATGCAAAAATTGCACCTAATGGAAAGTGAAATCTTATCCATCAAAGACGAAATGTGCGTATGAGTTCTGAAATTGTTCGAGGCTAAATGTGATATGTTCATTTAAATGCAGTGCTTTCAGCATAAACAACAGATAGTCCGTATGAAAATAAATGGAACTGTTGTTGACACCTAAGAGGAGGTACTAATGCATATGTTGTATCCAAAACTACCGGTTTTCAGTTTTGCATCCACTATTGATAAACGCTATAGCCTATTACATAACAGTCGACAAAATACCACAGCCTCCTAGACTGGCTGAAATACCACCCGAAAAACACTGTTGATGCCTTTCCTAGCAGTAGTTGCATTACATGAATGAAATATAGATTATATATCTACTGCGATTATTTTAAGGCTTTGTTCGTTAGACAGAAAAAGGGCCTGTAGCTATCACACTGTGTTTGCCTCAGCTAGAGGCAGGCTGATATGCTACAGTGACACGCAATCCTTGCAACGGATTCACAAAACGTCAACCATGTTATACATTTACTGCTTCACGATGACAATTTCCTGCTAGACTAGTGTTTGAATGTCCCCATCATCATTGCTGGTAGTAATTATATGTATAGATACCCAAACGCATGATCCTGGTACAAAGCTGCGGATGCGATAAGTCATACTTACACTGAAACGCATACTCACCACGCATGATCTCATAAAGGGAGGGAAATATTCTCTTCTTATAGCAATTCATAGGTTATATAGCACGAACTGTGTCAATTGATTCGCACGTAATATCAATCGTATGACAAATGTGAATGCACGCGTATGATTATTTAGAAAGGCGCGAAAGGTCAGACTCATAGATAATTATCACCGCGTTTTACGTGATAGTTCACACATAACTGTTAGGAATGGCCCTTTTATATTCTCTGATCGTTCTTGGTGACCGTACCCACCCGTATAGCCAGCGCGTGTTTTATTTAATTATTAATACATTTCAAAAACCATAGTTTATTTACTAATATCTAGGGTTGAATATCAATGTATTGTTGCCGCACACGATTTTCGCTGGTCAGATATAGCCTTTATGTGTATTCTATGAATTGCCACCTGGTAACTAAGTACCGGATATGATATGGATAAATTAATCTGCGCTTTGAATATGCTTCTCAACGATAACTGTTATCGTAAATGAGCAGAATCACGGCATCTCAATCAAGCATGCCAACATAAACGGCAATAATGATAGTTAGGTCCTGAATCAAACATCGACGGCATTAGCGCAGCATGACATAAAATAGAACTGCGGGCATTTACAAACGACATAATTGCTGTAGTAATTGGTTAAGATCTTAAAAAGAGCGAAGATGTAGTGATTGTTGCGATGGATATGTACTAAGTTATTTCAATACATTCGAACAGTAGCCGTAAACTGTACCACAGGTCATGTTCATAACATACGTCTAAGCACTACCAACAACACAATTGAACCGTATTTAAGTGGAGTATTAAGCTGTTTAAGTGTATGGAAACAACGACTGACAGCATAAACATGAAGTAATGTGAAGCTAACAAATTAGATGGGGCTACTGTTGCTGTTTATAACGACCCAAGCGCTATATATGCTGCAACAGCTCGCTTTTCTGGATGCGCCCAGTCACCCAAGTCACCCCAGTCACACATACACACACATGCTCGCGTACAGCAATAAGCGTAGGTCATTTGCATTCCTGAACTCTCAACGACCATGATTGGGCGGGATGTTATCGAGCAAAGTAGTACTGTAATAATATCGTAGCCAATCGTCTATTAGCAGAAGTGATGTGTTGTTCAATGTATACGTTATGATTAAAGAGGCGATTGGTGCGGGAATGGGATCCGAAAAGCATCCCAAGAACAAAAGCCTAAGAACATCAACTGTCTTTTCTAACATCACCCAACTATCGAATGTGACAAGCGTCTTTCGGTACATAACTTATGTATTGCTTTCTAAAAATGTCAGGCATCATTCAAGTCAACTAATAGGCGATGGTAATTTTGGTTATCATGCCGCCAGTATGATTAGTCTGGAGACCTTTAACTGTTACTTTTACTTGATATGGCCCAGAATCTGCCGGTATTTTATTCTACACAAAATAAGATGCTATAAAATGCGACCTGAAGATCTTATAATACATAAGACATGTGTGTGCATAGGCCTCTTGTTGCGAATAGTCATAGATATGGTTTACTTTCTGCTGAAGTCTTTCTTTGGTAGAGCATATTTACATTGCAGATATGAATATTTGGAGCTTTCAAGAAGAGTTCTACTTGTAATATTAGTATTACATACCGATACTTACCATGACTTTTCGCTCCCATTTGCTCCCTCTGAGCTGTGTAAATATTCCATAAAACAGCGCTTTCACAAGGACGTTTAACAAATTGAAGGAATATCAGCCCTAACAAGTGATATATGCGTGCGTATATTTAATCAGACGGACTGGTTACGAGCTTTGTGGTTCGCTTTCAATCAAGTGTCCTAAATAACTTGTTATCAATGTCTTTGGGGCTACTGGTTAACGTTCGCCGGACCATTTAATGGGTCATTGTTGCCATAACAGCTGCTGCATTGTGTTGTTTACTTGATTTGCTGCATCGCGTTGCTGTAACGTTCTGGGGCTCTAATAACGCTGCTATTTCCTAAGTATATTGTCGTAACTAATCAATGTTCTTAAATAGAATAATAGATGTGTGATTTCAAATATATGACGGAGCATAAAAATTATTTGGCATAAACATCTCTCTTATTAAAATTAGCAAGACAAATACACGGCGTTATGATACAGCAGGGACGTCAGATTAAAAAGATATGGATTATCGATTATCATACCTTGAATTATTAACATATGTGTTGACTGGAGGATCTGATAGCAAGACGTTGATTGATACAGAACTATCAACTCTCGATGAGGAAAACAGCACTGATTACTTTATGTCTGACGAATATCCCCATGAGATCCGCAGCGGAATTATACAAACATATAATGTTACACTTAGAGCATTTATACCATTATCTGCTGCCTACAGGAAATGATTCGGTCGTTAAGAATAAATAGCAGCTCCATACATAAATTGCAATGTTTTAGGTCTCTTCTGCCTCCTTACACCGTAATACATATATGCAAAACCAAGAGTGTTTGATAGTCCTCGCCATTACTTTATGCCCAAAACATATTAAATGCAAATAAAATGGCAAAACAGAGTACTGTAAACTAATGCAAATAATGATCAATCTCTATGGCCTCATTTGATGAGGCAATCATTGGATGTTCCGTCAGATTGGACAAGGCATAATGTTTGGTTTATATACCATAATAATACGCATGATAGCATCGCTTTGTGTGGAAACTCACAGCAAAAAGAAATGTGTTTGTGTGGCGGCAATAAAAACATAATTGTCTTGCTTGAGGACTCTTACAGTCGGCAGTATTCCTTATGTATATTATTTGTCACAGATAGAGAAGCAATAAGGAAAGATAAATGACTATTTTATGGTTCTGTTGTCGCACTGCAATTTGTTGCATCCTTATTTACGCCACCATAGCTCCACAAGCAAAATGATTACAATTCCCACGTTCCCTACAATTTAACTCGGGCTTAATGACTGCTCTTTCCTTCATATAACATGATGTCTGCTATGTCTAGACGATTAATCTCGGTGTGGTTTGTTGGGGATGAATTTATATAAGCCTACGCACAATTTGCATTGATGTATAATTGTAATTAACACATTCGTCTCGACTTTTTTTGTCGATTATGTAATCATTTCTTGGCCGAGTAGCGTGCTTACCACTGCAAATGGTTATCAATGGCTATTCAAAAAGGGTTTTAATGCGGCAAACAAGCAAAATCAGGTATAATCTTTGTAATTTCATACATTTGTGGGACGTAAGTCAAAATTGTCAGTGCTCCCATAATCTTTTCATATAATATTTGAAACGTTTGTTAATAAGACATAAGTGCACCTTCAGTCTATAACAAAAATACAAAGATTTTCTTAGTTCTCTTAATGCAAGGTTGGCGGTTTGTTCAAGGAAAAGAGAATTCAACACATAGGTCACCAACCACAGTGACCACGTCGAAAACCAATGCCAGTTTAAACCAGTTGTTTTGGCAAGGTCTTTAAATGTTTCTGCGACAAATCGCCTACATGATATGCTGCTGCTGAGAGAGCTAGTCACAAAGCTTCCGTCCATACATTTATATCGTCCGTTTCTTAGTTAATTGGAACGCCGACAGCTAAAAAGTGACGTACTGAATTACGACGTTTCCCTCTCATGTTACACGTTTTAAAGATGTCAGGTTATCGAATGCAGCATATCCACATTACAAAGGATTCTGAAAACATGCAAAGGCTACCGTTGACTTATCACAAACAGTAATGAATCTGCATTTTGATTCCCATTACAGCAAACGTGATAAGCACTCATCGTTTCTCTTGACAAGAGACTCTGGATCGAGACGTATGATGAATACTTTACCCACTGAATACTGGAACGAGAATAAAGGGAACATTTTCCTTCAGTTCTACTATCATACGGTAAATATTTATACTTATTTACTAAATAGAGTCGACCAGAAGGTAGTGACTATTTCTCCTGTCAACCTCTTGTTTCATGGAGCGGTCATTCATCTGATTCAAATATTCATGAATTTGGTCACATACGTGTCACGACTTTACTCCTGCTTTTTAGCCATGACTTGAGCAAACTGTCTTGCAAATGCTTTTGAGCTATTACTTGAGGAAGTTGTCTTGATATCGCATGCACCATAGAGCCCCTATGTTCGATATTTGGTACACGGACTCTGGCATAAGGTAAAGCAAATAACGAATATTATATGATGCCTTGCTTTAACTGACTGCTGTCCATAGTGAAAATACAGCGTAGGATGTAATATGATTGATTTAAGTATAGAGGTCTAGGTCTTGGTCAAGTTTTGCGATATCTGGGATTTGGTTTTAACTAGAGCGTTAACAACAATACAGTTGACATGTTAATATAATTGAAACAAAGATCTTGGTCCGATTCAACAGACTACAGGTTTAATCTGAATCTCAATTATCATCCCATATGTATTCAACAAAACAGGCGGATATACAATTGTTCTTTTTTCAATTGCTGGTACTCTATTGTAAGTTTGTTAGTTTGCTGTGTACCAATTACATACAAATCACGTGTGTAAGATAAATTGCAACGGCAGCGATCATTCGATATGATGATGTCTGTGTTATTGTTGGTCAGCAATATAGAAGTATCAGTTGCAAATGTTTGTCCACAACAGGTGAAAAGGTTATAGCAGTACGGATTGCCCAATATATATGTAATATACAACACCGGCCGAGAGTGTCTCGGTCTCGTTATATAAACCAAATTACGGCTTGTTTATTTACCCCTAGGGCAGTATATATTATATACAAAAGTGGCCAATTCATTATATGAAAGCAATTTGCAGCTTCTGATTTATTATTTTTCTGTTTGTGCTGATACTAGAATTGGTCTTTTTCTCTTGTCAATAATCGTGAAGATGAAGGACTTGTACAGCGCTTCATTGAAAATAAGGAATCGGCTTGCAAACGGGAATGTATCTGGACGTCTCTCTCGCCATTTGTATTCCTTTTCCAGTCTCATTGTGTCCCATATAATGTTGAATGCAAAACTGGTTGACGATGATGAAACTGCTATAATAATCCAGCTACATTTTGTTCTTACACCAGTTGTAATTATTTGCTATACATGCCGAGACAAATGCGAACTGCCAATCATGATACATGCAAAGATATATGTAAGATGTTCCTTTGTGGAGGGTCTACCTTTCACCAACAGCCGCTCCAAGATAAGGCATTTCTGAAGATGCAGCATTCAATCAAAATGCTTATTCTCGTCTGCGAACGGCATACGAACATGCAATAGATATGCCAAGGTGAATGATAGACAGAGACAGCATTACATATTGCGAATCAGATTACGTTTATCAATGTGCTTCGGATATTCGGTGACCGGTAATTGGATATTTACCTTCCTCGTTTCTCCACGCGCATATTTGCATTAATCGAATGCTTGAATAGACATGCTATAAAAAGATTATTTGTTATTACGAGATGATATGCGCTGCATCAAAATTGAGAGATAATGATGTTTGATTGTAATTATCAAAAACGTCATAGTAAGATATACAATGAGCTCTGTTGCATTGTATTTGACTATGTCACAGTCTCCTTATTGCCGGAATGGTCAATTTATGAAAGCCGAAAAGGATACTAGATACAATGTTTGCTACCTGTTCGAGCACAACATAGTCGTTTGAACTAAAAACACATCCATCTGGCAAAAAGACATTGCAAATCAAAAGCTCACTTGTTTTACTGTGTAAAGGAATGCAAAAGGCTCAGATACAGCGATTCGATATATTCGTTTCGGATACAAATTTATGCGCTATTCCTTAGTGGCATCATGAATATTAAGCTCATTGTATTGTTTAAATGACTGCAAAGAGAATTTGCATAATCAAGCGGAAGATATAAGGAGTACTTAGTATTCAAATTGGTCCGTCGTTGCAGCAGACCTGACGATGGATGAATATTAACGGTTTCCTACAACATGTTTCTATAAGATAGTCAAATATTTTAAGGCTTGAAGTCACAGGCACACCGATTAGTTGATTGATGATCTAGCAAGTTACAGCTGAAACCAGTTTCACCATATATCAGACACAAACGGTATAGACCTAATGCCTTGTGCCTTCATACTTATGTCTATGTATCTTGCTGAAATGTTTATATAGGGCCCTTATATCTCGTACGCTGTGTGATGTTCCCAAGAATCCGGAATATACCCAGTTGTCATTTCGAAGCGTTTATGTAGGGAAGATGTAATTCTATAATTCTACATTTATTACTTTTGATTAGCAGTATAACAAAAGCGTTTTGGACTAATGAATAAGGCAAGGGCCGCATTTCACATCCCTTTGTTTGTTTTGAACACAATGGCTGCTGTCCAACAGCAAACAGCAATAACAAGCCCACAAACCAAGGCGACAACATCATTAAACCGACTCTAATATCCATATATATATGTGGTCAACAGGTTTGCACATAAAGAGTTCTACGTAAGATATACGCTGTGACACACGATGTTCCCTGGGGTATTATATCTTGCATAATGCATCGTTCGGAATACACAAACCAAGGCGCGGATCTGAAACTTAATCGTTCTTATGTCGAGACACAAAATGCTCTTGAGTTGCACCGAAAATGGTGTACCGAGGCAATATTTAGAACCACTAAGCCATGAGTATTGATAGAATGACGGGGAAGGTAATGTATATCTCCAATTCTACTTTAGTTTGGTACATAATGTCAACTTACCATGTTCATACCATTGGTATATCAATTAGTGTAGCATATATACTGCTAAAGTAAAAAGATAGCGCTTGTAAAACATATCAAGAAGTAATACGTAGTGCTCGTAAACAAATGCGTTGTTGCAAAATCTCTCAGATTGCGATGAATCAAACGTTGCCTTTTACATCCCACTGCAGTTTGCACTGTTGATCTAATTGAATATGTGCAGCCTGATTCCACAAAGCAATCGACAATATAGTAATGCGACAACCTTTCTCGAGTAGTTGCTTACCATCAATAAGAATCATGGCTTCGGGTATCAATAACTAATGTCTCGGTTTCATATCTTGCGGTTATTACAATGTGAACCAAATGGATAAAAGTTAAACGGTTAATGTCATATACGTGTTAGTTTGCGTGTCCATTGTATATGTCATCCGGGTGATGGAAGATATATATTAAAGATAAAGGCCACCTTTCTTCCAGGTAAAAGACACGTATGTAAAAAGACGTAACATATATTGCGACGATAATTATAAACTGCGATTTTATTCAACATTCCGGCTACATTTGAGGACAATTGCTGTTTTCTATGTAAGCGGCATAACGTGCATGGCGCTATGAATTTCAAAGCTGATGCAACGCAGAGCGAAGTGACATAAAAAATATATAAGCACCTCAGTGTCGTATTCTGTAAGAAAAACAAGAGATCAGGGCATGGTACAGCACAAAGTAAGAACTGAAAGAAACGCAGCAAATTGCTAAAGACTTGAGGGTCAGTATTTCAGGGAGTACGTAGGTAATATATATATATATATATATATATATATATATATATATATATATATATATATATATATATATATATATATATATATATATATATATATATATATATATATATATATATATATATATATATATATATATATATATATATATATATATATACATATACATATAGCAATCGGAAGCAATAATTTCAAACACCAGGCCACAAACATTTCGTATGTAGAAGTACACGTCCGTGAAACAGATGTACCTAAAATAAGGGCTGATATAGCGTTATATCCATACCAGTATGTTTCTTCTAAAGATAGGCTTTATTTCAAATGAGAAGTACCTTGCTTGTCGTTAACCAATAACACACCTTTAACTTCGCATTCATGTTATTATGCAATTGTATATGCTGTCGCTTGGCTGCCAGTTCACATCGCTTTCTTAGAGAAAATCACTTTGATGGACTAGTGTGATGCATGCCACCGAAAAGTCACTTACAGGTGTCTATCCATTACGATAAAATCCTCTCTCAACCTTGCCAAATCAGAGATTCTTCGCCCATTTTATTGCTTTAACTACCTAGGTGTAAGGCCACCTTCTGGTATTTACTAGACTTATCTCATAATGACTTTTGAAGTAGAGAGTATCAAGTAGAGAGACGCTTGTGGTATATAATACAACATGCAGTTGTAAATATTTGCATGATAATAACAATAATAACAATTGAGAGAGTGTTAAATTCGGCTTCTTAATGTACAATTATATTTTGTGTTGGAGCTAAATGCCCAGTCCGTTTCACGTGATCGTCACAGAGCAGTATAAATCAATGGTATAGTAATCATAGTATATCGTAATTTTTACAATGCTAGTGAGTGAAATATATCTGCGATCAAACTCAAGCAGCACTGTTTGCTTTGCCTCGTAGTAATGTTGACATGTTCCTCACAGTACAAAACACACCTTTATGTACTAATACTATAAATGTTTCTTTGTTAGATCAGCAAAGCTATAACACAATGGGAACATTGCAGCAAGAAAGATTTGTCTAGAAACCAGTGACGTCATGTATACTCGCGACGAATGACGGGAAATAATATCATGGAGATCTAAGTCCTGTTAGACTAATCCGACTATTAAAATGCCAGTGTAAACATGAAAGATGATGGTCGTTAATATCTTGGATATCAGGATGCCTTGGGATTAAATACACTGGCTTATGACATGGTTAAGAGCTGTCTGGGAACAATCCATCTCCCATGAGCATCATATCATTCAAAATATAAGGTTATAATTGGACTACCATCCTGTGTGTTCAAAAGTCATTTGTTTTGTCGATTGAGGTCTATAATTCAAAATGACTGCTGCTAAAAACACCAATTAATATGCATTAATTTTCGTTTATCTTGGGTTTGATAAAATATGCCACACACCATCCATTGTACTGTACGGCAAAGATCGTGTCCCTAATTGCACAATGCCTTTAAACGCTTCATTTATACGTGCCACAGCAGTTTGCCGTCTCTCTTGCACAACATATATTTTCATGCGTTCTTGATTCCACGAATTATGTATTCTATTCTATGCAATGTAAAACAATGAGTCGATTCAATGGAAGAACAACTTTCACGATAGTGTATCCGGGGAATATATCATCCATAGAAATCAATAGCTATATATAAAAAAAGGCCAACAGGAATGACATACAAAGACTGATGTAAAGAGGTAAACGGGAGTTGTGTTAAGCAGTCGTCCTGACAGCCTATATGACGTACTTGAATTATAACTTGTAGCTATAATGACGTTTCTTTAATAAATATAATTGTCGCCATCTTAACGCGAAAGCACACATAGGGCATGATAGATGCATATTTATGCATACATTCTTCTCGACAGGCAAAATATCATTACGATAATGAAGTATCCTTAAAACCAAGGATTAGTAATATGCACGCAAACAGTGAAGTTGATATGATTTGTCAAAGCTGAGAGTACTGTGCGTAATTGCAATGGAATCAAACACCTGCAAATCGCATATAGGTTTATCTCTGCATATCGCTGTACATGCCAAATGGCTCCAAGACGAAGCGACTACCAGTTTGACGTGCGGATATGACGCCAAGGCTGTAGCGGAATATTCAACACGAATCATTAATTTACAAATGCGGCCTCCAAATGCGGCCTCCAAATGCGGACTCCAAATGCGGCCTCCAAATGCGGCCTCCAAATGCGGCAAGCAAGACACGAATAAGAACAATACACTTAGGTTTACTCAAGGTTAAACGTGCAAGGGTGCGTCACGAAGGTGTCGCTGGAGCAGTGAGCGTGGGCGAGGTTTCTAATATAGTAGCGCAAAAGTAATCCTCTGTATTGTCTCTACATCAATGTGCATTCAGCCCGTCATGTGGAGAAAGACACGTCTCATCGTTATAATTGCCTGTGCGTATGAATAATGTGGTTAGAATTGACACGGCCATGATGTGGGCGTCAACTGTATAGTTGATATTTTTGTCTTTGATATGAGCTACATAACCTATATAAGACACGCATTTACTAGGGATATATCACATCTGCAAAAGAATATACAAACGTGTGCAAGCGAGTGCTTGATCAAGCACACACACTTTTAAGGGGAACGCACTTCTAATCTGAAATGGTGGCATCAACGGCCACTGGGAGCGATACAACCCGGTATTATATTGTATTGATATGGTGGGAGTGAGCGATTCCCGCCGCCGCAATTCATTTTACATGTATCTTGGAATACCTAGCTTAAGCGCCAGTATCAGAACTTTGATGCGACTGGTGACAATTAATTTGTGATTGGGCAAAGGTGGGAATTACTCATATTACTTACGGTGGCCCTTTAGTTGTCACAGACGGCTTCATTCATGTAACAAATAAACTTTTATATAAACATATAGATCTAAATACATATATATATATATAAATATATATATATATATAATATATATAGATATATGATTACATACACATGTGATAAATAAGTATATATATGCATATAGATATATATATATGTTTTCATACATACATTAGGGATAGATATAAAATATAGATAGAGAGAAAATATATATATATATAGAGATGTATATAGAGAGGGAGAGATGTATAGAGAGAGATATATAGGGAGAGATTTAGAGAGATAGATAGATATATAGAGATATATAGAGATAGAGTTAGAGATATATATATCTATATATCTATATATATAGATATATCTAGAGAGAGATCTAGAGATAGATATATATTATATATAGATATCTATATCTAGATATATCTATATATATATATCTATATATATATATAGATATATATATATATATATATATATATATATCTAGAGAACATCTCCCTAGAGAGCTCTAGATAGAGAGTTCTCAGTATCCTTCTCTCTCTCTCTCTATATATCTCTCTATATCTCTCTATATATATATATATATATATATATATATATATATATATATATATATATATGTGTTTCCAGTACAGCGGTACATTAATTGCGAGTTTTGTGAGCAGTATCTTGATATCCTCATCGACGATCCATCTGTTGTGCCTGACACATGATTTATGTGTATACATCGAGTCATAGCCATATTGTGCAATATTCCTTTGTCCAAGGAACTATTTATTCACTGCATCGATACAGACAATCATTCACTAAGTACCATATTCGTAACTCGGAGCACGTTTAACATCTGATATTGGAATGTATCCGATTTTAAATACAGGCATTCATGATTCCCAAAAAGCGGCAGTCCCATCTCCGTGTTTGATGTTCATTTCAATGGTGAAGTTGTAGTAGATGCCTGAGCAATATAGTGTGCACTGTATAATCAGCATGGAGTATAGGTGTCAGCAATGGCTGCAATATCTGGTTTACAATGGTGAGTTTGTGTGCATGTATTGATGTTCTTCTAGATGTGCTATATTTGTCAAAACACTAAGTTGGTAAATAGCCGTTAAAATATTACTTCATATATATATATATATATATATATATATATATATATATATATATATAAATATATATATATATATATATATATATATATATATATATATATATATATATATATATATATATATATATATATATATATATTATATATATATATATATATATATATATATATATATTTGAACCCACTTTCGGAGGTTTATAGGGATTCATGAAACATGATTTAGAAATGTCATCTAACGAAAGTACCGTACAAAATATGGCCGTTAATGATTTGTCATCTCTCAGACCAAAAGAGCAGTACATGAAAATGATAAATGATCAGACCGGTGATGGAAGAGGATGATTGTGACGCTTGGACAACTTCCCTTAAGTACTAGCGCAGACTTGGCACAAACCCGTTGCCCAGACTCGACTGCGAAACCCACGCCACAGGGAAGATGGTCAAGCACTATACTTTCGAGCTAATTAATCGGGTGCATCCTTCTTTTTCAGAGATGGGACCGCCATTTTACGTGATCATTCGAGTCACGGGGAACCAGTCAGCTTTTCACACTTTGACATCGAACCCACAACCCTCGGTTCGTCCGGCGACGCAGTTTACGACTTCGCCGCTAGAACCGGCTCATTAGTATGTGAAAGATTATGCTGATAATACAAGCGTCCTGCAAATTGAAGAAAGCCTGATCAATGAGTCGCGTGCGGACGAGCTAGGGGAAAGTTGCTTTGCTCTACCGGATAAAGAGGAACACACATTTCAAGGAAGGATTTACATTTCAAAACGCAATTGGCGATGAATCAAACGTTGCCTTTTACATCCCACTGCAGTTTGCACTGTTGATCTAATTGAATATGTGCAGCCTGATTCCACAAAGCAATCGACAATATAGTAATGCGACAACCTTTCTCGAGTAGTTGCTTACCATCAATAAGAATCATGGCTTCGGGTATCAATAACTAATGTCTCGGTTTCATATCTTGCGGTTATTACAATGTGAACCAAATGGATAAAAGTTAAACGGTTAATGTCATCTACGTGTTAGTTTGCGTGTCCATTGTATATGTCATCCGGGTGATGAAAGATATATATTAAAGATAAAGGCCACCTTCCTTTCAGGTAAAAGACACGTATATAAAGACGTAACATATTGTGATGATAATTATAAACTGCGATTTTATTCAACCTTCCGGCTACATTTGAGGACAATTGCTGTTTTTATGTAAGAGGCGTAACGTGCATGGCGCTATGAATTTCAAAGCTGATGCAAAGCAGAGCGAAGTGACATAAAAAATATATAAGCACATCAGTGTCGTTTTCTGTAAGAAAAACAAGAGATCAGGGCATGGTACAGCACAAAGTAAGAACTGAAAGAAACGCAGCAAATTGCTAAAGACTTGAGGGTCAGTATTTCAGGAAGTACGCAGGTAATAGATAAATATATATATATATATATATATATATATATATATATATATATATATATATATATCTATATATATATATATATATATATATATATATATATCTATATATATATATATATATATATATATCATATATATATAGCAATCGGAAGCAATAATATCAAAAACACCAGGCCACAAATATATATATATATTTCGTATGTAGAAGTACACGTCCGTGAAACAGATGTACCTAAAATAAGGGCTGATTTAGCGTTATAACCATACCAGTATGTTTGTTCTAAAGATAGGCTTTATTTCAAATGAGAAGTACCTTGCTTGTCGTTAATCAATAACACACCTTTAACTGATTTCGCATTCATGTTATTATGTAATTGTATATGCTGTCGCTTGACTGCTAGTTCACATCGCTTGCTTAGAGAAAATCACTTTGATGGACTAGTGTGATGCATGCCACCGAAAAGTCACTTACAGGTGTCTATCCATTACGATAAAATCCTCTCTCAACCTTGCCAAATCAGAGATTCTTCGCCCATTATATTGCTTTAACTACCTAGGTGTAAGGCCACCTTCTGGTATTTACTAGACTTATCTCATAATGACTTTTGAAGTAGAGAGTATCAAGTAGAGAGACGCTTGTGGTATATAATACAACATGCAGTTGTAAATATTTGCATGATAATAACAATAATAACAATTGAGAGAGTGTTAAATTCGGCTTCTTAATGAACAATTATATTTTATGTTGGAGCTAAATGCCCAGTCCGTTTCACGTGATCGTCACAGAGCAGTATAAATCAATGGTATAGTAATCATAGTATATCGTAATTGTTACAATGCTAGTGAGTGAAATATATCTGCGATCAAACTCAAGCAGCACTGTTTGCTTTGCCTCGTAGTAATGTTGACATGTTCCTCACAGTACAAAACACACCTTTATGTACTAATACTATAAATGTTTCTTTGTTAGATCTAAAGTGCGGCAAAGCTATAACACAATTGGAACATTGCAGCAAGAAAGATTTGTCTAGAAACCAGTGACGTCATGTATATTCGCGACGAATGACGGGAAATAATATCATGGAGATCTAAGTCCTGTTAGACTAATCCGACTATTAAAATGCCAGTGTAAACATGAAAGATGATGGTCGTTAATATCTTGGATATCAGGATGCCTTGGGATTAAATACACTGGCTTATGACATGGTTAAGAGCTGTCTGGGAACAATCCATCTCCCATGAGCATCATATCATTCAAAATATAAGGTTATAATTGGACTACCATCCTGTGTGTTCAAAAGTCATTTGTTTTGTCGATTGAGGTCTATAATTCAAAATGACTGCTGCTAAAACACCAATTAATATGCATTAATTTTCGTTTATCTTGGGTTAGATAAAATATGCCACACACCATCCATTGTACTGTACGGCAAAGATCGTGTCCCTAATTGCACAATGCCTTTAAACGCTTCATTTATACGTGCCACAGCAGTTTGCCGTCTCTCTTGCACAACATATATTTTCATGCGTTCTCGATTCCACGAATTATGTATTCTATTCTATGCAATGTAAAACAATGAGTCGATTCAATGGAAGAACAACTTTCACGATAGTGTATCCGGGGAATATATCATCCATAGAAATCAATAGCTATATATAAAAAAAAGGCCAACAGGAATGACATACAAAGACTGATGTAAAGAGGTAAACGGGAGTTGTGTTAAGCAGTCGTCCTGACAGCCTATATGACGTACTTGAATTATAACTTGTAGCTATAATGACGTTTCTTTAATAAATATAATTGTCGCCATCTTAACGCGAAAGCACACATAGGGCATGATGGATGCATATTTATGCATACATTCTTCTCGACAGGCAAAATATCATTACGATAATGAAGTATCCTTAAAACCAAGGATTAGTAATATGCACGCAAACAGTGAAGTTGATATGATTTGTCAAAGCTGAGAGTACTGTGTGTAATTGCAATGGAATCAAACACCTGCAAATCGCATATAGGTTTATCTCTGCATATCGCTGTACATGCCAAATGGCTCCAAGACGAAGCGACCACCAGTTTGACGTGCGGATATGACGCCAAGGCTGTAGCGGAATATTCAACACGAATCATTAATTTACAAATGCGGCCTCCAAATGCGGCCTCCAAATGCGGCAAGCAAGCAAGACACGAATAAGAACAATACACTTAGGTTTGCTCAAGGTTAAACGTGCAAGGGTGCGTCACGAAGGTGTCGCTGGAGCAGTGAGCGTGGGCGAGGTTTCTAATATAGTAGCGCAAAAGTAATCCTCTGTATTGTCTCTATATCAATGTGCATTCAGCTCGTCATGTGAGAGAAGACACGTCTCATCGTTATAATTGCCTGTGCGTAAGAATAATGTGGTTAGAATTGACACGGCCATGATGTGGGCGTCAACTGTATAGTTGATATTACTGTCTTTGATATGAGCTACATAACATATATAAGACACGCATTTACTAGGGATATATCACATCTGCAAAAGAATATACAAACGTGTGCAAGCGAGTGCTTGATCAAGCACACACACTTTTAAGGGGAACGCACTTCTAATCTGAAATGGTGGCATCAACGGCCACTGGGAGCGATACAACCCGGTATTATATTGTATTGATATGGTGGGAGTGAGCGATTCCCGCCGCCGCAATTCATTTTACATGTATCTTGGAATACCTAGCTTAAGCGCCAGTATCAGAACTTTGATGCGACTGGTGACAATTAATTTGTGATTGGGCAAAGGTGGGAATTACTCATATTACTTACGGTGGCCCTTTAGTTGTCACAGACGGCTTCATTCATGTAACAAATAAACTTTTATATAAACATATAGATCTAAATACATATAAATATATATATATATATATATATATATATATATATATATATATATATATATATATAAAGATATATATGATTACATATACATGTATAAATAAGTATATATGCATATATATATATATGATACATATTTATATATATATATATACATGTAAATATATATATATAGTAAATATATATATATATATGAGGTATATATATATGTATA
The DNA here is from genome assembly GCA_034190875.2 of Urechis unicinctus. Lineage (NCBI taxonomy): Eukaryota > Metazoa > Annelida > Polychaeta > Xenopneusta > Urechidae > Urechis > Urechis unicinctus. The sequence goes on from CM067348.1 coordinate 19,248,090, forward strand.
TAGGTGTTTATATCATACATATAGAGAGATATATATATCTGTATATATATACATATATGTATCTATAATAGATCTATATATATATATATATATATCTCTATATATATATATATATATATATATATATCTATATATATATATATATATCTATATATATATCTCTCTATATATATATATATCTATCTCTCTATATATATATATATATATATATATATATATATATATATATATATATATATATATATATATATTATATATATATGTTGTCCCAGTACAGCGGTACATTAATTGCGAGTTTTGTGAGCAGTATCTTGATATCCTCATCGACGATCCATCTGTTGTGCCTGACACATGATTTATGTGTATACATCGAGTCATAGGCATATTGTGTAATATTCCTTTGTCCAAGGAACTATTTATTCACTGCATCGATACAGACAATCATTCACTAAGTACCATATTCGTAACTCGGAGCACGTTTAACATCTGATATTGGAATGTATCCGATTTTAAATACAGGCATTCATGATTCCCAAAATGCGGCAGTCCCATCTCCGTGTTTGATGTTCATTTCAATGGTGAAGTTGTAGTAGATGCCTGAGCAATATAGTGTACACTGTATAATCAGCATGGAGTATAGGTGTCAGCAATGGCTGCAATATCTGGTTTACAATGGTGAGTTTAAAATGCCGTGTGCATGTATTGATGTTCTTCTAAATGTGCTATATTTGTCAAAACACTAAGTTGGGTAAATAGCCGTTAAATAGTCGCGAAACACACATCATCGCTTCAGACAAACTGCCTTGAGTTTAGAACATTGCAGCTCCAAGCCGTGAATAATGCGCATGCCTAAGGGACGTTTGCAGAGGAGTCTCTGAATATAGCAATTCGGCATATTATTATATTTAAATTCAAATTACTAATGCCTATAACCGCAAAATATCGTAGTGCATGAATTCTTAAGGAACCTCAGCGGTTTAATTGTCTTTTGCCGTGAATCCTATGGGCAGATATGCACAGTATTGTTACCACTAATTCGCTTGCTAGATTTTGTGTCATATAAATACAGTTCCACTGGTACAGGCACGTTTTACCTGACATTGCGAGCCTGTGTTACACTGATAAATCAGCAATATCATTGTAATATTGCAATGTAACTTTTCTGGTAGCTATTAGAAATTGCTTTATGTGCAAATGGCATATTATCGCTCAGAGTAATTGGCCTACAACGATACATATATGTGTGGACTAGGCGAGTTACACAGTTAGATAGATTTACGGCAAAGTACGATATTATGGCTCTAAATTTATAATTCTTTGAATAGTCTAGAAGACGGTACCTGAATATGACGTACGCAAGATTATATGACACACATATCTCTCCTTAATGTTCATTTTTGCAACGTATTTATTATAATATTGCGAGAGATCAAATCCAATAATAATTATTGCGTGGGATATATACTGCAAGATTTTAGTATTATGTAATAATCATACTTATCGGATTCGTTTGTGGATGTGAGCAAGAAGTTGTATTCGGCACCCTGTTGCATCTGTTGCACTTGTCCAACACCTGCGACGGCGATTCTATTAACAGTGTATGTCAATAGAAAAAGCAGCAAATAATTTGTGTATCCTTTATATGCGTCGGCTACATGACGCTATCGCCATTTTTAGGATGAAGCTACATTTTAACTGAGGGCCCGTCTGACGCGAGCATGCGGTAGGCAAGGATAATTCCCTGTTTTTCTATTAAGCATTTGCTATTTGTTGATGTGTCTGGCCAGCATTTATAATGTGTTTGCTTGATAAGCCAGTTGACATATTCCGAATTAAAGCCAACAATTTATGACTATCTAGCACAATTATAGCGAAAACGTCAACTGACAAGTGCCTGTTTTATGCCTGGTGTCTTCCTCAAGGTGTTCACTGATGTCTAATATGAGCCAACGGTATTGCTTTGCGCGTACCATAAACTGCGGTAATAAGTTGCTCGCTATGTCTATGCTCACACGTCCCGGTGCAAATGAAGCCCTGTATATTTACAGAGACAGCTAGGTGCATATTATGAATTGTTAAGCTAGAATTTATCCAGGAATTTGATAAGAATGAAATCACATTGAACTTCACTCTTTAGTGTATACACTGCATAGTTATAGCATTGATCTTTATGACCCTTGAGATCCGGTGTGATTATCTGATAGTGATAATATAGAGATTTAAATTTGGTATAGCCATCTGCAAAATAGTTCAGTGCTTGATAAAGCAACGCATGGAAGTGTGTTATCACAGGCTTGCATCTTTTTGATGCTACGTTGTGTACATGTTTTCCAGGGTACGGAGTTGAAGCATTGCTGACGAGCGTAAATAATAAACAGTGCGCTAGCGATGAAAAGGGGCATTATTAATCGTGACAACAATGAATAGTAATTCCGCTACATAACGTTTATTATATCTTCAGTTAACACAATGCACACCACAATATACACAGTTATGTTGTCACTAATATACCCGTAATCTATGCAGCAAACTAGAAATTGATATCCATTCACATACATTATCACATCTGGGAATATATGGTATTCGAAACTAGCAGTCTCACAGAACCTGCTAACACAGGTAGAAACATAATCTATTTCAACATTACCTGTTGGTTACTTTCGATCCAACACAATTGTTGATTAATCCTGAATCCTTTATCGTATGTAGTTACCTCATGTGACTTTAATTCACACAGTATTCGAATGGTAATGAAATGACCAGATACAGCCTGATATACTTGATCGCTTAGGCTGTATTGGGAATATGGTTATATATGCCGTAATAAGAAATGGTGCGATATTAATCAGTAATTCTTGACCCAGCTAAAAGTGTCTTTTCGTACGGAAAGAACGGACGCGAATAACCTACAGCATTAAGATTAGTATCCATTCCACTAATCGAATGTTATATTATAACACCCGGAGTTCTCGTTTGACATATTCTGCACATGTTGTTACTGGTGAGTTTTTGGCATTTACAAATAAATGATCGTGCCGTGCCCTGCACCTCATGCGCGCGTACGATGTTACTATGCTAACATTCACCTTAAACATCATTTCTAATCAAAGTTTCTTCTGATCATTATGTCTTAGCATAAGAGACTGATAGATAATAGGATATACTGCTTATTGTACTTGCCTGCTAATGGGCAAAGGAAGAACGCAAACTTGACGCAAATTCGTGATGTCATGTTGATATGTACCCATTTTTAGAGGTGCGTTAGTATATCTTTCGTTCTAAAGAATGTCCTAAAAGACCGCTGATATTGCACAAATGATAAAATGGTGTGACAATACGAGCCTCGATATTTAAACAATCAAAACAAGGCATTAGTTCTACACAGCTATAATAGGTCCTGGTTTAACATATACATTTGGTAAAGACGGAATTGAAACAATTTTGTCGGATAACTTATACGCTATTTACAATGTATCTGAAGAGTCACCGTAGAACATATGCTATTGTTAGCAAAATGGTACAATCCATACAGCTTTTAGTTCTCTCTTGAATAATTCACTGACCTTTCGTGAAGAATCCAATTTAAGGCAGTCCAGTTAAAGCACTCAACAGCTTATCAGATTAAAACCCCCATATCTCCCCAAAGGCCGCGTCAAATGAAACAATAACAAAAAAAAAGGATACAATGTTTTTACAACGATATTATCAAAGCATATCAGTGAAATATGTGTGCGCAACCATGTAAGTAGATGGTGGCTAATATGTATTAGTACACACGACATTGTTAGTGTGGGTTTTTTTCACACTATTTCTAATTAACAGTTATTGACAACAGATAGTAATTTATTTTTATTCAGAGCTTTATCTATAAAATAGCGCGAAGATAATCGGATAAATTTGGTCGCTCCAAATAAACTTATATTGGGTTTGCGACAAATTATTTGAGCAACAAATCAACATGAAATTATAATACACTACAACTGCATTTCTCAGATGTTCTCGTGGGTTAGGTTACCCGCTTCTCGACCAAAAAATCTGAGGGTGCTGAATGCGGTTAACTTCATCCCTGAATCAATCTTTAATATGCACCATGAAACGCTGCAAATATGCAAGAGTGATTGGTATTATTCTGGTATTGAAATGAATCGCTACGATAAACACAAACACACACACCGCTCACACACACAAATGTGTATCGTGACCTTTGATGGTCAATGAATCGCTACTACACGCAGACACAAACACACACACGCACACACACACAAACAAACACTGACATACACAAACACAGATAATATAGTATATATATATTTATATTTATATATATATATATATATATATATGTATATATTATAGATATATATATATATATATATTTATATATATATACATAAATTTATATATATATATAGATAGATATATATACTATATATATATATATATATATATATATATATGCATATATATATATATATATATAGATATATATATATATATATATATATATATATATATATATATATATATATATATATATATATATATATATATATATATATATAATAATACACACACACATATACACACACACATAATATATAAGTACCCAACAGATCAAAATCAAACAACAAAGTGACGCACCGACCGCCGCTACTGTCCATAATTAGTCGACAGTGGAACAAAAAAAGTAAAATAGACTGCTAGATATTTACAGCCTCTTTAACAAGCTGGACTGATGGAGCGCTTCAGCAACTTTGCCAAAAAAAAACTCAGGCCTCATAACCCATCACTACAACCGAAATGAGGGTTAAGACAATATCAACGTGACCTTATCATCCATTTGTAATCGGCCATCAACACGGTCAGGTAATATTAAGGGCTGCGTTACTTGTGCAGTGGTGCTACCATTCCGTCCCAAAATCATTAGTTTGCTTAGGCTCTTTGCTCTACTTAGCAATGTCTTGGGAAATGCGCTGCTTGCTTCAAACATGTCCATCGTGTCCTTGGTTTCATCCACAGGTCAGAAAGCGATAACCATTGAATGCGGGTTTATCGTGCTTTACAATAAGATGTCAGTTTGATGATAGCTCACGATTGACGCCCTTTGGGTATTGATTTTACAAGGTAGTTATTTTCGTAACAGCAAAGCAAATCTGACTATAGTTAAATCTTGATTTGTGCCTTTTTACATCAAGCCCGAGTATTTCAATATAAGGATCAAAGTCAATGTGAACGCTTATCAGATGGACCTTCTAATAAGTGCAAAGGGACTCAGTTTAATAGCAAGATAAAATGTCGAGGTAATAACATAATTTTATGAAGAACATATATCACCCAAGGGATGTCAGGGATATGATGAAGTGAAAGATCACCTTCAATGAGGAAGACATCAAATTATGGATGTGAAAAGGTACCATTTTACCGCCAATGCCAATAATGTACCGTGTTTTCAACCACAACCTTCTGCATTTAAAGAAACAAGAGCGTATTGAAGACATACGGAATGTACAACAAGGAAGATCAGCTACTTCTTCGGCAGTTCATAGCAACTACGCAATTCTTTGGCCAAGCCTTCGACGCGCATGTTAGGCTAATATTTGCTCAGAATATATGGATTTATTTCAAATATTGTCGTTATACAACATACGGAATCATTATCGCTCATTAATGAATGCTCTTGTTCAATCATCGGTCTGCAACTCCAATATTTACAAATATACTTACCACGACTGTTTGCAATGCCCGGCAGATTGCCGAACCTTACTGTTAATGTGTCCGAAATCATCTGAATATAACATGACATTTCTTTTTAATTAAATTATAAAACACACGAGAGTTTATTTCCCAAATGTTGAATATTTTATGGTGCGATTATATAAGTCTAGTATTGTATAACAATCATGTCTTCCTGCTTTAGCAGGCCTAAGTTGAAGTTTCATATGTAAAAGCTCAAAGCAGCGAGTAGCTCTTTTAAAACAGTCGCCTAGCTAGCGACCGAACTTCGGGACGAAGCCTACGGAGACGCTCACTCAATTACTCGGGACTCGCGGGTGGACGGGAGTGAAGTCGTCTGCTCAAATGTTTAGTCATTTAGAAATTATATTTGCTTAAACTACGGGAAAATTACGCTTAATCGGAATGGTGATTGTTGTTTTTAAATATTAAGTCCGAGATGACTCATCTTCTGACACGAAGAAACTGTTTAATGGGGTTGGTGCGGGAGGGCACATTTCAATCAATGGTCTAGTATCCGATCTCAAGTGTTCATGAAAGCTTGAATGGTGAGTGCCATTCTGATAAAAACACTGGTTTACTCTCCGTTTTAGTTGCTTCAATCTACTTACCGATCACAGTTTCTTGCATTGATTTGAGCCGGTCATATAAAAAAATATGTTTTTAATTTTTTTTTTTTGAGCGCTGAAAACTTCTGTATAATGTGATGCTTATATTTAATGTCACAGAAATACTGTTTAAAAATAATTATCCCATTTGTTATATTTCAAGATAACTATCAGTCTATCGTTGGAAAAATTGCCATTTAATGTTCAATATTCAGCAGCATGATTAAATAAAAGTTAGGATTTAACTTCGGTACTTAACCATAGCCGACATCAAAAACACTCGATGGGTTTTTTCAAAGCGTCACAACCCTATGTCAACGCATTGATCGACGTTGCCGACGGTTAAGATGATGATTACGATTTCCTTCAATTGAAACTGTTCCGTAGGAGTACACTTCTCAGTTAACGTTATCAAATCAATCATTTCTAGACAACGCACAGCATGTTTATATTCCCGTTCTGTTCAACAGGTCATTGGAGACAATGAATGAATCAGGCACCAACGTTGCTACTAGCAAAATGCGCCCTTCAACTTAATTCATCGAATGTCATCAATGGAACCTACCGACAGATTTTGGCGCTGCAATATTGACTTATTGAACCCCAATGTGGTTGTGTTCGGGTAAACAGCATAATCATTGAAGGCGACAAAATACGAGTGAATCTCTTTCTATTTTATCGATCCATTGACATATAACAACTAGGTGACTGTTCGCGTAGTTGGGCCACATCAATCGCATCTTCGTCGGTATAGGATCAAAGCAGCAAAATTGATTTGTGTTAGGAGGATGACGTTATGCTGGTTACTCAAGCAAGGCTTTGTTTGTCGGCTAATGATTCCATATCCGGATTGTGATTCAATTTGACTTTCAACTCAAGACTTCATCCATGACCCGGCAACAGCCTAGTTTTGCTTCCTCGCCATCGTCTTTATACAACTTTAAAGCAGCTTCCAATTGGTCACATCGGACACACATACGCTTGGTGATGGTTGTGGCATGTTTCTACTGCAACTGATGACAAGTGGTCAGTACATGTCTTATATGCTCCACAATGAGGTCATCCTCCGTGTGACTTGCTACACAAACTAGACCCAACGCTATTCCTTTCATTCGGGAACTTTACACGTTACTCGACATCATCAGTAACTTGGAACCTCTTGAGCCTCTTAACGTTTCCACTTCTCTAGCGTTCTTATAACAATTGCTTCTGACATATACCATGGAGGGTCGCACCAGCCCTGTCCATATATCTTGGATTGATCTTTTGATGCACCGGGTCTTTTTTAAAAGTCATCTATGAATTTCAAATTGTCTATGTACTTTCTTTCCAAGTTCACCCAAATTCGGTCACATTACCAAATCAATTCGAACCCATAATCTTGAATCGTACCGCGGATCACGTATCTTACGTTTCATTTTTCACAAACGATTTAAGCCTAGACCCACTTTTAGGGTCTGATGCGACTCAATCATCACGTGATCATTCACGGGAATCAATCAGATATTTTCGAACCCTGTGTAAAGCATTAATTGATGTCCACAACTAGCATGGTCACATCCAATATGCTCAGGCATGATCAGACTAATCCCTGGCTTTTATATTTCACCTACCCAACCATAACATTATTCGGTTCACCATTATTTCTCTTTATCCTTCTGTGGGCGAGCGATTGCACTTAAATGATTACATTTGTCAATCTTACGCGGATGACCTGACGAGCCAAGTCAATGCTTTGGTAAAAGAGAAATGTTATGGATGTCAAGTGAACCATCCAAGCCAGTTGCAGCATGACGTGTGTTTGCTGATGACGAGCGATGAAAATGTGAATAGTTATATGTATGATGCTCTACTGCACCTTGATGAGTCGGGTGAAGTGTAGATGTAGACAACATGCCTGGCATCCATGGAACCACCACCTCTATGGGTGGAAATATGTCGATGCTTAGATTACAGACAGTATTAGTTGGAATCGATAAAAGATAACATTGAAATTAGCGTGCTTCTGCATTATTACAAACCCCTAACAGATATACACTTTCCAAACGTTCGATAATGGTACTGAAAATATGCAAGTTCCACAACCGCCTATGCTTCCAGTAAGGCAAACTGTGAATGGTTGAGCTAAATGATAGTAATAACATTTGCATGTCGTGAATAGACGGCAATATTATTTAATCGTTGATAGTAAGATTAACAAATGTAATCATTTATTCACCCCGTCTTGGTGGGTACCAATCAATGGTTTCACCAACTTAATCATGGCCGCATGACGTCTTTTAATTTTGACTCAATAACCTCAATCGTGATGGATAATATTCGTGACTTTCTTCGGTTTACAGAGTACGAAATCGAGGCGTGATATATATATGATGATCACACTTCTGCGTAATTTATAGACAGCAGATGAATGTCATAGTGGTGTTTCCTGCACCAGGAAAGTGTTTGTTCGTCGATGCCCTCACTACCCCGCGATTTTTTTTACATGTTTTCCTTTCTTAAACCCCCACATCTATGACGCTCCAATCTGTTTGGCTCCGGGGGTTCGGAATTGGTTAGCGGCGCTACTTCTACATGGGCCGGTGATTCAAGTCTTGTCTCTCGGTGACTGGGGTCCGAAATAAAGTAAGGCAGTAAGCATCAGGCTGCGTCTCAATATATAATTGAACGACTCAAGTCACAGGAAGTCAAAGAGACCTTGAAATTAACAATTATGCAGACAGGCAACAGCCAAGTTGTACACAATGGCAAAGCCCGTAGGGCGATTTGTGACTTGCAGATCATCGACTGTTGTAAGGAAGGCTTTACAGATTTTGTGCCACCTGTTATATTCCTACCGGTTTCGACTGCTGCCCTTTTAAGAGCTCATCATTGATTTATGCTAGGCTAAGAGGGTTAACGCGGTGAGTATTTCCAGCACACCTACCGTCATATGGCTCTGCCATATAAAATCAACATAAGCACAAGGTACTTTTGTTCATGTTGAATAATGTAGACATTTTATTGGTCGAGGCGACCCCGCAGTCAATTTTCCATGCGGTGATAAGACAGACGTTATGATATTTGTAATTAGTGAGTATCTCGTATACAAGGGGGTCAACATAACGAAGCTCAACTGCATCTTGTTCGGTAAACCTCGGTGGAGCTCGCCACCACGGTACAAACCTCGGTGGAGCTCGCCACCACGGTACAAACCTCGGTGGAGCTCGCCACCACTGTACAAACCTCGGTGGAGCTCGCCACCACGGCACAATCTATTCTGACGAATTAAATATAAGAGATTAATATTTCAGGTCTGCATAGTTCGCTTGGAATATAAACGCAGCCCTAACTTAATGGTACTTAATTCGTCCTCTGTCAACTACCGAGGCATATCTCTAATGTGCATCGTAGGCAAGATCCTCGCACGGGTGATCATCAACCACCTAACCAAGCATATGGACCACCTCGCACTGGAGGGTCAGTGCGGCTTCCGGGCCAAAAGAGGAACCACCGAAGTGATGTTCGCTGCCAACAAGTTCAGGACAAGTGCAAGGTGCAAAATTGAGATCTTTGCTTGGTGTTCATAGATCTCACAAAGGCCTTCGATTCGGTGAGCCGGGAAGGTCTGTGAAGGCTTCTATCCAAGTCTGGCTGCCCACAAAGAACGTCAACATCATCCGATCCTTCCACGACGTGTCGAACGGTACCAATCAGAGTTGTGTTGTGGCTCCGTTCCTGTTTATTGTCGTCTTCACTGCAATGCTCCAAGACGCCTTTAAGAGCGGCAACAAGGGCGTCATGATCCTGCTCAGAAGTGACTGCGGTATTTTCAACCTCCAGCGGTTTAAGGCGAGGACCTTCGTGTCGTTCCTGCTGCTGCTCGAGCTTCTCTTTGCTGACGACTGCGCACTTATGGCCCAGACTGAAGATAACCTGCAAAGCAATGTCGACAACTTCTCGGGAGCCACTACCCGATACGGGTTGACCATCAATATAAAACAGACGGAGGTGTAATTCCAGCCCCGACCAGGAACACCCCCTCGGAACCCTGTTATCACGATTGGAGACGAGCAGCTAATGGTTGTGGACAAGTTCTGCTACATGGGAAGCCTGATCTCGCAGAACACCAGGATTGTCGATGAAATAACATCACGCATCGCTTAAGCCAGTGCCAACTTTGGACGTCTACAGCATAAGCTGTGGTCGGATCGTGTCATCAGGCCCCACCCCACACAAGGGTTGGCGTCTATCGTGCTGCTGTGCTAACCTTGCTTCTGTACGGATGCGAGTCGTGGACGTGGTACCGGCAGCACGTGAGGAGGCTGGACCAGTTCCACCTTCGTTGCCTAAGAAAGATCTGCGGTATCTCGAGGATGGTCCGTGTTCCGGACACAGAGGTACTGGAGAGGTGTGGCGTCACTGGGATTGTGGCTCTCCCTATGTAAGCTCAGCTACGCTGGTCAGATCAAGCGGTGCGTATGGAGGGCAAAAGAATACCAAAGGCTCTATTCTACGGCGAGCTAGAGGATGGCCGCAGCCCCCAGAGCGGCCAATACAAGAGGACAAAAGACGTCCTTAAGGCGACGCTGAACTCCTGTAACATCGGCTCTGTCACCTGGGAGAGACACACCAGAAACAGAGCTTTGTAGCGAAAGATCTGCCACGACGGCCTGACGTACTGCGAGCGACAGCGCACTGACCAGAAGAAAAAGACGAAGAGAGCACGTCACAGAGCGGCAGTAAACCCAACGCAACCAGACGACGACTTTGTCTGCCCGAACTGCCAGAGCAAATGTCGGTCTAGGATCGGCATCGACAGTCATCATAGACATATTCATCCTCATCATCACTAGGAGGCAGCTAGAAAGGAGAACCGTCGAAGCCGACGGCTCAGTCCTTCAATTATATATTAGGATCGATTGGTCTAACATACGATAACATATTACGGACTAACATAGCGTTTCTATGGTGCGGTAGAATTCCGGGGTACTTATTTCGTTGACATTTCAAGTCGATATCTAGCCAGCAGTCCCACGCCATAAATACTAGCCAACCTGAATAATAATATATACCAGATATAAAGACCAATTTGCAAGTATTGGGACAAAGGTAAGATAAGAGGATCTTCAGTGGCATTCGAACAGGATAATTGATAGGGGCTTAACGTGATCATTAGATGATGATCTTGTATCGGTGATATAGTTCGTTGAAAATCCATGACCCGGAAAGCGATTCCAATCCCAATACAGAACATTCAATGGAGAAGAAACAAATACGATGTCGAGCGCCCATTTTATTACAGGCTTCCGGTACTAAGCTCGTCAGCATTAATATAACATATGACCAACGTAGTAATAGAACAAAGCCTAGTAACTGACCTAGGCATTAGTTATTACATGCATCACAATGAGCTCACTGGTTATTCATAAGCTTTACATTGCATAATAGAAAAAGAGAGCTATACACAAAATACAGGTTTGCAACATTCTGTGTCAACATATCCCGCAATTTACAATTATTTACCATGCAGTTGACCAGCCATATACAGTCTTTGGTGTACGCATTCAAAATGTGATAGCCTCAATTATCAGAACTGCCTGTAGCTCGCGGTTTCAAACGCATCATCCAGAATTTTGTTTAGATCACTGAATTGACCAGCTGATTTAGGGAAACCACTGAAAGTTCCATCTAGCGATTTGAATCTAAGCACCGACAATTTAGAGTCCCCAAACCATAACTTTATTTCACTGGCACGAGCGCCCATGGTTGCGTTTTGTGGAATGAAAAATATTGGGTTTGTGAGAAGTGGTGTTTGATGTGCCTAATTCACTTGATTCTATGATAAATAACGGAGACATCGATTCTTTAACGGACTGTGGGACCTTGGGGTGCTGTAGAAATACGTGCTCTCTGTATTTGCCCTGGAAGTGTTTGTTAAAAGTTGACACTCGGAAATGAGTAAGGAAAGAGCACCTGCCATGAGAAGCCTTACATGCCGAATAATTGCAATTATAGCAGGTAAATGATGGCATTATAACTATCCTGTTCAAAAGAAACCCTATTGACAAGGCATTTTTTAGCGCGTGCAGTTCACGTTTAAGCGTGTTATAGTTTATACCATCCCATTCATTACTATACAGAATATAGCGTGCATCAGGATCACTATAGTAACCATCGATATCTACATCCCAAAGGCCGTTTTCTTTGAATCTTAATTCTTTCCCGTCGCAACTAAGGATCCAGTTGTTATGGACTACAACACAATCTCTACAAGGGTTATCACCGCGAAACATTCTTTTTCCCTTCTCAAAATAAACAAGACCATTGGGGAATGTCACACTACTTAAAGTGCTAACATTGATCTGTTTCACTTTCATCATTTGTTCCATATTGCGGTCTAGTAGTTTTTGGTTGGATAATGCATTTGGCTTTTGGGAGAGTTCCCATGCTTTTTTATGCAAATCAATGCTTGGTTTGGTTGGTCGGCTGAAATAAAAACCACTGTTTCCCTCGGAAACATCACTTTGTATTTCAATATCACATTCCGGACATTGGAAATGCTCGAGAGGGTTTTTGAAGAACACTATATCCGCATCCGAAATAAGAACGGTGTAATTTAACAATAAAGAATCCAGAATAATTTTGGTCTTGAAATGGGTTTTATGACTAAACCCAGCAGTGCCCCAGTTGCTCGCCTTATCATCTATCTTGTCATTAAAGTGTGCGTAGCAATCAGCACCGTGACTATTTAGGAATCCACATACTCTTGCATCCGATCCAACAAATAGATAATTATCAACGCTTAGTTTCGCCAGAGAAGTCATATACAAGTTCAATGCCATGAAACGGTAGCTGAAATCAGTGGATATCAGAATAATTTCACCTTTTCTATTACATTTTTCTGCTAAAGCATTTTCAAATGAATTGTACTTTGTTGATTCTTGATGGGATTCTGAACCTGACTTCCATGGGAACGATGATTTGCTGATCTGATTCAACAGAGAAGGCGATGTACGGTAGTGCCCGTGGGTTGTCGCTTTACTTCCGAGCCAAAGTAGATGATGATGACGAGGACGAAGATGGCAACAACCAAGCCCTCCCTCAAGCATAGCGCTGCAATATAGACGCAATCAAGAATTATTTATTAAGAGTTTGACTTACCAATACATATAATATTATGGGTCGTATTTCATGACATCTGTCTCAGTTTCGATACAATCTAAGATGTTTCAATGTCAAAATATTTCTTTTAAATCTTCTACACAATCAATTAAGTAACAGACCAAAAATCCTACGACCGAGCCGCACTAATGTGCTTCTATCAAAAACAACGGGAGCTCGACCAAAGCTCATTAACAGTCTTCCACCCTGTCAACCCTTACAGACACGAATCCTGCCCTCTAAAAGGTTGTCATTGTCCACTAGCGGTTCACCAAACGCACTGCAGCTAGATAGCAAGCTCAGTGAACACTACGGCTCTGTAACCTTGACAAGTCATTCTTGAGTGCGTGCAATTCACATTTAAGCGTGTTATTGTTAGCACCATCCCATGCATTACCTTACAGAATATAGTGTGCATTAGGGTTACTATAATAAATTTAGATATTGTGTTTAGGTATTAGGTGTTTAATTATACACATAATGGAGAATAAAGCATACTTCCAACTGACCCAGCTTTCTGTTGAGGCCTAGCACATTTCAGCAGTGTATGGAGCATCGCTGGGGAATCCGACGAAAGGGTATTGAGCATATACAACCCTTTCGTTGATGCGAGATAGGTACAAGGAACGAGACAATACTGTGTCCAAAATGAAATTCGGCACCAGGCATAAGCTCAAATACTCCCAAAGACTTTCTAGGCGCCTATTCCATAAAGTGATCATCCAGCTCTTGGCTATTGGACCCCGCCATGACCCCGTGACACCTCGAAAAAGGCCACGCGATAACCATATAAACTAATGGGATATATGTAACAAGTGTGGGAGATTCATCCATTTAGATATAAGCATTATATTACTAAGTTGCTCAACTTCGTATGAAACACTCCCAGTAGGCACAGAAGATCCGCAGAGAGACCAAAGAAGAGCCTCTTTATGCAAGAGATAAAGACCAAAGAAGAGTTCCGCAGACAAGGTGCAACACTCTACACCCTGCTCAAGATATGCCACAACACATATGACATCAGGCACAGAGGATCCGCAGAGAGACAAAAGAACCGACAGGCGTAGACGCTCCCTATGCGAGATTAAAAGTAGCCTTAGAAGCCCAGAAAGAGGCCGTAGAGGAGTTTCGTAGGCATTGCAATGCTGTGTCTGAGCCCCCAATTCCCTGCATCATGGGCCGAAGCCTTGGGTAATAGCCAAAGAGGTGTTCTAGGTCGACGGCACTGTATTGGTATTCACCGCATAGAAGGCTTCCATAACGGATGCTACTATTGACGACACGCGGGTAACAAGGATTCTCGATTATTTACCAAAAGATTACCATCTGTTGTGGATCATGTTTCGGCGCCATCTGAGCTGAGGGTGATTGTATTTTCTTCTATGCCGGTCCGGATTACGGCACAGGAGGGCGAAGTAGTAGTCAAAGTTACCGGTGACACCTAGCCAGGGATACAGGTAGGCATCGATGATTTATAATATCAGAACGAGTTTCTCCAGTGGTTTATGGGCTGTATTCTATTGGCACACCAGACCGGGTCAACCTAAACCTGCTCCGTGAGGTTGCGTTCAGCTGCGTCTCAAAATGAGTTTAGTACTATTGGTAACGGGCTAGGCCAGGGGCCACCGTTAGTCGCATTGAAGGTCTCGAAAAAGTCATCCACTGTGCCATTGTCCCGGAAAACAAAGCAGATGAAGACTCTGATATCACCGAATACTACCAATAGAGCTAACTGATAATAACTGACATGCCTGGGCGTACAATCTACAGTTCCCTTACTCCCGGCAGGTCCTGACTTGCGAGGGAAATGTCTGGCAGGTCATTTGCCAGGCCACAGAAGAACAACCCCGATCGATCTGGTTACTGGGCAGAGGAGATAAACAACTAAATAAATGAATAAGTTTGTGTTCGAGGACGGTAGACTCTATATTATGGCAGATCACCCCCAACAGATTGCAGGAGATATGCACTTAGCTAGGCGATGTGACTCTAGTTGATTGCTTGCATGCGACAAGTCGTGCTATCTATAGTTATGTATCCAGCACAAGGACCACAAATAATCATCATTCCCTACTCAGATCGGGCCTTAGCCCGAAGCTACTTAGTGAGCCTATTGGCGACCGGGCCTGTGCCGGCCATGTCCAGGATACTGAACGTCTTCGTACGTCCCTCTTGGTAATCTGAGGGCGTGTGAAAGTCTGTAAGCAGGGGCTCATGCTCACGTGGGATGTGCCTCTGACCAGGGAAAAGTCACGCATAAGGACGTTGACATCTTGGAAAGTGCGTTCTGCACGTCCATGGCGGCTGAGTTGCACGTGAAATCTAGCCGCTCAATTTGCTAATTGGCCCATGTCATCTGTGCAGACTGAAGCTACTCGATTGCAGCATCATGGCGTTTACGTTTTGCGTCCACTTGAGAGTTTTGCAACATAGAGAATATAAAGGTGCTCCCAGAGAACACACGGGCACTGACACAAGAACCGCCAGTAAGGAATGCTTTTCGAGGCCTATGGCTTAAGCTACGTCGGCAACTGCCATGCCCACATCGCGAGGCGTTGCGCCAAGCTTCGAGAATACCCCACCAAGAGCCATCTTGCTGAGCTTGGCGTAACCTATCGATATACCACAAACAACTGCACCATGATACAGCGCTTTGACGATCTTGGGTTGTGATGGTGCATAACTGATTCCATGTGAAAGGGGTCCCTTAACTGTACTTTACCGACCCAGGTCTGTTGAGCAGCAGGGGCAAGACCGACTATGTATGTGCTGTACATCCATTCTAGTCCAAACAACCCGAAGCCACCGGCAAATCGGGGTTCCTGTGGAATGAGGCGGAAAAGGCATTTCCACGACTGCTGTTTCAGTAGCAGTGGGATAAAGCCGAGAAAGCTGTGATTTCCTGGTCTCTAACAATAACTTATCCTGTTTGGCCGTTCGAACTGCGGCGCCCAACCGCCTTTTTGGTACCCTTCTCGGGTGTTTTGTGGGTTTACTAGTCACCCTCACCGCCGGAATCTATGGATTCGTTCCCTCTGCTGACATAATTGGAGTCGTTGCCTCTGATAAAATATTTTTTTTATAACGTTGTTTTTTTTCTTCAAACTGACAGTGCTTTTCCGTTGACAGGCAGCAGTAAGCGGGGCTAAGTACACACCATAGCGGTAATATAGCTTACACGTAGCAGTGCTTACAGCGTGACCAACAAATGAGTCCTGCCTCATATCTAACATATAACTTGGTCATTTCTTCCTCAGTCATTCATTCAACCTGGTCAACTTTCAGAGATTGCGCACACAGGTACTGATGGGCCTGACCACCCTCTGTGACCGCAGCATGCCTATCCCTTATAAGAGTCACGTCAACAGAGGCCGATGGCTAGCTGGTTTCGTCAGCTGGAACAGCAGCTGTGTGTGGATCTGTAATGAGTTGATTAATGAGGCTCATAAGGCTTCAACTGGCTTGCTTGGTCTCTTCAAATGCCATGTGAAAAGGGACAACGCAGCGGGTATGCTCACATAGGTCCTTCAGTACAGAGTTTTACTTTTGAGTTAGAACCCAGACACTTTGCTGAGCATCAAGGCCGCTAAAGGGCCAGCTTTGAGGGCATGTCTTTGTGCTTGGTCAGTGTGACCGAACAGTAATGTACAGAGTGGGCTCACCCTGAAATTGTTGATATATAGCCCTCAAGTTGTCAGGGAGCCGCTCAACAGAATCAACAAAGTACACCTCAGTTTTGGCCAACGCCTAGGCCCGTGCTATGTAGGTCGTGTTGAACGGGTGGGTGGGCAGTGGAATGAGTGCAATATGCTGGAAGCACCCTCAAGTTAGTTGAGCATTCGGACGGTTTTTTCACACCCTGCTATGGCTGGGCGTACATGTCATACTCCAGGGAGATGCCATCTGTTGCGTAGCTGGCGTTGGTGCCGGCTGTAGCGTGAATTACACGACAGTAGTAATTCATGTGAGCTCGTACTCAAGAATTCCCATCGCGCTCTGTTAGAATGACATGCGGCAGGGTCGCGATTGACAGGTGGGGGGACAAGTACTTCGACACAGGCACCTTCGTCGACACCAGCTGACAAACATGGTGTTAAGGAGTGGATACAGAAGCAACTGAATATCTTGACAAACGCCCCGAAGGGCCTAGCCGTTAAGACAGCAGCTGCCCACCCAAGGATTATCGGTTCCATAGTATCAAGTCAGCTGTAAAGATGGCTGGTTGGATGACAGCACATGCGTGAGCCACAGCCGTGATGCTCCGTGACTACGTCGTAGAAAACCAGAGCTCATCCAAGCCTATCGTAATTCCGCCAACAAAAAGAGCACTCTATCTTTAGCGTTGACTGCGGCTGCGCCCAGACATAGGTCCTAACGCTGCCATTATGCGCTCAACGCCGGGCTGTTTGAAGCCCTAAGACATGTTCAGGATGAAGGTACTCCAGGCCTCGTCTGCCTCAGAAAATGGCTCATTTCATCACTACTGGCCATTTAATCTAAATTCTGGTGCCAGGCCATGGTCCATGAAACGCCAAACTGGCTACAGAGTTTCTCATAGACTCTGTGATCGTATGAATTGTTATAGGGGTCGTTGGCATGGTCCTGATGGAGAGGGGCTTGTGTGCCTGCCAGTAGGTGCAGCATCTATAAACGTGAAAGGTGTAGAGAGCTTGATCGTGGGGATCCTCAACCTTGAGGTGCTCGTGTGATGACACGCCGCAGCCCGTGCTCGCACACAACACTGCAAGTATACCTGGTCCTTGCATTGTCTTATCCGCAGTTACCGGCGTCATCTTGTAATAGCTGAACACCCCAGGAAAGTTTTCTGTGAAGGTATCGCAACTGTGGACGCCTTCAACGCTTGGTTTTCGTAGGCCCTCTGCTCTCACACGGGATGGGCATATACGGGATGTGTATTCATCAACATATGGTTGTTCACATTCATTACAAATGCCCATGCATCGCATCGTTATGATTGTGTATGGCACAGTAATCTATTCCGTCTTGCCCTGCTCGTGCCACAGCCATGTAACGTGTCCCCGCATCCACTCTGCCATGTATGAGCAAACTTTGCCCCTGTAGCCACTACTGTGTGCGCTGTCTAGTCGAGGTATATTTGAACGCTATATATGTCAAGCAATATTGATCTAGCAATCATTGGTTAAGTAGAGAAGGACCTCCCAGATTACATACAGTGAGCAAAACGTATTACGGTGTTGGAAAGCTATGTAAAGAAATATAAAAAGAAATGAGTAATCTGGAGGAAGAAGTAAGCTATTTGGTTAAAGAGAAAATATACTTGGATTTTGAACTGAAGGATATGGTGAAAGATCTGGTGTTAAAGAACGATGAACTTATGGAGCGAGTGTAACACCTAGAGGAGTTTGTTTACTCGGGGATTTGTCCACGATATGTGTAATTGCATGTAATACAGCGAATTTCCCAGGATTTTTAGGAGTGGAGCCAGCCACTAATGGCCAGCGACAACCTTTCTGAGGGCAACATTTTCGCCTGTTAGTGCTCTTGGGGTCTAAGTTCTTGGTAGCAGTGCATTAGTAATGCTTATTGTTTTAATCTCGTAGTGGTTTCCCCTGAATAACTGCGACATAACCCCATGGGGCGGGGTTTCAGCGACTGTGATAGATACAGATTGGTTTGCGCATGCGTACAAAATAAAATAGTTATCCTGATGATTTTCGTCTGAGGACACACCATTAACGTAAACAAATGCTGTTTTGACAGCCGGATGTGATTATAATGATAAGATATATGTCTCGACTGGCTTCACATGCGGTATTGGCAAGAATCGGTCCCAGTATATTAAAATAACAAATTCGTACTTACTAAACGTACGCATAATTTTCCCTGTGGTTATGCCTGCAAACATAAATCGACATTGTTTCATGCGGTCAGCACCATTTCAAGTACTATTCTGAACCGATAGAAGTCATATTATCATCCGACAGATGCCGGATATGATTGAAAAGGCGTATGCAAAGTTAATAATTGTCATTTTATTATTCGCTGGTTGAGTTCTGTCGAAAAGTCATAGTATGTTCATTATAGCCGTTGTCACACATGCAATGTTCTTCAATAAAGTTAATATGTTGGGGTTGCTTATTTTGTATATTTGGCTATTGTAGCTGCAAGTGGTGGTATTAATGTGTATGTAGATGCTACTGATACAAAAATAAAGCTGGAAACTCTTTTCAATTGAGGTAACTATGCGATCATTACCAAGCAAACCAATATGCTTAGATACTGTCTGGAATTCCACCAGTATAAAAGAAGCAAGATTTCAACCTGTTGCAGGAAATGCATCGTAAATGCATCCAACAGCACCCAGGCTTTGGAAATAATACTTTTCATATAATTATCTTTCTATGAAATGTTCACCTGAAAAATATATTACAATTAGCTATAGATTGGTCTGATCCATTTATAAGAAGAGGTTTATTTGTCATGAAATTGTTGCAGGCTAATCACAATATGAATAGATGTATGCATGGGGTAAATTATTGTGTTTGGCATAGAAAATGTGGTTAAATTCTTGCATGATTTATATTTGACTTCCTATTGGTCATTATGTTGGGTTTATATACCTCTGGTTAATAACATAACTCGATTGTACAAAATGGCTAACATCAACATGTATCACTACCAAACAATAGTCTAAATCGAACGTAACAGCATAATATGGTTTAATACTTTTGTTACATGTATGCAGCCTACTGAATACCGCTGCAAAGCTACAAGCTTTTGTAGACAGCTCCACGTGGTCGTTGCATCCGTAATTACGTCTTTTATTAAAGATTATAAAGTTAAATGTGCCAACACACACATATCATGTTTGCGTGAATTAGTGATTGGAATTTCACTTAACTCAACCCACTAAAGCCTGACTGCATTCTTCTCCCAAAACCCATGCAGCAGGGTCCATGTTATTTTTAAATTGCTGCATATCATCACGCCACAACGCTAGACTAGGACAACATATAAACAACAACGATATCATATAAGTGCGAAATGGCGCTAAAACCAGAAAAATGGCAGCGCGCTAAATCAGGCTGGATGCACCAGCGGGTTGAAAGCAGGATGCTTACATCTGGGTGATGCAGTTATGTATTGATATATAGCGGGACTGTAGGCATCGTTCTCAATAAAGAAACATATGACAGAATTGTTAACTCTGAGTCTTGGCTCAATTGATGGTTAAAGATACGGAGTAGTTATGGCCAATGAAACCAAAGAACACAATTTGTCATAAAAACTAAAACCAATCGGATGCCTTTAGGTACAATAAACAAAAGTAAGGATAACTGCATCCGGCCCAGGGTTATATTACTTTATCGCATGGCACCCTACTCTCAGCCAATCAGAGCTCGAGAAAAAGCTCGTTCTTTTTCCCATATCGCCTCAAACGCACAGTTTGCCGTGCGATAACTGCGACCGTGTCGATGTATCACCTAGCAGCAACTATATTTGAGATGGTCCCTTACAGATAACCACTGCTCTAACATGGCAACACTACGGCGGGTCTTAATATCACGCACACATTGCAAGTCTTAAAACGAAGGTTTTCTCAAGAGTCAATTGCTTGTGAGCCGCTAATCTGGTTTCGTAACGCTCATCAGAAAGTCACGGTATTATCCCATCTCCCCGGAATCATGCTGAGGCGCGAAATTCTAACACCTGCCGAGCCGCGTCTACTGCGCTACAGTGTTGATGCTGAACCGACCAGCACAAGAAGCACCTCTTGCTTCCCATTTGGTAGCCTCTTACTTCTCATTTGGTATCTATAGATGGATCTAAGGGCGCAACAGACGCACCATGAGAAACACTAAATCACTAAAAAAAATATCCCGTCTCAAAAAACCACGGAGGCGTCGGGGGAAAAAAATTTACAGGTTATACCTTACATAACATTTCACGCTAGTTATTATTAGGAGCCATTTACTATATTCATTACAAATCAAAATGCATTTCAATTTTTGAGAGCTAGTCAAATATCTCTCTTTCATATCTACAAGTCTTCAATACATCACCCACATTGCCACCGGCATCTAGAGGATAACAAAACACACATTGTTCAGTTAAGCTGTGCATTAAAAGAATGTTCTATTAAAGCAGGATCAAGCAGGATCAAGTGATCTGCGTAATTTAGTTCTGACTTTTATCTGTTTTGAGTATTTGGTTCACTCACAAATGACCCAAGTCAAGGTCACAGTCAATTTGCACGGACGCGTCGCACGATCTATTCTACTACTTACTAGCTACTAGTTGAGGAGGAATCTTATCTGACATCCAGACGACGACATGTGTACTACTCAGTGGCACTTAAGAAAGAAGCGCTGAGATATGAAAGACACACTTGCGCACACTTGCACTTGTGCATGCATACACGCGTACAGACATAAACACACAATAATACACACGCAAACACAAAATCACACATTCAGCACAAAACAAATAAATAGGTGAAGGTGAACACCCACAGATGCGGAAAAACTCACACTAACACACGCACACAATTACTCGCAGTAAAACGCACTAAAACACAGATGCTCAAAGCATCAGCCATTCTTGCATCCAGTTTTAACCATCCATCCAGACATCCAGCCATCCAAATCCAAGTTTGCATTCTGGTGTTCCTATCGTACATCGGATTGCAGTGCGTCTCAATTTTATCTTAGAGTAAGCTTAGAAAGGTATGTGTAATATCTGGAAATGTATTCCTCTGCTGTGCTAAAGTAGCGTCGAAACTACGAAACAATCGTGAAGGTTTAAACTCACCTTCGAATTGTTATGACGCATTGAAGACAGCAGTCGTTGAGATTTGGATGTGATGTGGGCAATTTCCTATTCTGTATGGAACAGTATCCTTATTGACTAGACAGCGAACGACAATCCATCGACGAAAATGTGAATTCGGCATATATTGTCTGGGCAGTGCTTGGAAAGCGTCAATCACTGGAATAAGGACTCTAAGGCGGCATCACATCATCCTTACGGAGTAACGCGTGAATATGTATGTGGTATGGCTGTACCAGCGGCTGCCATCTACCAATAATCAATCAATGTTTATTGATTTGTTTGCGCTAAGCCCGCACAACCTGTGCATCTTGTTACTGGGCTTCGCCGTCTGCTTGGCATATCATTTATGCGTGTGCATATTAATTTTATAAACCGAGCAAACATTATCTACCGTGCTACGTGGCGCTAAAGATTATCGGAGCAACCTGAAGCCTACTTAACAGCCCTCGTCTGTATTTATTTGTAGTTCAATAAATATGCTCTTGTCGTTTCCATCGTATCACATCCTTGGATGTATGCATGTGAAGTAGGGAAGACCTACGGTATCGCTAATACGTCGAATCAATGTCAGAAAGGGTGTCAACCTTTCGAACTAATATTCGATGTCAAACAATGGTGCAATATTGAATTAGTTTTTAAAACGGTTGTCAACTATCCCTATTATCAAAAAACGTGACTCCAATATCAACGCGCTTGATATATTCACATACACGTACACGTACACCTACACGCACACCTACACCTACACCTACACGTACACGTACACGTACACGTACACGTACACGTACACCTACAACAACACACATACACATACACATACACACATACACATACACACACACCTACACCTACACCTACACACATACACATACACATACACATATATATATATATATATATATATATATATATATATATATATATATATATATATATATATACTGCTGCTTGTCGATGTACATGTAGTCTGTTCATCAAAGGTGCAGTTATTATGACGTTACTGTTATTGTCATGTTTGTTATCCTGTTACAAAATATATATCGGAACGATGGACGTCAATTTACGATCACACTTCTCTCCGTACACACTAATTAAAAATGAGTTAAATATGGAAAGAAGCGATTAACCATTTTAACGTGCTTCAACGTCATTAAGGTCCACTCACAAGCTCTGAATCACGTGGTCGTCTTTGCAGCTCACACAGGACATCAGTGCACGTGGATACCCCACTGCATAGCTCGTCCTTTACTGAAAGTTTTACGAAAGGTTAATCCAGGAATCCAATAGTCATATTGCTATAGGTGTCATATTAAAAACCACAAATTTTGTAATACATACAACATAAATATCCAAAACTCCAAAACATATACGCTTGAATGCGTTATCCTTCAGGCGCTAAGGAGCACATTAAATATTATATATATATATGCATATATATATGCATATATATATGGATATATAGAGATATAGAGATATATAGAGATATATAGAGATATAGAGATATAGAGATATAGAGAGATATAGAGATATATAGATATATATAGATATATAGATAGATAGATAGATATATAGATATAGAGATATAAAGATATATATAGATATAGATATACAGATATATAGATATAGAGATATAGAGATATAGATATAGAGATATAGATAGATATATAGATAGATATAGATATAGATATAGATATAGATAGATATAGATATAGATAGATAGATATAGATATAGATAGATACAGATATAGATAGATATAGATATAGATCCCGCTATATAGATATAGATAGATATCGATATAGATCGCTATATAGATAGATATAGATATAGATAGATCGATATAGATAGATCTCTCTCTCGATATAGATAGATAGATAGATATAGATAGATAGATCTCTCTCTATCTCTATAGATATAGATAGATAGATAGATATATATCTCGATATATCGCTATATCTCGCTATATAGATATATATATATCGCTCTCGCGCTATATATATATATATCTCGCTATATATATATATATAGATATATAGATATATATATATAGATATATATATATATATCTAGATATATGGATATAGATATATATATATAGATATCTGATATATAGATATAGAGATCTAGAGATATAGATATCGATATATATATATAGATCTCGCGCTCTCTGGCTATATATAGATCTCTGGCTCTCGCGCCCGCGCTAGATCTCTGGCGATCTCGCGCTCTCTCTATAGATATCGAGCTCTCTAGAGATAGAGATATAGATATAGATAGATATAGATCTCTTCGCGATATCTATAGATATATAGAGATATAGATAGAGATATAGAGATATATGGATATAGAGATAGAGATATAGAGATATATGGAGATAGAGATATAGAGATATATGGATATAGAGATAGAGATATAGAGATATATGGATATAGAGATAGAGATATAGAGATATATGTATATAGAGATAGAGATATATGTATAGAGATAGAGATATATGGATATAGAGATAGAGATATAGATATATGAGAGATAGAGATATCTATATCTATAGAGATATATAGAGATATATGGATATAGAGATATAGAGATATATAGAGATAGAGATATAGAGATATATGGATATAGAGATAGAGATATAGAGATATATGAGATATATCTCTATATCTATAGAGATACAGAGATATATCTATATATAGAGATAGAGATATATCTATATCTATAGAGATACAGAGATATATCTATATCTATAGAGATACAGAGATATGTCTATATCTATAGAGATACAGAGATACATATATATATATCTATAGAGATACAGAGATATATCTATATCTATAGAGATACAGAGATATATCTATATCTATAGAGATACAGAGATATATCTATATCTATAGAGATACAGAGATATATCTATATCTATAGAGATACAGAGATATATCTATATCTATAGAGATACAGAGATATATCTATATCTATAGAGATACAGAGATATATCTATATCTATACAGAGATATATCTATATCTATAGAGATACAGAGATATATCTATATCTATAGAGATACATATATCTCTATATCTATAGAGATATATCTATATCTATAGAGATACAGAGATAGATATATCTATATCTATAGAGATACAGAGATATATCTATATCTATAGAGATACAGAGATATATCTATATCTATAGATACAGAGATATATCTATATCTATAGAGAGATACATATATATCTATATATATATATATATCTATAGAGATACGATATATCTATATCTATAGAGATACAGAGATATATCTATATCTATAGATACAGAGATATATCTATATCTATAGAGATACATCGATATATCTATATCTATAGAGATATATCTATATCTATAGAGATACATAGATATATCTATATCTATAGAGATATATATCTATATCTATAGAGATATATCGATATATCTATATCTATAGAGATATATCGATATATCTATATATATATATAGATATATATATATATCGATATATCTATCTATATCTATATATATATATATCGATATATATCTATATCTATAGATATAGATATATCGATATATCTATCTAGATATAGATATATCGATATATCTATCTATATCTATATCTATCTATATATATCGATATATCTATATCTAGATATAGATATATCGATATATCTATCTAGATATATATATCGATATATCTATCTAGATATAGATATATCGATATATCTATCTAGATATAGATATATCGATATATCTCTCGATATATCTATCTAGATATAGATATATCGATATATCTCTATCTAGATATAGATATATCGATATATCTCTATCTAGATATAGATATATCGAAATATTTATCTATCGATATATCTATCTATCGATATATCTGTCTATCGATATATATACCTATCTACCTATCTACCTACCTATATCTATGTCTATATCTATATATATATATATATATATATGTCTATTACCGGCCTTCTCGATCAACTTTAGGTTAATGCGGGAAATTTCAGATGGTTTGGTTGCTTATATGGTGTACTGTCATTCACTTATTTCTCCCGAATACATCCAAGTCTACGTTGTTCTGCTTTTCGGCCGTTCCAATCTGGCAGGGGGGCATCCCCACACGTGAAATCTTGGCTGTCTTGGTCTTTATAGTGTGATGTTCTGTCTGGATGAATTGCCTCATTTTTTTTCAGCATTTACTATGTATAAAAATAGTTCCGGTTCATTCGGAAAATCGATGTGTGAGCCACCTTTGAGTAACAGGTAGCGAAATAGTGCTAGCCAAATATTTTTTCTTCAAGCTGACAGCCAGATCCTCTGGATCTTCCAACCGTTTGTTCATGCATATGCCTTCCAAAAAAGCTAGCGTGCCCTTACTAAAGAGGGTGATTCTAAAGGACTTCTAACACCCAAACCCGTAAGAAATTAGTAATATTCCGATGAGGTGAGTGGATTTTCCGCTCCCACCTGCGCAGTACTAATAGCTGAGCTGGTGCCGGTTAGGGGGTCGCTGTTTGAGGGGTGAGTGCTGGTCGGGGTGCGCATTGTGCACATGTGCAGTTGCTGGTTCGTATCTGGCCTGCTCTTCTGCCCGGTACAGATACTCAACTTTGTCGCGTCGTTGGGCCGTGGCCACAGCGTACATTTCAAACCACTTACACATATATCATTTTGGGAATCACACATGTGCTCAGTAACGTCGGCTATGACGTTGACTGGCTTGTATACTGCAGTATGACAGACATAGATGCTACCAGCAGATCAGAGAGCTACTTCAACGGCCTGTGTGCTTGCTCGCAGATGAGTATATTCTGGCTGAGAACCGTCGTAGTACGTCAGGATATGGACCAGCGGGTCAGGCCTTCATTATGGTCCTACTCTATGTCTTGCCTCTGACCAGATAATCCCGCGCCATGCGGTGGGTGGGGTGGCTGAACCGCGTTGTGTCGAGTGCTGCCTTGCTACAGGCCTAAAATGCGTCCTCTGCGTTATCCCACTTTTCGACCCACGGCACGTTGGACGGATGGACTTTCCATGTGCTTTGATTTTCTCTAGAATGTTAAGCTACGTTAATCGTTGCAGCTGTACGACGGGTGGTATTCTTGCACCTCCAGTAGCGTAATTGAATATCTTGATATACCCATTATGTTTGTTGCTACATAATATGTCAAAAAACAAGGCTTTGTTTCACGTTTTATATTTACATTATCGGCTGTGCGTGCTACATAGTCGGCAAGTGTTTAATGCAGTATGTACTTAAATGTTAACATAATGTTGCTGCAACCAATAATCCTTCACTGGCAAGACGATAGCGCAATAGCCATCGTTATATAGTTCTCTGCTGGCCAGTAAACATGTAATGCGGAATCCTTACACTACATACATGAGCGTCAAGCGCCGTTTTCTTACTTAAAACGTTCATCTTATGTCAGCTTGATATGCGTTACTGCAGACAATATGGCTCCATTCGTATTGTGAGATCCGGTTTGTGGTCGTAATGCGGTTTTAAATCGCATGCCGTTTGTTCTTTCGTGGATGTTTGGTATTTATACAGTTGACTGGTTGTGACAGCCGTTATTTGTGATATTCAGTTAACGCATCCTATGCAAACTCATAATTTATTTACCTTGAGGCAACTTTTTGCTCTAAATAGACAGATGGACACGTAAATCAAACTCACGGGTTATCATCATTTTGGGAAAACACATAAGCAGAACACATAGGGTCGCAAAAGAGGAGGCATATTTATGTGATAATCTTTGAGTGCTATATAAAGAATATTCGTCGCTCTGTGGCGCAAAATTGACAACTGATACCTTAGAAATGTATATCGGCCGCTATAGTTTCCCCGAAAATGATTAGAAGCTTAGAGAATTGCTGTAAAATGTAGCATATACACAATGTGTGAAGTTACCACCTTATTTAAAGAGTTCCAAGAAACTTTTGGTCTAAGAACGTATCTCGACCAGCCATAGGTGTGGATACCCTTGGACGTGTCTTGTCTACAGAGTATGACATAGCATCCGAAATGCTCCTTGCAAGACAAATGCCAGCAATAGCTTAGAATTTAGGTAAAAAGTATCTCTAAAACTGTCTAGAGAATAAGTATGGGTGTAAGTGTGTGTAGATTCGCGCGCGTGTGGATGCGTATCTTATCATTCAGCACTCAATAGAGCGCGTATTGACAGAATTGAAATTGAGGTGGTGGCTTGCTTTGAAACTCCTTGTAAGTAGATGCCTGTGTTTGATACTAATAATACTGAGTTGGTTGGCATATTCTTAAAGATGCATACTGTATACATGTTTTTTCCACTCATGCAGTTTATCATTGGAGGTTACGCATTCTCTTGGTTTTATACAATCAGCAATTCGGCCTTGGTGGCATCAACTTTTGCCACGTTATCCTGCCTATACAAAGATATCTTAATCAATAACTGCGACTGTGTGTGTGCTTAGACATCGCGTCGTCAATTATCTTGTAATGCTGTATATGGTCCTTTGCGCACAAACATCAAAGACCACTCAATCGAACCATCGAATAAACGTGATTGCTTCTTTCATTACACTTTGTTGTTGTCAGGCGCGTAGCTTTCTGTAGGCCGTGTAGGCCGCGGCCTACACATATCCCCAGAAAGTCGAAAAAATATAAATGCCAAAAATGCAATAAAAATCGGAGGAGGAAGGGGAGTAACGGGGTAATGGAACACCAGAAACAGGATTTGCAAAGAACAGACAGTGATTGAATTGTCGGAATCTACACGTATGGCATGGTTTATAGTTTATACCCCAAGTAAGAGAACGACTGGAGCCCGCATATTATAAAGTTCGGGCCGGCCGCGTATTGTAGTCCCGTCTGTTAAACATTTCAAACGATGCTTGGTGGGTGCTTTTTCTTTAAAATGTAAACAGACCAAGAACCTCACAGATGTCATCATGACCGAAAACACTCCCAAGTATCCAATGTGCAACGATGACCAGTATGTTTGGGATGCTTAGATGGACTATGACAGACATTAAAGCTACAAGACTCCAAGACACCCTTCAGGCATTTGTACCATCGTCGGGGTCTTTTTGACCATTCCACCAACGTCGGCCACACGTGAAAGGTCATTTAGTGGAATGAAACGCATAACCAACTATTTACGAACAACAATGACGTCTGACAGGCTGTCGTCGTTAGCCCTGATCCATGTACACAAGGACAGGAACATCGATGTTGAACAAGTGATTAACGTGTTTGCCTCAAAGAAATGCAGAAAACTAGACTTTTTCTAAATTGAGGTTTGATTATTGTACTTTGATATTGACTTGAAAAGCATTCAGATGTTGAAAGTTGATGTCACTAGTTTTTCCTCCTGTCTTTTATTTGCAATAATCACTGATATTTATAAAGTATACGGCATAGCATTCATTTAATTCAACAATATAATTATGTTAATCAAGAAAACAAACCTCAAGTGGAAAATAGCCAGCAAATAGTGCATTAATTAACAATATAAAATCAACGTTCATATGCTGTCAAATTTATTTAAGTCATGAAACTTAAATCGAAGTAAAATGTCATGATATATATGGTCTATGAAACATTATTATTTGCACCAAATATACGCCAAACGCACCTCTGACATTGTAGGGTCAAATGTTTTTATAGGGAAGCATGCCCCCAGACCCCCTTACGATTCCGCCTACACATTGATTCCATCCAATTTAAGTTTTAAGTTGGCCAGTACTATAACATTGCTGCCACGGGATGTCATGAGCTGCATTATATGTCCCGTTAATCATGTCTCTTACACGTTCAGTCCGTCAATGTATTTTCTGCTGATGCGATTACAATTTGATGTTTGTTTTGCCTTTCAACAACATACTAGCATCATCATCAAACATTGTTGAACAATAGCGATGGGTAATAGTTGGTATGTCATCAATGGAAATTAAAACCAAATTAGGTCCGTACATCATACCTTTGGTAGGCCCCACAAGTTCAATTCAAATTAGCAGATTTCACTCCGTACTGAGGTGTATCTTTACGATAACTTTTAAAACAGTCCACTACTATCAATATAAATCATCAATGGAAATAAAGAACATATTAGTTCCTGAAATCATGCCCTTGGGAACCCCCACGAGTCAAATTGGTAGATTTCACTCCGTTGTATTTCACCTACTGAAGTGTATCTTTACAATAAATTTTCAAACAGTCTACACCTACTCCTCTGCTACCATAGTGTGAAAGCATGGTATGATCCACCGCATCAAAAGCTTGGGCGAGATTATGTTGTTATCGGTCGAAGATTTGTGAATGCATTATGAACCCCATATGCCGAATTCGGTACCACAGTAACAATTTACAGTTCACATGCTACTATTCCTTCAATTAGTGAAAAATTAAATATATATCGTCAGGGACGTTAAGATACTTCGGTAAGTGGCGTTAAAAATATTTGTCATAATATCGTCCCATGTAGATAAAAAAAATCAGAATTGAAAGGACATTTCTAAACCTTACCTCTAAAATGGCTTAAAGAAATACTCTCCGTGGGTTGGCGCTTTTCAAGAAATAAACAGGCTGAGCACAACCAGTTTTTCTGTATTCCAAAACAGAAAATCAATGTTGAATTTCATGGGCGTTCATGGTTAGTTTTTCATTTTGATGGACTTAATTGCACTATTTATCCATGGATTGCTTTGATACTACGGCTCAAATCGTCACAACAAATGTAATCCATTGACGAGGACGACGATGATGTGATTCATGATGGTTGGATGAGGAGAGGTATAAAAGACATGGTAAACATAAGATCTTAAACCATAGATCATCAGTAGTGTTCACCGTGGTTCACTAGTCGCCCATAAGATTTTGTTCTTGTTAGTTAATTTCGTGCAAAATACGGTGATTGAATTGTGGAATACAGGAGTTGAGGGTCTCTATACACCAACTATTAAGATTTTGCAGGGTCAAGCTTAAGACATTTCCATCCATCTCTAAGAATACATATTCATTGTGATGGTCAGTTTGGTTTAAATCATCTCTACCTGCAAACATTAGAATACATGCATCCACCTATACTCCGCCCCTCGCCTACCACTATGAAGAACGGAAACACGCTGGCCATTTGGTATTCCATAGATATAAACAGTGTTATATGTGAGCCTCATTTCACAAAAACCCGTTATGAAAAAAGATTGATTATCAAGATTGCTGGTGAGGCTGTCGATATTTTGTGGGCGTGACTCCAATTTGATTGGTCGTTTATGGAAGACTCTGATTCATGTCGGTCGTCCTCAATAAAGGTTTCTTCTATAGAGTTTTATGGTATTGTTTCCGTTGGTCGACCGAACCATGTCTGCCAGGTTGTCAGATGATTGATCAAACTGCGACCCATCCTGCTGTCGTTCTATCTACGTTTTGCATGTATTAGCTTCAGATTCTGCTGCTGCTGGCAGTCTAGGCGGTAAGCGAACAAGTTATGTGAGAACGCATGCATTCATGTTTACGTTGGATCGCACATATATGACAATATTGTGATGGACACACTGTAGTCACGTGTCGAACGCGCATTGTAATCAAATATGTTTTCGCAGCAATGCACATGAACATACCAAATAAACCTGCTGGTCACAAAATTCTACTAACATAAATCACTGAAAAGGACGGCCGCATTACAGAGACATATACCCTCACCAGGAAATGACTAATGTCAATTGGTGATAAGACTTGCTCGGCTTTAGAGGTCCGATTTGTGTGGATATACTGACAGTACGACGTCTGCTATGCAAGTCAAAGGGGATATATATATATATATCGTTTCAGCATAGAAAGCTATCAATCGCAATTTGAAGGGTAATATGTCATGTGCTAATGCATTGTACATTGTTTAATTGTGTCCGCTCACATCGATCGGTTAATCAGTTGCATGTGTCGACGAACGATAGGATAAACAAGTTATACTAAGTTGAATACTCAATCTTGATCATATATTTTAACGGGAAATATCCAATACTTTATCTAAATTCCACATGTACACTGGATTAGCATCACATATCTGGTTTTGTGGTCTTATCTAATAACTAAAATCCCCCTAAGGCGTGTGTCACCTCCACATGCGGTAATCAGTCTAGTCGATGCGTCATATATGTAGAGGTGAGTTTGACATGGCGAGTATTACCTGTCTATAGAATTAGAAATAACTCAAGGCGATATGGAATCTTCTTCAAATGTTTATGGTTTGCATCAAAGAAACCATTTTACCCACAGTAAAATTCAATATATACATCAAGGACCAAGAAGTAAAGCACAAGACGCAGATATCCGGCGGTCTTCGTTCTGAAACACAATCTACTGATACGAATAAAATACAAAGTTGACATGGCCGCAATGCGAAGTCGTAAAATTGACACGCAATAACCTATCTTAGCGACTTATGCTATTGTCAATAATATATCACTATGGGCCCAGTGATCAAAGCCGCCAAAATAGACTACACAGATGCAGAACCCATCCATTTTGGTGGATACATCAGTGTCTTATCGGAGATTCTATTGGT
Source organism: Urechis unicinctus (assembly GCA_034190875.2). Lineage (NCBI taxonomy): Eukaryota > Metazoa > Annelida > Polychaeta > Xenopneusta > Urechidae > Urechis > Urechis unicinctus. The sequence goes on from CM067348.1 coordinate 19,280,952, forward strand.
TATCACCCGTCCAATTCAATAATATCATGCCGCACTACAGGCATTGTAAGACCAGCCGAACGGAAGAATCCGTTTAGATTCGGGTGAGCGTAATGTAGTTCGAGATTGGCGCCGAAAGACCAGCGGGCTTGTCACGTAGGACGTTTCGTGCGGTTGTGTTCGTCTGTTTGTCTGATTGCTTTGTTAACCTGTTAACGTTGATTCACGAAGAAAATACATAAAAACACTCATATTAATGACTCCAGTGTGCCGTTAGTTTGGCAAAAGCGCTGTCATTCACTTACTGGGGTTTTCAAACGAGCTGATCTTTTTTCATACGATAAGTTCCATGTACGTTAATAGCTAAATCGAAAACCGGATCTTCTGGTTACATGTATATGTGTACTTCAGTTGAAGTAACATCGGAATATAAGAGACGGAATACAATATGCCATTATCCAATCACAGCCGATAAGATCTGTCACATATTTGGATGTAATCTCGCTCTTAATAAACGAGTCGCTGCATCAGAGAAGCGACTAACTGGGAATCGACTCCTTGACTTATGGATCAGTTAGCTTGCGGTAAATGTATTTATCTTATTGGGAACATCAATAAAATAAAGACCGCGTGGTGGTCATATTCTGTGGTAACAATACATTGACACTTGTGTTTGGGGGAATACTATTCGAATAATCATATATCCGGCTCGATTGGCATCACATGCGATAACATATAACGGACGAACATAGCGTTGGTGTGGCGGTTGGCATACTTTCGAGCTACGCGATATCTGACCAGCAGTGCCATGTTAAACATACTCGCCAACCTGAATCCTAATATATATCTGATATATAGACCAACTAGCAAATATTGGGACAAAGGTAAGATAAGAGGATCATCAGTGAAATTCGAGCAGGATGATTGATAGATGCTGAAACGTGATCATTAGACAAAGATTGTGTATATTTGCTATTATTCAGTGACAATCATCGACCCGGAGAGTGATTCCAATCTCAATACAAAACATTCAATGGAGGAGAAACAATAGCATTTATTAACGTCTTCCGGTACACATGACAAACGTAGTAGCATAGTGAAGCCTTATTACTTACATGCATCACAATATATTTGTAACTATATTCAAAATCAAATCAAACTGATTTAACCTTACTCAATGCAATGCGGGCTGGGGAGGCACTAATTTGTATTTGAGACGTTAACAATGATTAGGACGTTCCGTAGCAAGAGGTAGATTATGCTGAGCTTGTAGAAAAAGGGGAAGACAACATGGTTTCAGCAGTGTGTTCACTGGACAGTCGGTGCAAATCGACTAAAGTGAAATATGTCTATATACTAAAGTAACCCCTCCTTGAACAGACTGTTTGTAGTATCGATCGAATCATTTACAATTACATATTTATACAAAAAGTTGCGACCTGTGTCTCGAGACAAATTTCAACATACAAACATACATACATCCAACAAACGTGACTGACCAAGATAACTTGGCGACGCAATTGGCCAAGTTAGAAATAGGCCCATTGGACATGAGGGAAATTGGCGAACTGTATCAGCAAGTATGAAGAATTTAAGAAAAGGCCCATAGTTGACCAAGATTTTAAAAAAATTTGGCACCCACAATTCAATAAATTTTCGTGACAATCGCATGAATGTTGATGATTTAAAAAGCAATTAAATTTATAAAATAAATCATGCCATGATATATTGACAATGATTTGGCAGACACATGAAAGAATTTGCCGCGGCGTACCATACTTGACCGCGTGCCATGAGGCAAGCACAGAGCATAGGCGATCTTTGTTCAGCGCGGTTAGTCGGCTGATGTAAACAAACCACTAAATAGCCAGCGGAAGTGACACCCGATGTACATCAACCTTACTTTGTGACGAAACTGTCGGGTATTTAGAGCAGAAAATATTTAGCCCTGTGTTGAGAATTGAAAGGGCTTCCTTCGAGTTTAAACTAATCAACGGTACGATCATTAACGACGGACAAACGACGCGATGACTTCAGATTTCCGTCCCGTTTTAAATTTGATATGTTTGAAACCTGAAATGAGGCAACTAATATCAATAAAATTTGCGGATAAGATTCGCGCTGATTATGATAACATCGGAGCTAATTTTTATGACTATTGAACTGATATTTACTATTTTATTAGCAATCAAAAATTTGACGAAAATGTAGGTGAAATTTGCTTTTTCAAACTCAGCGCGTTTCGGAAACGACGAATATTTTGATAGCATATGTCAAATCCAAACGGTTGGTTATTGTATCAGCTTTTAGAAAATGTTACGATCGGATGATAATTAGTGAATTAAATTCAAAATTAAAAAGTTGAGAGAATTTGACTACCAGATATTTCGACCAGTTACAATTTTTTTAACAATGCATTTTTTACAATTACTTATACTCAGAACAAGTTTAGAGTCACATAAAACTTTCAGAATACGTAAACCGTTTAAAAATCGAATTTTATAGGAGGTCTTGAGCATTGAACATGTTGATGCTTTCGTCACCGGAAGTGACGTCATCGACATTCTTGAAACCTAGAGATCCGATTTAAGCTGCAACCTGTACGTGACCCAACTATTATTACCATCGGACATGTATAAATAGGCGCTCAAAACATTCATGAAACCTTTATTGTCATTTGGACCGATACCACTATATTTCGACCTGGGACGCATGGGTCAACTGTTAGTTTTAAGTCCTTAAAAATATTAGTTAAAAAAGTGAACAATTACATTGAGCTTCAAAATGAGGTAAATTATATAACGATCTGACTATTATTAAGGGAACGTTTCGAGATAATAGTTTTTTACTTTTTCGAAATATTTGCGACATGTAACACTGTTTACCAACCAACAAACCCACGAAAAAACATTTCGGTGTGTTAATGCATTTTAGGGGATGTTTTCTTGAATTTATGCTCAGTTAGTAAAAAAATTATTGGAAATATACAATTAAATGTATTAGTTACAAGCTCGGGTGATCGTCATGTACAAGCATTTGTACGATGCAACCATCAACGGCGGAGAAAAAACGTTAACTTCCGATTGCACAGCTGAATTACGTTTTTTGGCTCGTAAACGGAAGTCACGTCATCGACATCCGTAACAAATGCTTATCATTCTATAGACACTGTACTTTTCAATATTCAACCCAATTTTTTGACCACCCATCGAATATTGTCCATGTTATAAGCGATCAATAAATGTGGTCAAACAATATCACAGATTTTTGAGTAAGGTTTCCTCGGAGATAAAAGGCATATTTGTTAAGATATGAGATATGAAAAATTGGCCAATCACGCAGGCTACAAGCAACTATGAACTGTTGAAAAATCGCGCCCGTAGGTTAGGAAGATATCAAGAATTTGACCTTGACCTTAAAATTAGGTCAAGGTCAAAACAAAACTTATCGGTACTGCGCATCATTGAGACATTTCATTCAACAGTAAACAAACTTAAAATCGGACTGATACACACTTGTAAAGTACATATAATAATTGCGATTAAATGAACAGGCCAAGAGACAATTTGATCATAACCTGCCAATAAAATTTGACAAAGTTAACAGTGTATTTTTTGTTCATAAAGTGGTATATTTTTATTATATGCGACCTGTCAGTGACAAATTGAAGACCTGTTTCCCAGTGCACAAAAACTGTTCCTTCCAATGATCATCAATTTACTATAATTAAAACAGCTGTCATCATGGTTTACATTATTATTGTCTGAACTGCCAAACAATCAAGGCTTGCATAGAACAGGGGATAGGGTATGCATTATAGTTATGTACGGAGATATTCGGTTTTGCGCATAGTAGATGCCGACCAATGTTTCCGAAAATTGCGACCTGTATCGCGTCCCCCCAAAACGAGAAGTGAGTTAGCAGGTTAGTAGAGGGTCAAACGGCACACCAACACTGATGTGTTGTATGGCGCTTCCAACGGTCGAACTAATATGAAGAGATATGGTTGACCCGATTAAGCAGCTGCCTTCTGGGATAAAAGAAAAATAGAGTGAAAAACATGTGGATGATGATGAAAAAGATAAAAATGCATACGACAACTTGTCCAATTCCTAGACGGGCGAGGGGTGATATTACAGCCCGTTAAAGTCGCCCGCCAAAACACTTCTCCCCACTTTATAAATAGAGTCCCGACCCTTGGAAACCCCTCTAACGCATTGAGCGCATGAGTCTACAGATATCAGCGTGAACCAAACGACTGTCGATTGCCAAAGCAGAACCACCCTCTCCCCCGCTTAATACACATCAATCGTCGTCACCTTCTCCCCAAATTGGTCCCACAACTCCTCACTGAGCAGCAGTGGCGACGTTGCGCCTACATTACCCGCGCCCAATAACACCAACCCCACGCATTTTCATCACTCAAGCAATGTACCGATGCCCCGCACCACACCATCCCACCCAGCGATGTCGGCATCTTTCTCCCCTGCGCCAGCTCACCCTGGTAAGTTTGTCAGGCTTGACGATCATTGAGATGATTAGCTTGAGCGATTTGAAAGGTTCGCCCGCCTGTCAAATTGAACGGACCAATACATGGCTGATGCGGTAACGGCGTACCTGTCAGATCGCGCCGAGGCGGAGTACCGCAATATCACCAGATCACATCCAGATGTCGTTACGTGGAGCGAAATGCGTGACTGCATGCACAACCGTTTCAGTAGTGTGTTCAATGGCCTCCTTCAGCTGAGAGACAGGTGTCGATCTTCGAAAAACGATGGGCAGCGGAAAGAGAGCAGACGGGCAACTATGACTGTCCGCACCTGCTAGCGGCCAACCTCACAACGGTAAGTCTCCCGATCATAATGTCCAGTCTAGTTCCAGTGATATCAGTTTTAAAACTAAAAAAAAACGCTGCAGCACAACATTGTAGACTTACCTAAGGACAATATTCGCAAAACACAGGCTATCTGTACGTTTTGTAGCAGTTTGATCGATTGGTTAATGCATGATAAGCTACCAACAACCAGTAGAGCAGCCAGACAGGTTTTGCTTCGTGAAAATGCACGTTTTATCACAATGAGCCTAACACGTGGGATGAATATTTGTCGTCAGTTACATTTTTTTCAGTGAACACTACAGTACATCGCATCATTAATATGTCCCCTTTGTGAGCTTCTGTTTTGCAGAACCCCATAACTGCCCCTGGATATAGATCTCCGATTAGCGGCCGACAATATTCAAAGCAGATGCGATCATTTTCAAGATATTCTACGAATACTACTGGAGGGTCGTGAATTTGCATTGAAGGCCGCTGAAAAGAATTAAGCCATAATGAAAGCTAAATAGGACAAGTCGGCAGATCCAGACCGCATCACAGTCGGCTGTGTAGTTTATCTACCTAGTCCCGACCTCTTTAACTCAGGTGCAGGTAACCAGAAGTGTTGTAGTTCACGGAGAAGACCGAATACACATTTTTATGGCACACGCTATTGGTTTTCCACGCACCAGCTCCCTCAATAAAGGAGCAACTGCCTTCACTTTTCCTCAATTTGTCACGACCATGACAACTCACGTCGTTTTCTTTCTTTTTTCAGACAAACGCCCCGATACTACTACGTCCGCTTGTACATACTCCCTTTTGTAAATAAGTTTGTGCACATATAAATGTTGTGAACAGTTCTGCAGCGGCACCAAACCGGCCAAGTGAGGCCGTGCAGTGCCAGCTATCTAGAATTGGGCGTTAACCAAAGCGATGCAGGTATACCACCACAAATTTATAATGCGAAGGTTCAACAATACCTCAGCATTTTGGCAATACTGTATATTTGTCACTGAATATTCTGCACCCACACTGTCCCCTTAGCATCTTGCTAGCCATGTCATGAACTGCCGCCTGGTTTGTCTGTGTGTTTAGGGTACCCTTCCAGGTGTTTCAACACCGCAAGCGTGGATCCTCCCGAAAATACAAACAAGCATCAGACAAGACTTAATTTAATGTTTGATTACTTTAAATGATCTTCCACACCTTAGATACAATTCATTTTAACATTTGACTTAAGCTTCACTGGTATAACTATGTTTTGTACCATGATTCTGCACCCGTATGGATGCTTATTGAATGCTTATCGTCTCACACCAATCGTTCATTTTAGCTCTCAATAAGTTGACTGGGTGGAAGAGTACACTTCCCTTTTCACATTTAGAAAGTTTGTTAAATGTTCCATGCTTAACAATTGTTAAAACATCGATTAAATACTTAAGATCTACAACTTAAAGTGAAGGGGAATCGTAGGAAATGTTACTTGCAAATCTAGGGGAGAAAATGGTATTTAGACACTATATGTAATTCTTTCACAAACCATTCTCCAATTATTTCTGTTGTCATACTTATTTCCTGGGAATGCCATTCAAAGTACAGCATCATCTAGGTTGTTAAATTATGCATGTAAGTACAATTCGTTCACGTTAGCGTGTGTTTGGATGTTCATTCGCCTTAAATGGGAGGGAGATGCCGTAAACAGTTTTTACTCATTTTACCCTATGTACCTTAAAGCTTTTGTCCCACTAGTTACCCGTCATTTATTCCTAAATCCCAACTTAACTACCCCATTAAGGTGCGACTTCATTGATGAACCTGCTAGCAACCTCTCAGCCAATAGCATTCGCTGATGGGGGGCAGCCTCGAAATGTATCGGAATATAAGGGGATGAGTACACGCTCACGGGAGGGAAAGATCACCAACCATAATTCAAAGATATCTCTCCTCTCATTAAATACTATCCTTTTCGGTCACTTTGATAAATAAAGAAGTTATCCTCGTTCGGCCCTACAACGTCGTTTGTGTCTCCCATTCATCACGTATTCAAAGTCGACAGAACCAGGCTCGACAACAGAACCAGGCTCGACACATGGGTGTTGGAAAATTAAAGTAAAGGCGTCGGGATCTAGCCGTTACCGTCGGGGACGTTCCCTCAGTTCCGCCCGCTTAGGGAACGTATGGGACACTATGATTTACAGGACCCGCAACGGAACTTGTCTATACTGAGTGTGTCAGTTTCGGTACCATAAACGTGGTACCACTCCTGGGTGAAGTCGTACATGATCATAAACCTACCTTTCCAGAGTTGGCGGCATATGTATATGTCCCTTCTACTTACACTTTCTCTTCAACAAAGCAGTATCCAGAAGGTACACCACATCGCCCCTATCACAAGGACTTACTGTTATGCGGACATCGTAATTGTAGAGTGACGCAGTGATAATTGCAGCTTGGACCTGGCTAATTCACGAGCCCGGCCTATTTCCTGGGCTACATGGTCGATTACGTCCGCAGCCTCCCCAGCCTTGTGCGTATACATTTGATGTGTGCCGGTACGTACTCGTCCTGTACCATCATAAGCTTGTTAGCTATGAACCCAGTGTTCACTGCGGCTCTCATTGCCCCTGCAACTTGTTGTACATACTTGTGCCACTGGTTTTGGAATTTTCCAATGAGACAACGCACTGCGTTCATAAGTGTTCTGCTGTATCTCTCCACTTATCTATTTGCAGACAGCCGGTATGGTGTCGTACGCGTCTTATATCTGGAGAAGAATTGGTCCACTGCTGCTCATGCGGTTACCTCCGCAGTTTGTGATGGTAGTGGTATACACTCAACTCACTTTGTGAGTTGTTCTACCATCATCAGGATGTACTCATTACCCTGCCGAGTCCGAGGCAGTGGACCCAAGAAATCTAAATGGACGTGCTCCATCGGGGCTTTATCAGGTATTCATATAACCCCCTTACCCCGGCGCTCCGAGTTCGTGTTCTGGCTGCAAGTGCTGCATGAAACTACACACCTGTTGATGTATGCTGCTATCCAATACCAGTGACATTTGCACCTGAATCTTAGCCTACATTCTTACTATCCCCTCGTGGTCTGCAGATGGAATGTCGTGGTTACATTGTTAGACTAATTACCGCATGTTACTGGCTACCACCGTGTAAAGTCTGACATGAGCGGGGAAGCCCTTTACAGTTGTGGACGGGTCGCGGTGATCCGCGCCTCTGTTGTTATAAACAAACGTGCCGGACACCTCGGTCCTCGCTCTTGGAAGTGGACGTTATCAAATTTGAGTAGCTAGTGGATGTCAACTAATGTCATCGTGCACAGGAAAGTGCTGCGGTATGGAATGGTCACATACACACAGTCAACGTGTAGCGTGAATAGGTAATCATATTCACACGTAGCAGTAATTAAAATATCGAATGCACTACACCATATTTGATGTGGGAAAGTTGTGATGCATGTAATGATGTTGAGAGGAGGAACGTACCAATCTTAGGGGAACGTTGATAATGCATGTTAAGATGTGAAGAGGAGGAACGTGCTGTTTGGAGAAATAGTGATCTGGGGATGATGTATGTAAGAAGCGCCTCCTCTACTTCAACACACACCTACCTACCAAAAGCACCCAGACATCAGTGATATGGGCGATAACATAATAAAAGAGAATATAATGTCAACATATATATGATGTCAACTGGTTTGCAAATAAAGAGCTCTATTTAAGATATATGCTGGGACAAACGATGTTCAAACTGAGATCTCGGGGGTGGGAGGGGGCGATAACGCCCCCTTACGCCCTTGAAAAACACAAACCGCAAAAGACCTGTCAAGTATCAGGCGGCAAAATTAAAACTATCCTCAACATTCTAGTGATTCAATCGCTCATTGACTGATAATGATAACATGACACTCAGTCTGTTATATCTAAAGCTGACTGCTTGCGGTCGTATTGTCTCATAAATCAGGTCCAGATGGGCGATAAAATGGTCAGACAAAAATCCCAAGCACAAGAAATCTTCATAGTTTCTTCTCATATCACGCAATGGCGCAGTCATCTAAGTTAACATCGTACAACATATATTTTCAATATGAACATTGGTGCTCAAATAGGCTTATAAGATTCGCTTGCAAGAGCTCATGACCCGTTGTAGAGATGGCCTTGTTGTACCTTGTATAAGGCATCGTTCGGAATACACAAACCAAAGCGCGGCTAGAGGCTTAATTGCCCTTATGTCGAGACATCAAAACTCTTGAGATACACCGAAAATGGTGTACCAAGGCCACAAAGCCATGAGTATTGACAGAATGACGACAAAAGGTAATGTGTATCCCCAATTCTCTTAAGTTTGATACATAATGTCAACATAACATTTTCCATGTTCATACCACTGGCATTTTTGCGGTATGTAAATCATTGTAGCATTTATACGACGACACCTTAGCTTATCAAAGCTGATATAACCGTGTTTTTTATATATTTTGACACCTTGAAGTGATTTTTCTGTGGCAAACATCACACAGGTGTATCATCGTTTTGCTGAACTTGATACAAGATCCGTAGCATTGATAATGCTTATGTTTAATGCAAGCCAAGGAACAAGCACTACGGCAAAAGACAACCCGATTGAAGCAGTCGTCTAGATGCCTGAGTGGTATATTATTGCTATGTGAAAATGACATGGCTACCCTGATATAGAAGCGTATACAGCATTTAAAAGAGGTGGCTCCCATGGCAATATTGAGTGGACGAATTTGTAATGCCATCCAAATATGTATGCATCAATCGGTTTCTAATTATTTGAAGAATCATCTGCGTTAATATCAGATGCGTAACGTTGAACGTGCTACTCGA
>CM067348.1:19295613-19308113 GCA_034190875.2 Urechis unicinctus
TTTGCTCATTCTAACACATCACACACTCTTGCTGTCGAAGAGGAATATCTTGAAACTACCATAATTTCGATAACGTCCTAAGGAGGTATTTTAATAAATAGTGATATTTGGTAAGTCATGCTATCCCGGCGCTTTGCTACTCATAGATTGATTTTTTTCCAGTGCTCGTTTAATAATAGCTCGATAAATAATGAAAGTTTTTTATTCGATGCCTTTACGTAATGACCATCATTATATTTTCTGTACATTTCAACTACGCCGTTATTGCTGTATTGCTACAAAACGTCGAATAACAGATCAACTGTGGCGTCTGATATCATTCACATTACGAACGCAAAGTTGATATCGTACGTCAAACGACCCTATATTGTCTGCACTGACGCTTGGCAACATTATATCAGATTAAACCGTGAATTTTGTGCATAGGCTCTGCACTAATGAAGCAATGTATAGTGACATTCATAATTTATCAGTCAGCCTCTGATCGTAATCTGTAAACAACACTGCAAAACAAACAACTAGCAGCGCCAAGAAGCAGCTGTCGTCTTTAGGTGCTCCATTTAGGTGGTCCAATTGTGAGCCCAGGATAACACAGTAAATCGCCATCGACACACGAATACGGGCCTGTAGCTCTTCCTTTTCTTAAATGTGAACACTTTCACATTTATTTGAAACGGTGATAAGACAGTCGCTGATCGTAATATCCTTGCAGCCGCATAAATCTCATTACGACATTATGACAATAGCTACTACAACGTCCCAGCTCGTATTGATTGTATATTTTTAATAATTTTCAATTGGCAATTAAGTGGCCTTGCAATAAATAAGCTTACTCGATGTTCTCATACACAAGTATCACTTAATGTATGACATGTTATCATCTGTCGCAGTTATTTATTAAGATATCTTTGTATAAGCAGAATAACTTGGCAAAAGTTGGTTCCACCAAAACAGAATAGCTGCCTTGATAAAACCCAAGAGAAAGCGTAAGCTCCAATGATAAACTGCATAAGTAGATAAACAGGTTTATAGCATGCAACTGTACGAATATGTCAAACAAGTCAGTATCATTAGTATCGAACACAGGCATCTACTAACAAAGAGTTACCAAGCATGCCAGCGCCTACAGTTCGAGGGAGAGTAACCAGGACAAGAAGATTATTCTGTCAATAGGCGCTCTGCTGAGTGCTGGGTAATAAGTACGCATCCACACGCACGCGCATCTACACGCACTCTCTTCTCTACATATTCTCTAAACAATTTTAGAGATACTTTGTAATCAAATTCTACGCTATCTTTAGACAAGATACGTTCTAGGCTATCCCTACCTATGGCTTGTCGAGATACGATTTTAGACCAAAAGTTATCTTGGAACTCTTTAAACGTAACATATTGTATATATGCTTCATTTTACGGCAATTCTCCGAGCTTCTTGTCATTTTTGGGGAAACTGTATGGCCGATATACAGTTCTAAAGTATCAATTGTCAATTTTGCACCACAGAGCGACGAAAGTTTGTCATGTAGCACTCAAAGATTATCACATAAATATGCAACCTCTTTTGCGCCCCGCTGTGATCTGCAAATGTGTTTTCCCTAGAATGATGAAAGCTCAAGAATGTGAATTACGTGCCCATCTGTCTATATAGAAAAGGACCGTGTGCCTTTTCATGCCCTTATACGAGGCCAAGAATAGAAAGCTGTCTTTAACACCTCTTGTAAGGCTGCAGTATAGGAGCCTATGGTGTGCTCAGATAATTCTCACTTAATATTAGCGTTGCTTAACAAGATTGCCCTTTGTCGATGCTATTTTGGGAACTTCAATAACATAGTGAAGAGCTATAGAACTTGTTGAAACAGATGTCATCGCAAAAGGCGGCAATCAACTTTGCCGTTGTGCCATTGTGTCGTTGTCATTTATTTTGAGCCACTATCTGACATCAACACGCATATTCTAAGGTTGATCACCTTCAGGCGGACTGAGGATTTGCACGCAATTTCATGTAATATTATGATCTGGTTGTAAGTCTTAGAATTAGACTGCTATTTCATATTTAGAAGCCCATTAGCGCATGGGGGAACTTGGCGAGCTGCATCAGGAAGTTTCAAAATCGGCCCATAAATGTCCAATTATTAGTGATTATAAATAATTGGCGACAACAATTCAGCTAATAATCTTGACCATCGTCTGCTAATTTAAGATTTTATAAGCAAAAAAAATTATGAAACAAATTAGGCTGTCCAGTGCCATGATAGATGGAAACTTTGGCTGACTCAAGGAAAAGCTTATACTATTAAATAGTACCGCAGTGTTACAGTCTTGTTGGCACCCCGTAAGGCAAACAGAGAGCAGCGGCGACCTTTGTACAGCTCGATAAGTTGGCTGCCGATTACAAACCAGTGAAGAGCTTTTGAGCCTAATGAAGGTTTTCTCTGGAGTATCTGCGTAGTCAACGCTCGCAGAAATACTTTCGGTGCTCTTGTTTACCGGCCTTCTCGATCAACTTTAGGTTAATGCGGGGAATTTCAGCTGGCTGCATGCTTATATGATGTACTGTCACTCACTTATCCCTCCCGAATATATCCAAGGCCACGTTATTTTGCTTCTCGACCTTTCCTATCTGGGATATAGGCGTGAGGGCATCGACACTCGTGAAATATCGGCTGCCTTGGTCTTTGTAGAGGGATGTTCTGTCTGGATGAATAGCCTCTTAGTTCTCAGCAACCTGTATAGACCATCACAGACCATAATCGTCATTATTTGTTAACATTTGCTGTTTAAAAAAAAATCAGTTCTTTTGGAAAATCGATGTGTGAGCCACCTTTGAGTAACTGGGCGGGAAATATGTCATATTTTCATGCTCCTGCCTACGGACACCTTTCAAGTACGCCAGCGTCATTGCTAAGGGGATAATCCTTAAGGGAATTCCAACACCCATCCCTGGCCGAAATCACCTTTGCCGCGCCAGCGGGCCGTGGCCACTTTTTGGAAGATACGGCGTGCATTTCAAACCACTTATACATATATCACTTCGGGAATCGCACATGTGCTCGGCCACGACGTTGACTGACTTGTATACTGCAGTCCGAAAGACTTAGATGTTATCAGCTGATTAGTGGCTAAATCAACGGCCTAATAGAATTGAAGGGGGGGGGCGCAATAATGACGAGGTTAATGTGGTCGAATGCCACCATAATTGTTCCCAGATGAGCATACTGTGGCTGAGAACCGTCATATTACTTTAGGATATGGCCCAGCGGGAACTTGTGTCATGCCTTCACTAGAGTCCAACTCTGCGGGATGTCTCTGACCAGATAGTTTACCGCCATGCGGTAAGTGGGGTGGCTGAAGCGCGTATGGTAGAGTGCTGCCTCGCCAAATCCTACAATTCGTCCTCAGCGTTACCCCAAATTTCGACCCAGGGCATGTTGGGCGGGTGGACGTTTCATATCCTTTGATTTCAGGTAAACATTGTCATGATACATATATACTTAGCCAACGATGTCAAGCATGTCACCTTTCCTCTGGAATGGTAAACTATGTTAATCGTTGCAGCTGTACGACGAGTGGTATTCTTGCACCTCCGGTAGCGAAATTGGTTATTAAAATTTACCCATCATGCTTGTTGCCACATAATACGTCGTAGAGGGCCAAAAAACTAATGCGTGGTTTCACGATTTATATTTACGTTATCGACTGTGAGTGCAACAAAGTACCATATTGCTGCAACAAACAATCCTTCACTGGCAACACGATAGCGCAATAGCCATCGTTATATAGTTCCCCGCTGGGCAGTAATCAAATATTGCGGAATCTTTGCATAACACACACGAGCGCCAAGCGCCGATTTCGTACTTCTCGTTTGTCAGTTTGCTATGCATTAGTGCCGACAATATGGCCCCATTCGCATTAAGAGATCCGTTTTGTGGTCGTAATGCGGTTTCAAATTGCCTGCTATTTGTTCTGTCATGGATGTTTGGTATTTATTTATATGACTGGTTGTGACAGCAGTTATTCGTTAATTGCACAGAGAGGTTTTAAAAGGTCACACTCATTGCGCGTAGAGGCATTCATATCTGTAGAACCGCATGACATCTCCTGACGGGTTTTCTGTACTAATGCTGGCGGTCAGACCAAATTTCAAATTTAATATTTTGTCTACTATTCCTAGCCTCGTGTAATCGCATTAGAAAGCACACAGTCCTATTTAATTGACCAAACGCACTTGTCCAGAGACTAATTTCACTGCAGAACATGGTCTCACAAACTAAATCGGAAAGGGAACAAAAGGGGTGTGTAAGTAAAGATAGAAATGCCTTTGAAATATTTTGTTGCTGAACTCTATTGCGCAATTATGTGCTCTATAACTCATACAGTTTTATAGGTACCTGGAGGCAGCTTTGAGCTCTAAATAGACAGATGGACACGTAATTCACACTCATGGGTTATCATCATTCTGGGAAAACACATTCGCCGATCATAGAGGGTCGCAACGGAGGTGGCATATTTATGTGATAAATGGCGAACGTTCGTCGCTCTGTGGTACAAAATACTTTTTAAACTTTATATCGGCCGCCCTATTGTTTCCCCAAAAATGATTAGAAGCTTGGAGAATTGCTATAAAAAAAATAGCATATACACATTGTGTGAAGTTACCACCTTATTTAAATAGTTCCAGGATAACTTTGGGTCAAAGATCAAATCTCGACCAGCCATAGTTAAGCAGTTACTTAGGGACGAATGACGTATCTCTAAAACTGTGTAGAGAATAAGTAGAGGTGTGAGTGTGTGCGGATGCGTGCGTGTGTCGATGCGTAGCTTATCATTTAGCACTCAACCGAGCGCCTATTGACAGAATATTTTTCTTGGTCTTCGAACTGTGGTGGCCTGTTTGGTAACTGCTTGATGCCTGCGTGTGATACTAATGGTACAGAGTTGGTTGGCATATTTTTAAAGATGCATGCTGTATACATGCATTTCTATGCATGCAGTTTATTAATGGAGCTTATGCATTTTATCTAAGCAGCTCTTCTGCTTTGGAGGCATCAACGCTTGTCAAGTGATTCTGCTTATACAAGTTATTTTTACCAATAACCGCGATCGCTGGTACTGGCGTTAGGATATTTCGTCTGTACAGCATTGGATTATCGAGCAAGCTTATGTATTGCAGGGCTACTTAATTGCCAATTGACAATTATTATGAAAATTCAATTAATACGAACTGCGACGTTGTATTAGCTACTGTCATAATATCATAATTATGCGGCTGCAAAGATATTACGAGCGTCTGGCCCGTGCTCTGGTATCAATGACAGTTTTCCTAGGCTCATGATTACACCAACTTAATGCTTGCGTGCGTATATCCAGAAATAAATATATTTTAAAATCATCAGAGGACAGCTTGTCCTTTTCGGTTCTAGTTGTCTGTTTTGCACGGTTGTTTACAGATAACGAACAGAGGCTGATCAATTTGCAATGTCACTATATATTGCTTCATTAGTACAGAGTACACATGAGCGCCTACGCGGAAATCTAAGATCATGCTGCCCTGCGTCAGTGTAGACAATGTAGGGCCGTTTGCAATACGATATCCACTTAGCGGTCGTAATGTGAATAAGCATTGACGCCGCAGTGCTAGTGTGGCTCTTTTATTCAATGTTTTTTTATCAATACGGCATTGACGGTGCTTACCTACGAGGCAGTTGCTAGTTGAAATGTACAAAACATAAATGGTTGAACATTATAAAAACATTCATTATTTATTGATGCAAGTACAGCGGCGGAAATCACGGAGATTTAGATGACGTTTGTAACCTCTGGAAAGCGCGGTATACCATGATTTGCCATATATGACTATTCATTCAAATACCTCATAGGGACGTTATCGAAATTAATTATCAACTATGCACTAAACGACGTAGATTCAAGACATTCCTAATTGACAGCGTAAGTGTGTGATGTGTTAAAATGAGGAAAAGCTCATAAAAGGTTACAAATGCGTTGAGCAAAAGCAATAAGTTGATTGAATGTTGTTCTGAGAGCATCGCTAACCTAATTTGTTTTGTTGTTGTTCAAGAAGGTTTCATACCGTGTAATTTTTTTTTACATAGATTGTTGGACTAAGGGTGTGAATTGCTGTTTGATGTCTTGCATCACCACTGAATATAGATGTACAGTCAATAATTTATCGAAGTATATTGTTATGATGGATAAACTAAATCTGTAAGCTAAATTATTAGCATGACGAAATGTTCGGATCGGCAAAAGAACTCGAATGTTCGTCACTACACAGCTGCTATAGCAAACATTATATTCGTGTTATTCTATAATACAATCGGAACTTATGCAATTAATGAAACAGGTCTTAATTTTAGTGATACAAATAATATGAATGGTGTGCCTGAAACGGAAGAAGATTAAGTACAAGCTTTGTGTCAAGCCAGGTTTAAGAATTGCGTCATGTAGCGTGTACGGCTACATTCCGTCACCAATTATCTTGATAAGCTGCATATGGGTTGATCGACCTACCAAACAAATTTGATTGCGTTCTTGACACGAACTTCTTTAGTGACACTTTGGTGTTGTAGTACAACACAAAAATTTGCGATTTAAGTCGGCTAGAACCATTACATTGCTGCACGGGAGGGCATTATATGTTACGTTAACCATGTACCTAACACGTTAAACCAGTCAATGTATATTCTGCCAATGCGGTTACAATTTGATGTTTGTTTTGCTTTTCAACAACATACTAATAATTATCATCAAACATTATAGTAGATTGGCGATTGGCAACAGTTGGTATGTCATCAATAACATTCAAAAACAAATTAGGTCCTGATATCATGCCATTGGGAACCCCCACAAAGCAAATTTGAATTGGTAAATCTCACACCGGTGTATTTCACATATTGAGGTGTATATTTAAGACAACTTTTCAAACTGTCCACACCTACTCCTCTGATACCGTAGAGTGAAAGTATAGTACGATTCACAGCATCGAAAGGTTAGGCGAGATTATATTGATATCTGTGGGTGATTTGTGAAAGCCTTAAGATCCCCATGTGCAGGATTCGGCACAACAATAACAATTTACGGTTCATTTGCTACTATTCCTTCAATAATTGAGTATTCAAATATATATCGTCAGGGATGGTGAGATAATTTGGTAAGTTAAGTTAACAAAATCTGGCATAATATCATCCCATCTAGAGCAATAATTTTCTGATTAGGAATGACGTTTTTTAAACTTAACCTCAAGAATGACTTCAAGAAATATACTCCGTTGGCAAGCGCCTTTCAAGTATTTAGCATGTTGAGCACAGCCTTTTTTTCTGTATTCCTAAACTTTGAAAATCAATTTCTTATTTCATTGGCAATCATGGTTTTATTTTGTTTAACTTTGAGGGATTTTTCAATCCCACTATTTATCCATAGGTTCCCTTACTTCACCCCGATCTTCATCAAGCAATTTTTTTTCAATGGACTTAACTTCAATGATTCTGAAAAGATGTGATCGATCAACACAATAAATTAAATTTACAATACATTGAAAATGGTCTGCAATGTCCTTCGAGAGGTTTGATTGTGTTAAGTAATACTATAGCTCAAGTCGCCCCAGACAATGTTACCCATCGACGTGGACGACGATGATGTTATTCATGTTGGTTGAGTGCCAAGAGGTATAAAAAACATGGAAAACATAAGATCTCAAACCATAGCTCTTTAGTAATGTTCAGTGTGATTCACAAGTCGCCCATATGGTGACATTGTTTCTTCTTAATAGTTAATTTCGTGATTATGTGCGAAATACAGTGATTAAATTGTGGAAAACCGGCATTGGGAGTCTATTATGATATTGGTGTTTATACTGAAGGCACTTTCATCCATCTTAATAAATGCACACTCATTATGATCGTAAATGTTGCATATTCATCACACAGATACTTCGCCCCTCGCTTACCACTACGGTGAACGGGAACTTGTCAGTCATTTGGTATTCCATAGATATAAGCAGTGTGATAAGAGAGCCTCATTTAAAAAAAAACGGTTATGAAACAAAACTGATTATCAAGATTGCTGGTGAGGCTGTCACAATTCTGTTGGCGTGCTCCTTATTAAAATTGTCTATAGAGCTCTATGGTATTGGTTCCGGAGGTCGACTGAACCCTCGAGCACTTTAATGTTATGGTGCAGTTTTTCAACTCATTGTAACCGTGTTCTGTCTTATTAGAATAATATGGCAATGTAGTCAATAAATGGATTTAAAACGCAGCATAAAAACTTCTACACCTTGTTATACCCTATCATCATGGCTCAAAACACATCACAAACAATGTATGTTATATATGCATCATGCATTGTGAATGTATGTATTGTCCCAAGGAACGCTCGATATGCCATGGAATAATTACAATGCATTTGTGTAGAGAGCGTCATATACTTTTAGGACGCATGTTTTGTTCGTCCGTATCGGATGTATTTGAGCATCAGGTCAGCTATGTCAACTACTTTGGATGTACTTTTTCATCGTATTCTACTTGCTAATATAGACAATTGCTAAAGCACCATGCTTATGGTCAATTGCCTTTGTATCACAATACTTGAGATCATCATGATCTGCCATGAAATACAGCACTAAAAAGTAAATAACGAATCATACCTGAATAAAAGTACTGTAGTAATTAACCACCACCAGCAAAGCCAGTCAGGAACCACCATGGAGACATAACAATTTGACCAATGTGTAAGTTGAAACCGGTCTGTGCTGCCAAGTTGTCAGATGATTGATCAAACTGTGACTGACAAAATGGCGAATAATTTTTCCCACCAATTTGGACATGCCCCCTCTGCTGTCGTTCTATCTAATTTGTGCATGTATTAGTTTCGGATCTTGCTGCTGCTGGCAGTCAAAGCCGGGTAGCGAACAAAATC
Organism: Urechis unicinctus; assembly: GCA_034190875.2. NCBI lineage: Eukaryota > Metazoa > Annelida > Polychaeta > Xenopneusta > Urechidae > Urechis > Urechis unicinctus. Next base: position 19,304,548 of record CM067348.1, read on the forward strand.
ATATTAGATGGATACAATTTAGCCCCGTGTCGCAGGCTTTTTTTAATCCCAAGATGTTAACATTTGGTTTCGCATCAAAACATATATATATGGTAATAAACCTGCTGCTCACTAGAACGTAGTACCAGAAATCACACGGAGGGACAAGAACATTGTCTCCATCGGTTATCCATTGACCACTTACTTTATTATTAACCGTACCTCTATAAGCCTTTGCAAATATCTGCCGCCTAGAAATCGAACTTTGTTTTTTTTGTTGAATAATTGATGTTGAAAAAATATAAGAAATGTTTTAGTCTATCAAAACCATCTTGCCATTCCTAGTGGATTTCATCGAGTATATGCTCGTTAATAGATATGAATCTTCATAGAAGCAAAATATATCTATGGCATTGGTCGGGGACGTCCAACTCATTCAAATGACTTGCGATGTGCCATGACGCCTTAGAAATAGCATTCGGTGGGCGTGCAGAAGATGCAGGAAGGGAAAAGGAACCACCATCGTTCACATGAAAGCAAATTGTCCATGATTGCGATATGTTTCTCAGTCAATCCCATTAATTACTTTGATTCGTCTGGCGACTGGCCAGTTATCCGAATTCTAGCGCTATTACTCGTATAATAACTCTTTTTTATCTATAATCTTTTAGTCCTCTTGCTTGTTGATGTTTCCCATAGTCGATTCTATTAATCACTTTGATCCGTCAGGCGACTGTCCAATTTTCCCAATTCTAGCGCTTTTACTCGCATATTACTTTTGCTAACGACTCATTTTTATTCATCCTCTTTCAGTGTCCTTGCTAGTTGCTGTTTCCCATAAAATCACCTCGGGAGAGCCCGTGAATGAAGTGGCTAGTGACAGTACTTAACGCAATCCAACGATTGCATCAATCAACCTTAGCCGCATACTATCAGGACACGCTTTCCGTTTTAGCACGCAGTAGCTATTTATGAACCCGCATAACCAATCCAACATGGTATGTCATCTGCAATCTAAAACAATGATTGGTACAGCACGCTGCCATTTCCTTTTAGCTTTCCCTGCTTTAGTTACGTAATCAGAGCATAAAATTGCTCACGAGTCAATCGTCGCCTGGGCGGCGAGATATTATGCGGGTCAGGATGAGGAAAGAAGCTTTAGAATGGATCGAATTTTCTTCGCTAGAGAACACCGGCACCAGAGTTTGATTGCTATCTAAGGTGCTGTTCGCATGGCAACTAAAGAGAAGACACCGCTAACTAGCGCTCTGTTGACAGAGAAGACACCGCTGGGAATTAATTGGTCATTTATATACACTCTTACTTTTATTAAGGGGAAAAGTTTTAAGTAAATATACCAAATTGTAATCGTATGTTGGGGACCATTGGCAGACCACCTGTCTACTAATCCCCAAACGGTATTATGAATTGCCAACCAAAGAAAAGCCAATGATACGTAGGGTATGTTTTGAGGGCCATGTTTTAGGGCGCAACCAGTACTGTTATGTTTATGTTCCTGATAAATTATATATCAACCAAACCCAGGCTACACCATCAACTGAGTGCATTTAAATGCTTCGGTAAATTACTATCTAACGTCAGAATATCAATACGGCTGATGGATATTAAACAATATTGTGTATTTTGTTTTCTTACCAGATTCCGTGGTTAAAATAGAATTTTATCATATGGACCAGTGGCAAGTACTGATGCATCGCATATCTGCCTCAATGTAATAAACAGGAACAAAAGTGAATTAATCTGGACACCCGGAAACTGTCATACAGGGGTAATTGGACATAAGTACACCATCCTCATTAACCAAGTGACGTTGTCCTGCGTTCTTGAGTTTAATATTTCTATCCCACATGTTATTGAATTTGCTTATCCGTAGATATGCATTTCGCCTCCGCATATGAGCAATGGACAAGTAGATTAGAGAACAGTCCTATGTACAATATTAGCATGAAAGAGCAGAACGGCGTCATTACAGATAGGCATATAACCTCACCGGGAGAAGCCTAATGTCCATTAGAGTTACAACTTGCTCAACATTAAAGGATGCAAGTTTATGTGGAAGCATAGAAAGTTATCAATCGCAAATCGAAGGGTTATAGTCGTGTACTAGTGCATAATACATTTATAATTGTGCCCGCTCATATCAATTGGTTCAAAAGTGTGATGTTTCGACGAAAGATAAGGTGAACGAAAAAGACAAATATGTTTTGATGCGCGGGCTACAAAGTTTAATACTTTATCTTTTTCATATAATTTAACGAGAAATATCTAATATATGATTCCACATATGCGATGAAATAGTCAAATAACAGGTTTGTGGTCGAAACTAATAACTAAATTCTCCCAAAGACGTGTGTCACCTCCACAAGTGGTAATCTGTCTAGTTGATGTAACATATGTGATGAGTTTGACATAGCGAATATCTTCCGACTATTGAACTAGAAATAATTCTGCCCTCAAAACGAAATGTAATCTCCTTCTAATGTTAATTGTTATTGCATCAAAGGAACCTTCTTTCCAACTGTTAAGTCAAATATGTACATTAACGACCAAGAAGTAGAGCACAAGACGCAGATATCCGGCTTGCTTGGTTTTTAAGCACAATCTACTGATATCAATGAAACACAAGGTTGACTTACCCACATTGCAAAGTCACAAAATGGACATTCGATTACCAATTTGTACAGCTGAGGCATAATCTGGACGCATTTATCTATATTATAACACTATGGATCCTGCAATCCAAGCCACCAAAATAGACTACACAGATGCATGACCTAGCCATTGTATCGTATGCATCGGTGTCTTATCGGAGATTCTATTGGTTATAACCCGTCTAATTCAATGATATCATGCCGAACTACAGGCATTATAAGACCAGCTGAGAGGCAAAATCCATCCGGGTGAGCGTATTGTTGTTAGAGATTGGCGCCGAATGACAAGCAGACTGGTGCTACGTATTCACGACATCAAATGTTTTACATCTATAACGATGTTCATTTTTATATTGATTAATTAAATTTGTATCATCACTGTTTGAATTCATGAAGTGGCCTAACCTTTAGGTTCCGTATGAAAGCCTGTTTAAAGCCCATTCAGGCAGAATTGTACCGTTTATCTAATTGTTTTGTTGTTTATGAATGCCAATTGTCAATCCCTTAGACCTTTAAGCACGAGAGAAATAATTGAAAACTGAGAACATTGTTGCTAAAGCCAGTCATCCTTACCAGGCAAAATGATAACCTCCATAATTATATAGTAACCGGCAGCTGCGATGCAGCGTGTATAATGCACGGTGCCATGGTGGGCAGTAATCATATATCATTGTGTCCGCACATATCACATATGAGCGTCAAGCACTGCTTTATTTTGCTTGAATCGTCTATCTTTATGATGTTGTTATGCTCAGGTGCTGACCATATGACTCCATTCGTGTTAATACATTCGTTGCTTGATCGAAATGCTATATAGGAGGGGCGGAAACCAGTGTGCTAGTTAAGATGGAAATTCCCTTGAAATCTCTGTAGCTGGACCTCATGTAGCGTACACAAATTTAGATGTTGTAAGTA
>CM067348.1:19313113-19330613 GCA_034190875.2 Urechis unicinctus
CTAGGCTTACCTGCACATTGTAACATCTGTACTAGGAACATAGTACATACTGGTCATGTTCTTAGCCACCGGCTGTAGGTATTCAAAAAAAGCTACAAAGTCAAGATAGTTCCTGAACTATTTGAACCCAGTATAAACCGTACCATGTCAGGATCATAGGAAAACCGACAAATACCGAACTTTTCGATCTGTAGTTGATCTTTCATGGCCTGATTCTGTTTTTGTGATTCTTCATACTTGATTTGCATATCCTGTAGCAACTTCTCTAGCTGACTTCTTTGCTGTTACTCTCTTCCACAATCATCTGGATATCAAGATCAGTACTGACAGGCAGGGGCTGGTCGTCCATCTGAAATCGTCCTTGGTGAAATGGAGAGAACACACAGACGTGCTGTCTGATACCTGGAGTGCATATACATTATGAAAACAAGATAATAAATATGAAAAGTATCAACGTATTCCTTCTTATGTGCTTTACTTCCTTAAAACACATGAAACTATTCAAATAGCTCAGGCCTTCTTATAATCGCTCGCAGTCACATGTTCTAGATCGTAGTTGTAAACAACTCACCATGAACCCGTGTTCTGGACCTTGTTTTCGCCATATTTTGTGAAGCCAGGCTTTTCTTTTTGTAGAATCTTTTGGAAGTCGGTGTAATGAAATATCTGGGTTAACTGTTCCACCACTCTTACAAAACGGAGCGCAAAAATAACGATGGCTATTTGGTCGAGACACAGCGGCAGACGATGACATGTTTACAACTCGCTGCGGTCCGGCTAACGAGGTCGGAGGTCAACGGGGCTGCCCACCCATGGCCTCGTTCTGGCCGCGGAATGTGCGGCATGCATAAATATTGAGAACCCCCAATAGGTCTTTCTATTCAGATCCAATTGACTATGAAGGCGACATGATTCTCTGTCGACTCCACCAAAGCAACAAATTACTTTGATCGTTCTGGCGACTGTCCAGTTATCTAATTCTAGCGTTCTTACTTGCTTTATGAATTGTGCCAGCATCTCTTTTAAAACCTCTCCCACAGCTCCCTTGCTAAGAAGAGTAGGATCTATTGTAGGCATTGAACTGTCTCTGCTGGTCAACACCAGCTCTAGTGTGCTCATTGTTTTTTCAAGTGCTGGCAGTTACAGTGATGAGAACAGAAATAAGCGCTAAGTCACATCGAAATTTTGTAAAAGTGGTTCACTCAGTACTTGCAATGTGCCAGTCTAATGATATGCGTCGCCGAAGCAGAGCCTAATGGTTGGATAGGGCAATTTCTGGTTGTTTTAAAAAAACACGTTCACCATCAACCAAAGTGTGGTGCCATGTGTCCATAGGTTTCAAGTAGTATCACACTGTATTGAGTTCCCACTTTCATTCTATGTCTAGTACGACACCGCGTGTGTGAGGGTAGTCATAAAGCGATGAGGAAATGGTGTTCAGCATAGATTACAACCAACTGAAGTTGTCTTAGCCTTGTGCTAGTGTATTGTCCCTTGCCTACTAGGAACCTTATATATGATTTTCTGTACCAACTCAAATCGATTGGTAAACATGGATGATGTGTCTAAGTAAATACTACCTCATGTTAATTAATGCCAAAGGACATATCAGGTGCAACAACCTTTTGGGATGGCCTCTAATAACTGAAAGCTCGCCAAGACATATGTTACCCCCATAGGAACCTTTGATATATCGATTATAGATTCTCCATGTACCAACTCGAAATCGATTGGTCCTAACATGGATTTCGATGCCTCCAAAGAACCATTTTAACCCTAAGCAGCAAATATTCGCCTGGCCGGGGAAACACAGCCCATTGATTCGGCTTAAATATAACCCGGTGGCAACAATCCCGTAATGGGCACATATTTTCTATTGCGCGAAAGGCTAGCCTGATTAGCGACGGCGATGATTCGTTACGGCCATTATGGGCTCAACAATTGCCCATGGGTTAAGGAATCCTACGGATTATTTGTTTGCTATGATAAATACGTTTGCGTGCCGTGCCAGCTTTCGTAAAATTGACAAATATCATGAGTAACGTTTTACCAGATAATCCATAACGAGCATATTGAACATTGAAATATAATTTGCCGGAACCATGATCAAAGGATATGCCGCACAAATCGGGCACACAATCGTCCAATATTAAAACTGATGCATAATATGGACGCTGTGGTCTGTAATATTAGAAATAGGCGCATCTAGTATAAGCCATCCATATAGACTGTAAATATGCAGTGCTCCGTCTTAATACTGTGTAAATCAGTGTCTTATCAGGAATTACAATTGCTTGTCGGCCGACTGATGCAACAGCGTAATGCGACGATGCGGGAGAATCCATTGACTCGTGCAAATGCAGATAGAGACTGGCGCCAAAAGACTAGCAATCGCCTCTCGTTGTTGAGTTGCATGGAGTTGAAAACCATGCTTGAAGTGGAAGGTTCGAACGTGTAGCAAATAAAGGCAATGGTGATGAAAAGGAGGCCAATCCTATAATCTATTATACAGAGTGCAATTATATCAGGGAAAAAGGGAAACCATTAGCAAACAAGATTTACACTGTCTTCAACAAGCTAATGATGTCTGTTATAAACAGTAGATTTGCCTGAGGTTTTATAAAGCCCGTAATTGTTAAATCTCAAAGAAGGTGTGCGTGTCGTTGATGACTTGAGTCACACATAATCGGAAAAAGTGCAAAATTTTGTTATCATTCTAAAACAAATTGTCAAGCATCACGACTTAAATCGATGTCACAAATTTGATCCGTAATTTGACTAATGTCACAAGTCGCTGCATGCGTTGGTTTAGCGGGAAGGATAAATGGGTATTAAGAATGAAAATAACTATGAGTGCTCCGCAAATATACATTATATATCATTCTAATACGTTAATTGCGCTCAAGCGGGATGTACAGCTTTTGAACTTACTCAAATTTGAACCTTGTTCCAATTTTCTTGATGTGATATTCATTTGCATTCGCAACTACTGTGTTCACTTGTTTATGTACGATATATATTCGATAATGGCAAGATAATATGATGCATTTCGCATATAAAGAGCAATTGTTTATGAAATATGATCGCACCTGGTGCCATATGTATGACATGCAATCGGTAATCAGGTACGATTTAATACAGGAATTAGAAACACGACACATACAATAGTATCAACATTAAGTTATGAATAACTAAACGGCAGGCTGCAAAGTTATTTGAGCACTAACACAAAAACAAAGGCAAGGTCTTTATAGGCTTAAAAACCATTTTACCATTAAGTTTGTTACCGCATAATATATCATAGGGAACCACAAAACCAAACAAGGCATGGTTTCGCGTTTTGTATTAACGTTAGTGTATTAGCAAGTGTGAAATACAGAATGCTCTTAAACGTGAACGGAGTACCGTGTTGCTGTAAACCTTATTCCCTTCCAGGCAAAAGGGTGCAACATCTATTGTTATATAGTTCACTGCTGGGTAGTAATCATGTATTGCGGAATTCTTACTTAAACCGCTCTTCCTATGTCATTTTGCTATACATCAGTGGAGACAATATGGCTCTATTCGTGTAATGATATCCGTTTTGTGGTCGTAATGCGGTTTGAAATGTATTGCTTCACCACGTCATCAATTATCCTGTAGTGCTGCATGTGGTTCTTAGCATTCAAACAACAAAGACCACTCAATCGACCTATCAAATAAATGTGATTGGTGCTTAGTCTGGACTATCGACGGCTGTGTTTTACAGGCAACAGTAAATATGCGAGTAATGTGAGATATTTGTACCCATACCTTTGCGTTCTTGACATCAACTTCTTTCAATACACTTTAGTGATGTTGTACTAATCCTAACAATACAAACATTTGTGATTTAAGTAGTACCTATACTGTTACATTGCTGCGCGGGTTGTCATGAACTGCTTTATAAGCCACGTTAAATGTGTCCCTTACGCGTTCAGTCCGTCAATGTACATTCTACTAATGCGATTATAATTTGATGTTCGTTTTGCCTTCCCAAAACATATTAGCATTACTGTATATTGGCGATTGGTAACAGTTCGTATGTCATCAGTAGAAACTAAGGACAAATTAGGTTCTGATATCATGTCCATGAGAGGCCCCACAAGCCCAATTTAAATTGGAAGATTTCACTCCCTACTGAGGTGTATCTTCACGAAAACAGTCCAAACCTACCCCTCTAATTCCTTAGTGTGAAAGTATTATATGATTTAAATAATTGAATGCTTGGGGAAGATTATATGGCTATAGGTCGGTGATTTGGACAAGCTTTAAGATCAACATGTTCAGAATTCGGTGCCACAGTTACCATTTTCAGTTCACAAGCTACTACTCCGTCGTTAAGTGAGGAATTACAAATATATCGGCAGGGACGTTAAGATACTCCAGTAAGTTGAGTTAATAATGTTTGGCGTAATACCGTCCATATTTGGGTGTATCGTCACTTACAACAACTAGGTGATAATGATTAATGAGGGTGATTGTGATGCTTGGACATCTCCCCTTAAGTGCCAGTGCCCACTTGAAACCCACGCCGCTGGGGCAAATACCTAGCACCGTACTTTTGTGTTACCAGGTCGACGGCATCCTCTTCCAGGGATGGGACCGCCATTAAACGTTCTCATCCGATTCAAGGGGAACAAGACAGGTTTTCATACCTTGGTATCGAACCATCATCCTTTAAGTCGAACGGCGACGCAGTTTATCACTACGCAAGAAGAACCAGGCTAGTTCCATTGTCAAACTACAATTTCATTGTATGTACCCACAACAGATGCATCGCATATCTGTATTTTGCAGCTATTTAGCGTGTCCCAATAACATTAACAGGAACTGAGGTGAATTCATGCAGACAGCCATCAGCCGTCATAGAGGGCATGTTGGTATAAAATACGCCTTCCCCCTTAACCGATTGATGTTGGTGTGTTTCTGTAATTTGAATATCATTCTCCCAAGTGATTTTTGTGGATATACTGCCGAAAACTGCCAATCTACTGATACGAATAGTATACAAGGTTGATTTACCAGCAATGCAAAATCACAACACGGACACACGATTACCAATTTTAGAGGCTGATTCATAATATGGACGCTTTTGTCCATATTTTAACTTGATGGCCCCTGTAATCCATGCCGCCAATAAATACTACACAGATACAAGACCCATCCATTGTAATGCTTACATCAGTGTATTATCGGGGATTTCGCTTGCTTATCACCCGTCACATTCAATAATATCATGCCGCACTACAGGCATCGTAAGACCAGGTGAACGGGAGAATCCCATTTGGATTCGGGTGAGCGTGGTGTAGTTCGCGATGAGACATGCAGCCCAGCTTCGTTGGACTTTGTAAGCGGTTTTGTTAGTTTGATTGCTTTGTTAATAATGCTTCAATTGGAATATGGTCAATAGCACAGTAAATACAAGGAAATGGTCCTAAAAGGGCATAATTACATTTATCATATTAATCACTTAAGGTGACATGGCTATGTATACTTGAGTTGAAGCAGCATTAACATATTAAAGACGAAATGAAATTAGTCATTATCCGATGACATACAAAGGATCTGTCACATATTTGGATGAAATCTCACTAGAGTCGCTGGTCGATCAGAACACATGGATATTTGATGAATATGTTCGTGTTATTACCTATATAGTAATTATTAGTTAAGTTATTGGTGATCCACAGGCCTACGCTCTCACATTCCAGAGTTTTTCCAACTTTAACGATGTGCAATGTTACATTGATTCATTCATTTTGCGTCATCACAGTTTGAATTCATGAAGTGGCCCGACCCACTGGTTCTGAATGACAGTCTGTTCAAATCTCGATGAGGCAAGATGGGATAAATAATTAGCCAACATTTAGTGTGAAAATACAAGAATCATCGATAAGATCATATTCATATATGTATATATATAAATAAATGTATATGTGTTCATATTTATGTATATATATATAAACCGGTATTAACACAGATATATGTATATATATATATATATATATATATATATATATATATATATATATATATATATATAATATAATATTTTATATAAATTTATATATATGCTTATATAACAGTATATATACATATATATATGTTATATATATGCATACATATATGTGTTTATATATATAAAATATACATGAATATATATATACTTATATATATATATATTTATATATATATTTATATATGTGTATATAAATATATATTTTATATATATATATGTGTATATGTATATATATATATATCTATAAATGTATAGATATAAATATATATAAATATATATCTAGATATATATATATACATCAAAATATATACATATAAATATATATATATATATTTTATATATAGATATGTATATATATATATATATATATATATATATATATATATCTATATATATATATAAACATATATATATATTCTATGAATATGTATATATATATATATGCAGGCGCTCGAATTCATAAGCATCGAAGAGCTAGATGAGTGAGGAAACATAGAGGCGCCATTTATTTGCTGATCTGCCGGGTTATATTGTGTTAATTGTGTTAATGTTATATTATATTTGGTTGTGAATCTATCCCCAAGAAAGAGGGTAAATTAGAAAGATCAGTTCATACAGACCGCCTGGACATTGCCAGAAATGAATCTTATCCCACTGACTCTCATATGTTTGTAGACTTGGTTGTCGGTTGTGGGTTAGTGACATGTACTGGCTGGTGCAATTGATTCTGAGTTTGTAGACACTAACAGATAAAGGTCTCTTAGATCTGGCTCATGGCACCTAACTGGTGTCAGGCACATGCAGGTATCAAAGTATCTCCGAATAAGATCCGCCAACTTCCCCTTTTGAAAACAGGTCATTAGGTGAGTAACTGTTAATGACCACCATTGCATCCATTATCGTATTGAATGGAGTTGTTTTGTGCAGACTCGGCGATGGTTGCATCAAATGTATTGATATTTGCATATGTATCGGACTTCTGCTTATACAGGAATTATACCGATTGGGAGGCCTTATTCAAAGCAGATGACGACCTGCATATTGTATCATTGTTACAAAGACTAGCAAACATATCTTATGTATTCTATAAAATAGACATTCTTCATATATGCGTAACTAACGATGGACAGTATGGTTCTTTTGACATTGTATGTGAATTGACGAATAGTCGCTGCAGTCATTGTACGAATGGCTTACTATCGCCGTAAGCAATGCCATTCACTATTTATATAATCATCGTCTATAGTGGCCGTGATGCAAAGCCATAACTGGCATATATACTGAGTTGACGATGGACATGGCGCTCTGTAGTTAGAATATTGAATTATGGTTAATCGTTCCAGCAGAAAGATCAGTCGATTCTTATGCACTTCAACAGCGCGGTCGGCTTTTGATAAATCACGTTCACTTTGCTGTTAAAGAAGATCTCGTTGTTGGCCGCAAACCAGAACAAGGCAACATTTTATATTTACGGTTTTGAATGTGACTAGAACACATTTATATCAGTCCAAAGGCATAACCTCGTATTACGGGTTCTCTATATTAGAGGTGGAATAGCTGAAGCAATACATGACGAGTGCATGGCGTAATCTGTAAATGCTGGGCTACTGAAAAATCACACTTGTGTAGAAACAGATATCACTGAAACGAATATGAATTTCGAACGGAGCTATACCTTCAAACTGTACAGGAAGGGCGGGAACCAGTATTCAAGTTTAGATGGAAACTCCTTTGACATATCTGTAGCTGGACCTCCATGAGCGTACACAAATGTTGAAAGTTTCAGTGGTGGCTACAATCAAGCAGCAATTATGCTTTGTCGAATAAATCATTACAATAACTGGACCCATAAGATGGTTCACACCGCGTGGGTTTAGTCAGTGACAGGATGGATAAAATAGACGTTTAATTTATCCCACAATACACAAACATTTTGCGTTGGCAGAACACCCACAAAAACCGTACTGTGATAGTCTGTATATCTTTATTGCTTCATCAGTAAAGAGAGTACATTAGCGCCTATGCGATTATTTCCCTCTGAACTATTCTGACATGCGACGGTGCCGACAAAAGGGGTCCATTTGTGATATGAGAATGACTCAGTGTTCGTACTGCATACCAAAATGGCGTCTTAATGCTGCCCGCTTATCTGACATTTTATGTTCATAGGTCGTTTATGGCGCATACCTAAAGTAAAGATGTTAGTTGAAACGATGGGCAAATTAATGTAGACGTACTCGGCCCATGGTGATATAGGACCACTGTGATTTCGGACCATGGGGTTTAAACCAAAGTCGGCCACCGCACAATGTGTGCATACATGGTCAGAAACAAAAGTGCATATTATTATCCACAATAATCCACATCACCCTCTCAAAATAAATAAAACTCTCCACACTCATTGTGAACCATTAGTGGCGTTTTGCTATACAATTCAATGGTGTAGATTGATGAAAAATGAGAAAAGATCAAATCGATCAAATATTTTAAAACTTCAAATATACATATTCAACACTCATTATTTCGACCATTTGGGTCACAGTATTTATAGTTGAAGGAAAGATATTGGGGTTTTCGGGTAATGTTATCATTCGTGAATGATTGTCTGTGTGCGTAACTAAGACTGGAATATTATATTGAAATGGTCAAAGTAAAATAATTTTAAATAATTGGAAAGAAAATGTGCATTGACTTTATGTAGACATAGCGATATATCTTTTCGTGGACATAAGTCCACAACTGGTTAGCAGTTGGCCTACTGTAATGGATTGCTCATCCACATTCAACGTAATGTTGTAATGCGGTTTCGCATCACAACATATGTAACAGAGCTTCCAACAAAGCAGCTGATCACAAGAATCTACCGACATACGTCACTATAAGAGAAATTTGTCTGATCTACGTTGCTGTATTTTATACTAGAATGCCTGGCTGCCCCAGTTATTTCACTCTAGCAAGAAGGTTTATCCATTGACCACTTGCTCTCTTATTGACCGTATCTTGTTATATTATTGCCACTTCTTGCCGCCTAGTAATTGAGTTATAATTTTTATATTCATTGATTTTGAGACGAGGTACCGTCTTTGGTAAAAGGTCGCAAAAGATCCAAATCAAACTAAAATCCACTTAGGTTGCAGTTGCTGTATCTGACATTTTCGGAGCATGAGATGCAATGAGCAAAGGTCGAGTGGTAAAAACGCTCCAGCTGAAAGCCTTAATAATGTTTTGTTTGTGCTGTCGAACATTTCACTACTCCATATCCAAGCATTAAAAGTCCATACATTCCTTAGATGGTTCATATTTGTGGTATTGATGAAGCAACATGAGGAGTATTAGCAATCGGTCTAAAGAAATAATACAAATAATAAGATATTTGCGTTATAACATACGTAACTTAACAATAAAGTAATAGCTTCCACATTAGCTGCGTTGCTATTATAACAAAAAGGAGGTGAGCTGTAGAAAAGTTCCACAGACCCGACACGGCAGCCTCTCTGGAGGTACGAATATGTTAATAAAGTGTAGCATCTTTTTTTCTATATTACATGAGCCAATTCGTCAGGTGTCAAAAGTATTATCCCCATACTGCTACAAGCTTATGCAACACGAATTCCTAGAAATGGCTTGAATAAGAAACCATATTGCCGATAATATACACCTAAATATATTCCTAAGTAAAAAGGACCATATATATGGCATTCATGCATTTGTCGATGACGTCATCGCCACCAATCAGTTATTTTGCAATTTGGCATGGCGCCTTTGAAATACCAGTCTAATGAGAGTTGAGTGGAGGAGGAGCGTGTGGTGATAGGGCTATAGGTCGTTCTATTCAAATCGACTATGAAGGCGACATAATTTTCTCCAAACTCGACTCCACCAAAGCAACAAATTTCTTCTAACCGTCTGGCGACTGACCAATTATCTTAACTCTAGCGTTATTGCTTGCCTTGAATTGTGCTGGCATCTCTTTTTAACACCTCTCTCACAGCTCTCACTAAGGAGAGTAGGATCTATTGTACGCGTTGAATTGTTTTCACAGGTCAGCACCAGCTGCAGTGTGCTCACTGTTATTTCAAGTGCTGGCAGCTAAAGTTATGACACCAGAAATAAACGCTCAGCAACATCCAATTTTGTTAATGTAGATCACTTCTCGGTTATTCATATACACCTGTACTTTTCGATTGGTCAGTTTTTGCAATGTGCCAGTCTAATGATATGCGTCAACGAAAACGAAGCTTATGGTTGGACAAGGCAATTTCTGGTCGTTTTTTGTAAAACGCGTTCACCATGAACCACATTATCGTTTCATGTGCACATATATTTCAATTATTATCACCCTGTATTGAAGTCGCAGTAACATTCTTTGTCTAGTACGACACCGTCGGCATTAGGTAAGTCAAAACGGTAGGGATAAATTGTGTTAAGCAGAGATTACAATCAACTGCAAGTCAGAGTTTTTTTAACCTTTGTAGACGAAAAATAATGTAAATACTACAATCCATCATGTTAATTAACAGCAGAGGAAATATCCGGTGCAACAAACCTTTTGTGATCCCATCTAATATTTTACCCCATTAAGCGGTACTATGACTGATATAGCGATTACAAATTCTCCCATCCACCAGCACAAACTCTGCACTTGAAACAATCTGGCACATTGCCCCCCCCCCCCCCCCCACTTTTTTAATGTTTATTGCTATGGCTTCAAAAGAGTCACTTTAATCCTAAGCCGCAAATGTTCGTCTGGTGGTCGGCTAAACAGAGCCCGTTGATTGGGGTTTATAAAACCGTGTCAACAATGCCGTAATTGGCACCTATTATATGTGGCATAAATGGCTAGCCTGATTAGCGACGACGATGATTCGTTATGGCAATTATGGGCTCGACCATTGCACATGGGTTAAGAATACCTAAGGATTATTTGTTCGCATTATTTGCTATACAAATACACTTGCGAGCAGCGCCATCTTTCGTAAAGTTGACAAATATAATAATTAACATGTTAATCCGTTACTTACATCTATAATTTGCACGAACCATGATCCGAGGATATGCTGGCACAAAAGCGGGCTCACAATCATCCAATATTGAAGCTGATGCATATTACGAACGCTATTGTCTCTAATATATGACAAAGGCTCTTCTAATCTAAGCCATCAAAATAGACTGTAAATATGCAGTGCTCAGTCTTAATAGTGGAAACATCATTGTCTGATCAGCGATTGCTATTGCTTATCGACCGACTGATTGAATAGCGTTATGCGGCGTAGCGGGACAATCCATTCTGACTCATACAAATGTAGATCGAGATTAACGCCAAAAGAATAGCAACCTCCTCTCGTAGTGTAGTGCATTGCTGTTATTAGTTGGATGGCGTTGATAATATTGCTTGAAATGCATTTGTGATGAAGAGGAAACTAATCCTATTAAATACTCCAGGAGGCAATTTTTTCAGGGAAAAGGAAAACCATTTGCATACAAGATTCACACTGGGTTTTCAAAAAGCCAATAATTTTCGTTATAAACGCCAAATTTTTTACGTTTTAAAATCCCCATAATAGTTTGATCTAAAAGAATGTCTTCATGTCGTGGATTACTTGAGTTGACACATGATTGGAATATTAACAAAGGGGTCAGATTTCGTAGTCACCTAGTAACAATTAGTCAAGCATCACGATCCCAATAGATGTCACTAAATTGGCTAGTTATTCGACTCATATCACAGTTCGCTGTATGTATGGGTTTAATAACACCTTAATTACTCATTTTCAGCCACTTTTGTCTCCTGTAATATTGATTTTTCAAAACCTATACATTTCACGAGAAGGATCACATGGTATCAATAATCAATATAAACAATGAGCGTTCTGCAAATGTACATTATATATTATTCACGTGCGTTAATTGTGCTCAAGCGGGATGCACAGTTTTGAACGTACTCGGTTTTAAACCCTATTCCCAGTTCTTCGATGTTATATTCTGTTGCATTGCCACTTATCTGTTCAATTGTTTTATTTGCGATATATATTCGATAATGGCAGGATAATTTGATGTATTTCTCGAATATTGATCAATTGTTCCCGAAATATGAACGCCAATATGTATGGTATGCATGCAACTGATAATCAAATACAATTTCATGGAAAAATCAGAAACACGTCATATATAATAGCACCGACATTTAGTTATGTCAGAAAAATTAAATGACAATCTGCTATATCTATGTAGGTAGTGCTAGGATATTTGTGTTTTACACATCATTAAATTTTGCTGTCTAAAGCAGTAAATATGTAAAAGTGGTTTTTTTTGCCTAACACCAATGTGGCCTTGTACTTGTGGCTTGTACGATTGCAGTCGGATCTCCTATAGATTATCTGGCAATGCACTGTTTGATGTGAATATCGCTTTTTTAACGCAACAATTTCCAATAAACGTACATTTAAAATTTATTCAAGGGATGCTAAGTCCCACTTGATAGCAAATCTTTAAACATTTTAAGGAATGTTTCCTTTATACAAGCTAAGCATTGATGTTAAAATTTACCCCGTGTGTTGTCGAAACCTATACCGAATACAGTTGGCGTCATTCAATGAGTGCTGATTCGTAGCATTTCGCACGTGGGAGTGTTTAATATGTTTATAAATCGGGTATTTTCGTGTGAAGTCCCTGCATAAAAAATACTTTTGTCATTTGTTCCCCGACATGCAGCCACCACTTACGTTTCGATATCATCTAGGGCTATTGACGGAAAATCTTAATAACTGCCACCTTAGCGGTGGTCAATGCTCACCCGCACCACAATTTGCACGCAGTCACATGGAGCATTGCGTGAAACCTAACAGCACAATCAGATGGAATTAATCTAGTACAGCTAGCAGCATTCATCAGTTATTGTTTCTGAGAGTATTTATTTTTTCCTTGTCTATTACTGCTGCGCTATGCAATTATCTGAAGTAGACGACGAATTAAGATAGGGCTAAGATGCTTGCTATAACTCTGTAAATTGATGTCTCTCTTTGAATAATGTGTCTAAGCAATCATTTCATTATCTCAGTTACGTCTTCTGCGGCATTTATATCAATAGTTTATACAGCAGCCGCTGCTCATTACTTGCATGCAGCATTTTATGGCAACAAGTGAGTGAAGTATTGCTGCAGTACTGACTTCACTAGATATCTCTACGAGGGGAATTCCATTGTATTCCATTCAGTTTTCTGGTAACAATAGTATGCAGCGATTGACGCGTATAAAGATATAATGTTAATTAACTGATGTATTATTCTTGCTTAAACGCACACAAACACACACACACACACAAACACACACACAAGCACACACACTAATACACAAACGCACACACTCATACACACACTCATACATACACACACGCACTTATTCACACATACACCCACTCACGCACATTCATACACACACGCGCACATATATATGTTTAGATTGTAGAATATCGATTCTCTAATAGATAAAGGTTTTGTGTATGTTATAGTAATCGAATAAATTATGCAGAGTTTGTATGCATATTAAAATCTAATATTACCATCATTGCCATGCTTTGTTAAGCTTGCAAACGCAATTACCTCTCTGCCTAAATCTGAAACCGCAGTAACTGCTTGTGTAATACGTGCATTATTATTTTAAAGTACAGAGCTATTCAAACCTATGGCCGGTGCTCGGTGATTAACACGCTAATTATTGTGTTTGCTGCCGTCCTGTCAATATCTACATCACCGATAGGTTTTTATCTTCGTGAACGCACGTGCTTTATCCTTGTTATTTGCACTTTTACCATCGGCTCATACCCTGGGATGTTAATCCAATCAACTATTATACTCTTGTAGTACCAAATATCGCCTGATACTTATGAGTTAAAGTTCAAAATTATCTGGTGGCAAAATTGAGCTAGAATTATTTGTGTAACACTTTCATATACTGCGATATTGGAACGCAAAGGCTGGTCTGTAAAATGTAACAATAAATGTCGTACTCTAGGAAAGGCAACTTTGTCGTATAATTTTCTTTGGTCGACCATTATTTGATTAATTATTCCGTGCATTCAACGGGAAGACCGCATTGCTCTCTTGCCTCATTAAACTAAAGTGATCCAGTTCACACTCGGAAATAACTAGATGAGTAAATGTTTTAGAAGTGTTTTAACATCGCAGTACTGTCATCAGCCCTACATTGACGGACAAAATCTACGATGAAGCATGTTCCTTCCTTTGCACGCTTTAGAAATGCGAGCGCATATTGCTTTTCGGAATAAGTCATGACCAAGATTGGGGCAGGGTTCTTAATTGCAGTGTTAATATGCACTTTTTATCAATTACATGGGGTAGATATCAAATTATGTATCGCAACATTCAATTATATAATTGACGAAACATTTATACCATTAGCTAACTTGGCGTAATTAATAATCCGACATCCCCTTTACATGCATTTGGGCGGCTACTTTGGATACAATAACATCTTAAAAATGTATCAAATCGAATATAGTATCTTCAATCGCGCAGTTGATTATTGATAAGCTACTGCGATAAGCAGATTAATTGATAGAAATCTTGGCGAATGTTTTTTCTTTAAAATTTAAGCTAAACTCCTGATCGACTTCGTCGACTGAAGCAGACAAACCAGATAGATCTAGGTCACAATAGTGTTAAGAAAATTACCCATGGATAGGCACAGTATAATAATGAACGCGCTGTTGACCAACGGAATCGTCCTTATCTGCAAATAAAATGTGGCAGTTCTGGTAATTACTAAATACCTGTTAGTCGGCCAGTCAAACTGTCATTTCTGGTATACCTAGTCATTGTGTCCCACCAACACAACTTTACGGTATGCAACCCGATTTGGACATCGTTTGGGGCATCATTTGTTTATTTAACATGTTGTAAATGTTGCCCCATGGATTAATACCCATCAATGCAGCTGCTAGATACGTCGCTGCGGAAGCGTTCATTGCGAACTAGAATCCATCAACCTAGATAAATTAAGCATTTACGCACGTTTAAATTCGGACGCATGTAACAAATCGCACCTTTACTTCAACGGCATAGTTATCACTATGTAGCAAGAGAGAGAGAGAGAGAGAGAGAGAGAGAGAGAGAGAGAGAGAGAGAGAGAGAGAGAGAGAGAGAGAGAGAGAGAGAGAGAGAGAGAGAGAGAGAGAGAGAGAGAGAGAGAGAGAGAGAGAGAGAGAGAGAGAGAGAGAGAGAGAGAGGCAGAGAGAGAGAGAGAGAGAGTGAGAGAGAGAGAGAGAGAAAGCCAAGCCAAGATTTAAAACACATGCATATCTGCAATTGCGAAATGTTCTTTATTTTGTTTTCATTCCGACAGTTGCAATTTAAGCAAAAGGGCAACGGTGTTATTAAACCGCGATATATATCATCGAGGTGTATCAGATAATATATCGAAGAGTTATATCTGCAAAAACATTTTATACCATTGTAACGTGGCAGCATGTACATTTCTTCATAGATACAAGTGCCCAACACCATGTTTTACCTATGTAAGTATATCTACAGGACGCTTTACGGACATTGCAGCTTGGGCAGGGGTCACATTTAATATCGTATCACCTCTGAAGGATACCCATATGATACCCATATGAATCTGTGAACTTTGTGATAACGTTGTGCAATCGACTGGAGAAGATTGTAGTTATGTGTCAATCAATCACAACGGCCAGTTTTATTATTGCGACATATTGTGACACAATGTGTGGCCTAACACCCTAACATTAAAGAAGAAGCCAGTAACATACCTATCGAAAAACCAAGTTCCATTTAGGTACATGGGTATTTTATTTGCATGATAGCATGCCGGTTTGCTATGGCATAAAATATATTTGGTTGTTATTCCATTGTAATGAAATAAAGTTGATTGATTGCCTCGACGAAGTGGAACAATAATCCAGCTAGCACAATGCTTTCTCCGCTCAGCCTTACTCACGATGGGGTTGCCGAACACGCCGCAAAACCAAATAATTAGGTCCTTGTTTTGCGTTGAAACAAAAAGACTTTTATTTTTTTATGCAAAGAGAATGAATGCTCGTCATTGATGCTCGTACTTTTCTACTCTAATAATACGACAGACATATGCTGAACATAGTGGCAATTTGTTCAGCAAGGAAAGCCAGTACCGGAGAATGTTCAACATACACTCTCAGGTAAGTCGCAAAACATGGTAAGAGTATGGCATGCGCCAATGATATTTGCAGTATTAAACTGTGTGCCTAATTTGGGCAGTAACAATCACGCTACGTTTTCAAAACATACAACATAATAAATAGTGTGCGTGGAAGTATTGAAAAACATTTAAGAAAGGAAATCACAAACACTTGCTTTGCTGAATATCAACTACACCTTCCCCATTTTAAAACTTTATATCCATCCTAGATAAATGTGAACGGTATGAACGACCAGTCTACCGATGTTCGAAGATGGCATGACGGTTATAAACGCAAAAGCTTTGTTAGTAGAATAATTCAAACGGTCACATTTATTGCATCAGTTGAATTGGTTATACTGTACTTAGACTATTGCTAATAGGATATGCTTGAGTACTTAGCCAAATGTTAGGACTAACCAGGTTTTGCAGAAGCCAAACAATAAGCAACTGTGTAGCATTACTCTATAAATTATTGTCACCCAAACAAATACCCCCTCATCGTCGATAATTCATTTATATCAATGTTCAATAAAGCTAACCCACTATTGCCATGCAATCACAGGTATGATTAAATTAACACAACACTGCATTCGAATTTATACAAAAGAATCAGTAGCATTCATCAATTTATTTCCCAAGGGCAACGTTTATCACTGCTGTGTAATCCAATTATCTGCAGTAAAAGACGAAATGTGAGTATATATCGATGTTCACGATGTCTCGGTTAAGTTCTGTCTCCGTTGCATATTATGTCTAATGAATCTTTTCAGTTCCTTCTTTTTCCCGATTACATCTCCTTTGACATTTGTTTGTCTGATCTATACAAGCTGTCGATTTGCGTTACTTATAAGCAGCACTTCACAGCAACAAGTGCCACATTGCTGATGTAATCGCTTGATTAAATCTTTCAAGTACCACTCTTATGAAGGTTAAGTCGGTCTGCTTTAAGGTTGGCAATATAAGTACTTACGTCTTAAGAAGTCAATTAAGCGAGGACCTCGTTCGTATGTTAGACTTGCCATCAAAAGACGGCTTAATATACTGCATTCAGTTTCTTTCGAGCGATAACAATTGCTTGGATAAGAGTAAAAAAACATTGTTAGCGGATGCAGGTACATGGTCATTCACAGCCGTATTCAAGCCGCGCAATTGCGAACAAGTCATACCGCATCACCAGACATCTTCTTCTACTCTTTACACATTCACAGTGCACGTTTAACAGTGCAATCATCGAGTGCATAAACATACTGCCAAATGAGAAGGTAG
>CM067348.1:19335613-19408113 GCA_034190875.2 Urechis unicinctus
AGCAATATATCCTTTCGTGGACATAAGTTCACGGAAGGTTAGCAGTTGTTCTACTAACAATGGATCGCTCATCCATATTCAGTGTGATGTTGCCGTGCGGTTTCGAATCACAACATATGTAACCCAGCTTCCAACATAGCAGCTGATCACAAGAATCTACCGACATACGTCACTATAAGAGAAATTCCTCTGATCTACGTTGCTGTATATTATACTAGAATGCCTGGCTGTCCCTGTTATTTCACCCCAGCTAGACGGTTTATCCATTGACCACGCGCACTCTTATTGATCGTATCTCCCTATATTATTGCCATTATCTGCCCCCAAGTAATTGAGTTATAGTTGTAAGATGCATTGATGTTGAGACAAGGCAAGATCTCTGGTCTCAAAAGAACCAAATCAACCTAAAACCCACCTCGGTTGCAGTTGCTGTCTCTGACACTTACGGAGCATGAGATGCAATATGCAGAGGTTGGGTGGTAAAAACGCTCCAGCTGAATGCCTAAATTATCTTTTGTTCGTGTCGTCGACCATTTCACAAATCATTATCAACGCATAAAAAAAAGTCCACACAATCCTTAGATGGTTTATATTTTTGGTATTGATGAAGCAACATCACAAATATAAGTATTCGGTCGGAGGCATCATCTGCCTGTCGGAAGAAATAATACAAATAATTAACAGATATTTGCTTTATACAATACGTAACTTGTCAATAAAGTAAGAGCTTTCACGTTAGCAATGCTGCTATTATTACAATAATGGGGTTAGCTGTAGAGAAATGTATGCTCACAGGAAGACTGTTACGCTGTTAAGTACTGCCCCTGTGTGCCTTGTGAATAGGTTTATACCGTCCTGAATAATTCATCTGGCAATTGAGAGCAATGAAGAGTGTGTCACAGTATAGGCCTAGTACTCACCTTATTAAAATACTCGGTTCTCTACTTCATATGTTTGCAATCCAAATGATTAAAACATCGATTGGGTTATTGCATATTTGCCAATGTCGAGCGCATAAAAAGGGTATATCCTGATCAATAAAGTTATAATTTCCTAACCATGAATCAGCTGAAAGGTTTGCATTATACAGATTTTTGCCGTCTTTCGTTTACAATCAACATGCTGATATGTTAAGCATGCTCATCTGTTAAGCGATAACCACTGAAGCCACGAGCTCATGCTGCAAGTAAGGTTTCACACACCCAACACGGCAGCCTCTCTGGATGTACGAATATGTTAATGAAGTATATAAAATATAATCTTCTTTTCTGTATGACATGAGCCAATTCGACAGGTGTCAAAGGAATATCTAAATACTGGTACCAGTTTATGCAACACGAATCTTAGAAATGGCTTGAATAAGAGAACCTTTTGCTGATAATATACACCTAAATATATTCCAAAGTTACGGGGACCATATATATGGCATTCATGCATTTGTCGGTGACGTCATCGCCGGCAATCAGTTATTTCGCAATTTGGCATGGCGCCTTTGAAATACCAGTCTAATGAGAGTTGAGTGGAGGAGGAGCGGGTGGTGATAGGGCTAAAGGTCGTTCTATTCAAATCGACTATGAAGGCGACATGATTTTCTGTAGACTCCACCAAAGCAACAAATTACTTTGATCCGTCTGGCGACTGTACAATTTTCTTAACTCTAGCGTTATTGTTTGCCTTGAACTGTGCTAGCGACTCTTTTTAACACCTCTCTCATAGCTCTCACTAAAGAAGGTAGGATCTATTGTACGCGTTGAATTGTTTTCGCAGTTCAGCACCAGCTGCAGTGTGCTCATTGTTATTTCAAGTGCTGGCAGCTATAGTTATGATACCAGAAATAAGCGCTCAGCAACATCGAATTTTGTTAATGGGGATCATTTCTTGGTTATTCATACACACCTGCACTTTTCGTATTATCAGTACTTGCAATGTGTCAAAACGGGAGGCAGAAATTGTGTTAAGCATAGATTACAATCAACAGGTATTTTACCATTGTAATATGTTTCACTGTGCCTGCTCAATTCGATTGGTAAACATGTATGATGTGTAGACGAAAAATAATGTGAATACTACAATCCATCATGTTAATTAACGCCCAAGAAAATATCAGGCGCAACAACCCTTTTGGGATCGCATTTAATAACTAAAAGCTCACAAGGACATATGTTATCCCCATAAGCGGTACTGTGACTGATATAGCGATTACAAATTATTCATTGCACCAACAAAAATTCTGCCATTTTAACCCTAACCAGCAATACAGCGCCCGTTGGTTCGGGTTAAATAAGACCGTGGCAACAATACCGTAATTGGCACCTATTTTATGTGGCATAAATGGCTAGCCTGATTAGCGGCAGCGATATTTCTTTTTGGCCATTATGAGCTTGACAATTGCACAAGGGTTAAGAAATCCTGAGGATTATTTGTTCGCATCATTTGCCATGATAAATACACTTGCGAGCAGTGCCAGTTTTTGTGAAGTTGACAAATATAATGAGTCACTTGTACCAAATAATCCGTAACGAACATCTATAATTGGCACGAACCATGATCCGACGATATGCCGGCACAAAACGGGGACACAATCATCCAATATTGAAGCTAATGCATGATATGAACGCTATTGTCTCTAATATTAGACGAAAACTCATCTAGTCTAAGCCATCAAGATAGACTGTAAATATGCAGTGCTGCGTCTTTATAGTGGAAACCTCAGTGGCTTATCAGCGATTGTTGTTGCTTATTGTCCGACTGATTTAATAGCATAATGTGGCGTAGTGGGAGAATCCAATCACTTGCAAATGTAGTTCGAGATTAACACAGAAAGAATAGCCATCTCCTTTCGTGGTGTAGTGCATTGTAGTTTTTAGTTGGATGGCGTTGATAATATTACTTGTAGTGGAAAGTGTTCATACGTGTAGCAAATAAAGGCAATGGTGATAAAGAGGACACTATTACTATTATTTACTCCAGGAGGCAATTATATCTTGGAAAAGGAAAACAATTTGCATACAAGATTCACACTGGGTCATCAAAAAGCCAATAATATTTTTTATAAACGATAAATCCCTTAATAGTTTAATCTAAAAGAACGTCTACATGACGTTGATTACTTGAGTTGACACATTATTGGAATTTAAACGATGGGGTCAAATTTCGTAATCACCTAGTAAAAATTAGTCAGTGATCCCAATAGATGTCACTGAAGTTGACAGGTAATTTGACTCATATCACAAGTTGCTGAATGTATTGGTTTCATAACACCTTAATTACTCATTTTCAGCCACTTTTGTCTCGTATAATGTTGATTTATCAAAAACCTATACATTTCACGAGAAGGATCACTGGGTATTGAGAATCAATATAAACAATGAGCGTTTTGCAAATGTACATGATATATCATTCACATGCGTGAATTATGCTCAAGCGGGATGCACAGTTTCGAATGTACTCGGTTTTAAACCTTATTCCCAGTTCTTCGATGTTGTATTCTGTTGCATTGCCACTTCTGTTCAATTGTTTTATTTGTTATATATGCGATTGGCAAGATTTTGATGTATTTGCGATATTGATATTCGATAATGAACGCAGGAATACTATGATGCATGCAACTGATAATCAAATACAATTTCGATAAATCAGAAACACGATCAATCTGCTAAATTTTGTTATGTTTTAAATGCCAGCAAATTGTTTGAGCACTCACACTAAAAACACGGTCAAAGTCTGTATTTGCCTTTAAAAACAATTTTTGTCGCTTAGGACATAATATGCGATGCAATATATAAATATTTGTAACAACCGAGAGGGTATACTACATTTGATATACATTTTGACTGATGCTACATGGATCATCAATAGGATTAGACAAAGCACAACTACGTGTCAAAACATCCTTGAATCAAATATTCGGTAGTCGTAAGCGCAGATAAGTGTAGGTAGTGCTAGGACATTTGTGTTTTACACACATCAGTTTTTGCTGTCTAAAGCAGTAAATATGTAAAAGTGGGTATTTAGTGCCTAACACCAATGTCAACTCGTGGCCGTGTACTTGTGGCTGGTACGCTTGCGGTCATAATCTCCTATAGATTGTCCAGCAAAGCAATGTTTGATGTGAATATCTCTTTTTTAACACTACAATTTGCAATAACCGTACATTTTAAATTTATTCAAGGGATGCTAAATCGAACTTAAATACAGACCCCACATGAAGCAAATCTTTTAACATTTTAAGGAATTTTTTCCTTTATACAAGCTAAGCATTGATGTTAAAATTTACCCCGTATATTATCGAAACTTATACCGAATACAGTTGGCGTCATTCAATGAGTGGTCAATCGTAGCATTTCGCACGTGGGAGTGTTTAATATGTTTTAATATGTCCCTGCATAAAAAAATACTTATGTCATCAGTACCCCGACATGCAGCCACCACTTACGTTTCGATATCATTTATGGCTAGTGAGGGAAAATATTAATATCTTTATAACTGCCACCTAAACTGTGGTCAAACTCGCCGCACCACAATTTGCACGCAGTCACATAGAGCATTGCATGGAACCTTACACCACAATCCAATGGAAATAATCTAGTACAGCTAGCAGCATTCATCATTTATTGTTTTCTGGAAGCATTTATTTTTTCCTTGTCTATTACTGCTGCGCAATGCAATTATCTGAAGTAAACGACGGTAAATAGATGTCTCCCATGGAATAATGTGTCAAAGCAATTATTTCATTACCTCAGTCATGTCTTCTGTGGCATTTATATCAATATTTTATGCAGCAGCCGTCGTTCATTCCTTACATACAGCATTTAATGGCAACAAGTGAGTAACGTGTTGCAGCAGTACTGGCTTCACAAGATATCTCTAATGCCTTCCCCGTCTCATACCTTTTATTTCTTTGAACATTAGAGGGGAATTCCATTTTACCCCATTCCGTTTGCTGGTTACAATAGTAAGCAGCGATCGACGCGTATCAAGGTATAATTTTAATTAATTTATGCATTCATCTTGCTTAAACACAATCACACTAACTACCAAACACACACAAGCACACACACCAATACACAAACACACACACTCATACACACACTCATACATACACACACACTCATTCACACATACACACACTCACGCACATTCAAACACACACGCGCGCGCTTATATATGTGTAGATTGTAGAATATCAATTCGCTAATAAATAAAGTTTTTTTTGCGCATATTATAGTTATCGAATGAATAAATTTTGCTGACTTTGTATGCTTATTTAAATCTGATATTACCTTCATTGTCATGCCTTGTTAAGCTGCAAACGCAATTACCTCTCTGCCTAAATCTGAAAGCGCAGTAACTGCTTGTGTAATACGTGCATTATTATTTTAAAGTACAGAGCTATTCAAACCTATGGCCGGTGCTCGGTGATTAACACGCTAATTATTGTGTTTGCTGCCGTCCTGATTCAATATCTACATCACCGATAGGTTTTTATCTTCGTGAACGCACGTGCTTTATCCTGGTTATTTGCACTGTTACCATCGGCTCATACCCTGGGATGTTAATCCTATCTACTATTATACTCTTGTAGTACCAAATATCGCCTGATACTTATGAGTTCAAGCGACGAGAGAACATGCAGTACAAAATTATCTGCTGGCAAAATTGAGCTCGAATCATTTGTGTAAGACTTTAATTTAACTAATACTGCTGTATTTGAACGCAACTGCTAGTCTGTACACTGTAACAATAAATGTCAGAGCGGTCACGGAAAGACAACTTTATCGTTTAATTTTCTTTGGCCGACCATTATTTAGTTTATTATTCCTTGCATTCAACGGGAAGACCACATTGCTTTCTTGCCTCATAACGCTAAAATGATCCAGTTCACACTCGGAAATAACTAGATTAGTATATGTTTTAATAGTGTTTTAACATCGTAGTACTGTCATCAGCCCTACATTGACGGAGAAAATCTACGAGGAAGCCTGAACCTCGGATAGGCACAGTACAATATTGACTGCTATGGTGACCAGCGGAATCGTCCTTATTTTCATATAAAATGTTGCGGTTCTAGTAATTACTAAATACCTGTTAGTCGGCCAGTCAAACTGTCAATTCTGGTATAGCTTTGTGTCCCCTCCAACAAAACTTTACTGTTTGCAACCCGATTTGCACATTTTTCAAGGGTCATCCTTAGTTAATGTAACCGCGTGTTCTAAATGTTGCCCCATATTTAAATCCCCAAAAAAATGCAGCTGCTAGAGACGTCGTTACGAACGCATTAATTGTGTAATAGAATCCATCAACCTAGAAGCGGTTAAAGCATAGTTGATGACCATTGGCGTCTGCAGCACGCGCTTCCTGCCCGAGCCACCCATCACCAAAGCCATCTTGGGTATTCATCGTTGTAAATCCTTAGAGAGTTGATGCATCTCCTGCTTCATTAAAAAATTAGGCGAGATGTCAACCCTAATCAGATCACATTTATATTCCAACGCTTTACCACTCTGTCAAGCACTCGGGTGTCGAGGCTCAAATATGGCTCGTTAATAATATAAGAGCCATATCTAAACTGAACCCATGTCACTGTAGGCATTTTATCAGATTCTAATTGTTTGATTTCTTGTCGTTAAAGACCGACATTTTCACCAATAACCACGAATTCAGTGTAACTCAACCTGTGATCTTCTGTCTATCACACGATGACTCAAACGCCCGTGCGATGATGCAACATACATAAGAGATTAGATTGCGTGCAAATAGTTCAACAGCACTTGTAGTAATGCTATTACGCATTACGGACATTGCAGCTCGTGCAGAGGTCACATTTATAATCGAATCACCTCTGAATGATAACCTATGATGCCTATATGCTACCCATATGAATCTGTGAAGTTTACCGTGAGCGATCGACTGAAGAAGATTGTAGTTATGAATCAATCAATTACAACGGCCAGTTTCGCTCTGCTTGCAGATATTATTACGACACAATGTGAGGCCTAGCACCCTAACATTGAAGAAGAAGCCAGTAGCATTCCTATCAAAAAGCCAAGCCCAAGTTAGGTAAATAGGTATTTTATTTGCATGATAGCATGCCGGTTTGCGTTGACATAAAATATACTTGGATGCTAATCCATTACAATAAAATAAAGCTGTTTGATTGCCTCGACGAAGTGCAACCATAATCCAGCTAGCACATTATTTGCTCAGCTCAGCCTCACTAATGGTGGGGTTACAGAAGACGCCGCAAAACCAAATAACAAGGTCCTTGTTTTGCGTTGAATATAAAAGATTCTGATTTTCTTATGCAAAGAGAATGAATGCTCGTCATTGATGCTCGTATCTTCCTACTCTGATAATACGACAGACATATGCTAGACTTAGTGGCAATTTATTCAGCCGGGAAAGCCAGTACTGGAGTATGTTCAAAATACTCTCTCATGTAAGTCACAACACATGGTTATTGCATGACATGCACCAATGCTATTTGCAGTATTCAAATGTATGCCTCATTTGGGCATTAACAGTCACGCTACGTTTTAAAAGCATACAACATAATTAGTAGTGTGCATGCAAGTATTGAAAAAAATCTAAGAAAGGAAATCACACACTTGCTTTGCTGAATATCAACTACACCTTCCCCATTTTAAAACTTTATATCCATCCTAGATAAATGTAAATGGTATGAACGACCAGTCCACCAATGTTTAAGATGGCATGACGGTTATGAACGCAAAAGCTTTGTTAGTAATCCTAGTAGAAGAGTTCCATCGGTTACATTTATTGCATCAATTGAATTGGTAATACTGCAATAAGACTATTGCTAATGAGATATGCTTGAGCACTTAGTCAAATGTTAGGCTTAACCAGGTTTTGTAGAAGCCATAAAACCTGTGTAGCATTACTCTATAAATTACTGGCACCTAAACAACTACCCCCTCAGCGTCGATAATTCATTTATATCAATGTTCAATAAAGCTGACCCACTATTGCCATGCAATCACAGGTATGATTAAATTAACACAACACTGCATTTGAATTAATACAAAAGAATCAGTAGCATTCATCAATTTATTTCCCAGGGGCAACGTTTATCACTGCTGTGTAATCCAATTATCTGCAGTAAAAGACGAAATGTGAGTATATATCGATGTTCACGATGTCTCGGTTGAGTTCTGTCTCCGTTGCATATTATGTCTAATGAATCTTTTCAGTTACTTCTTTGACATTTGTATGTCTGAACTATACAAGCTGTCGATTTGCGTTACTTATAAGCAGCACTTCATAACAACAAGTGCCGCATTGCTGATGTTGTCGCTTGATTAAATCTTTCAAGTACCACTCTTATGAAGGTTAAGTTGGTCTGCTTAAAGGTTGGCAATATAAGCACTTACGTCTTAGGAACTAAATTAAGCGAGGACTTATTACTTCGTTCGTATGTTAGACTTGCCATCAAAAGACGGCTTAATATACTGCATTCAGTTTATTTTGAGCGGCAACAATTGCTTGGATAAGATATAGATGTCCAAGTAAAGAACACATCGTCAGCGGATGCAGGTACATGGTCATTCACAATAGTATTCAAGCCGCCGCAAATGCGTACAAATCATCCTGCGTCACCAGGCATCTTCTTCTACTCTTTACACATTCACAGTGCACTTTTAACAGTGTAATCATCGAGTGCATACACAAAATGCTAAATGAGAAGCTAGGCATTGTGCCACGTGCAGCTTAAAAATTATGTGTTAGTGTTATTGCAAAAATCATACCTTGCCGTCGCTTGCAAAGCGTCAGTTGAATCACCCGCCTCTTTGCGTCCTATGGACAATAAATAGCAATAGCAAAGAGTATTAATGCATAATATGTACTTTATCGCTTACTAAGCACGCAATATACTGCCATTTAAGTAGAAATCATTCGAGCTACGCTAATTGAACATTACATTATCTTATCAATTAATGTCAACAATTAACTAGCACCCCATTATATTCTGTTGCCTTAAATATATCGTCCAGCGGATGCTATCTATTTTACTGCCAACCCGATCAGACAAGCACATACGTTTTCACGCTGTCCTTATCGATGGGTGCAATATTGATCATAGTCGTTGATCATTTAATGCCACTCTATGCGCGGTCATTGCGCAATAATTGCAACATCCTTACCCCATAATGATAAAAACTGACTGGAAGGTCGAGCAGTCGTACAATCACAAAGCCGCTGTCAGATATCATCCTCCCTTAAGGTCAGAGAGTAAATGCAGTGAGGCATTATGTTAACTACATCTTTGGGTGTGCCACAAGTAGTGGTGTGAAGACGTGACCGTAACTCGCTATGGTGTGTGATAGGATAAGACAAACACCAGGGAAAGTAAGAATAATCAGGTTAGAAATAAGTGGCAACGGTACAAAATATATAGCTTACCTGCTGGAAAGTGCAGCCAGGGCAGCAGACTACACCCCTCGCATATCGTACAACGAATTGCGATCAGTAAGTTACGAAGGCATGAACTGGCATATAGGGTTTATATGGTATTCGTGTTTACACATTGTTTTTATTTGTAGGCTACGGACTTCAATGTTCGATGAGTCACAATCGTAACTACAATAATTATAATACCTTAGTGTGGACGGTCTTCGAATAGGACAGCATAGTGCAGCTGAGTACGTAGTTTCCTTCATTCTATTGACAGTGTCAATACTCCGTCGGTTTAAATTTGTAAGGTGGCTATTCGTGCACAAATAAAAGACAGTGGTTATGTGAATGCATAGCGTTACTGTGATAAACACATATTCCTTCCCAATATGGTTCATTGAGTGCATAAAGTACCGACAATTCAATAGTTAATGTGTATACACTTGTCATTGCAGTTGCTCTTAGATCATGGAATTGTTAAGTTTTGAAATATCCGGTACAGTTTGTTTCATGAATGCATATATAGACACACGACTCTTGTAAAGTCTGTCAACGATTCCTCTACATACTAAAAAACCGCCCACATGTTCTATCAACATTTAGCAAACAAATAACAGAAAAGGGAATAGTAATTACATGTGGTTCTGATAATAGGTGCTTTTTAAAATCAATCTGTTACCAACGCAGAAATATTTAGATTGTAGATTTTTGTGTTTACCAAGGAGGCTTACACAATTTCCCAACATAATTTCACATATAGTGATCTGCTAAGATGATCGCCATGTTTTTTTCAAACCTTTATATTTAATAACAATGCAGATGCTGTGGATGCATTAAAACAGAGTTTTCAATTTAAAATAGCCGATGCTCTCAGCATTCCCTCAAATCACCAAATTTGGACTGATATATTCAGTCTGCTTAACATGTAAACAAAGCTTTGTAACATATCTGTATATGTGGCGAAATGTCGATGTATATCGTATGCCAGTGAGGATGCTGAAATTGTTGTGTGGCCACAAAAGTTTCATTAATGTCAACGTTATGCCCAATGCAGATCCAATGCACGCTGGTAGAATATAAGGGTATCAGAGTTTTTTACACTTTTTGTACCGTATTAGATAAAAAGCCTAACCAGATAATTAACAAGATGCAACACCAGGTAACCATAGATCAATCACAATCAAGCATTTAGAGACTTGTTGTGACTTACATCATAATGCTTGCCCAAACTGCGACCCGTAAGTTACTTCGTTCATTTTAATGGTTTCCAAGCGTTTCAAAAGTTGATTCATTCATCCGTTAATCGTCTACGTCCCATGCGAAAGGGACACTGCTGACCTAGCGCTTAAGACTTGACGATATGGTGAATGTGCATGTGGTGGACATCCACAACTACTGATGTGTCATGCACATCATTATTCCTAATAAATAGTGTTTCTAGTGTGTCAATGTGTCTAAACGTGTCACTGATACACAAACACTTCTCTCAAGATAAATACTTATATTAACAGAGACCAGGCAAGAAATGGGAGCCTCTGATAGTGTATATATTTGTTCATTTGTATGCTTGTAAACTCCAGATAACTGTTGGTTTGCATCCATCGGTCGACGCACTGACACTTTCGCATTGATGAAATTTGACTTGGCTTTTATGTACTGTAAACCATTTGTGGTTATCTCAGCGCTTCAATATGTTCACCGCCCTGCGTTTTGTTATTGTTCTGAACATATGTGTAAATTGAAGAGCCAAAACAGGATAATTACAGAAGCGTAGAAGACAATCAAACACGCTTTTGTCTTGTGTGGGTACTGTAATGCATGGCATGAGGCAGGAGCGGTGGAGTCAGGCAATGTAATTAATTGAGAGAAGCTAAAGGACAAAAGGTTGTAGAATAGGATTGGCACGACTATAATGTGTAGAACTCATGTCGGCCACTCTATAGTGAAATAATATGCTCATTTTAGAGTGGTGGTTGACGCAGTGAAAATAATATTTGGTCGTATAGTTTGGTTCACTATGTGATGTCGACAGATTTTTGGGAAAGTATGTGAACTATACATTTTTGGAAAACTAAAAGTGTAGGCAATAACAAAAACAATGTTTTCATTTGTCCCGAGTCCTAAAAGACCGCCATATTTTTTAGATTTTTCACAATGGCGGCCATCGAAAAGGTTTTCGTCAATACCCGAGCATCTAAATAACTTTTTTGAAAGCTAAGCTACCATTTTCAGGGCCAAACAATCAAATGGTATCAAAATAAATAAGCTTGATTTAACAAGAAACTGAAATGACTGCAATTGTTTGTTTCATTGAATGTTTTACAGGTGATCTGAAATGAGTTAACCTGTCGGCTAGATTTGAATCCATACATGATGTTCTGGCACACCGTGTGTGATGCTCTGTCAACTAGTTTTGTCCTCCCTTGAATTTCCAGGCCATCCACAGGCCCTTTCATGATCCAGCGGATCGTTGTATACAGCTCAACTGGAACGTCATGGATGTCCCTGGTGACCCATATAATGTTTGTATCCTCATCGCCAGTGCTGCTCTGTAGAGAGTGTGCATGTTGTCGTCTTCACCACCATAAAGTATATATTTATTCGTATTGAATCTTCAGTTGGCTTGATTATTCCCTGTTCTATTTTTGTTTTCAAACAAAAAGTTAGCATGCTTTTTAGCTCTGATGTTGATTATCAGCGCATGTGTTTCATTTGTCTGGTAAGACAAGAATTGTCATAACAAGAATTGTTGCCCTGAAACTGAGCGATTTAAGTAGAAAAAACAGTTATTGGAACTGGGTAGCTCTGACGTTTTTTCACTGTCGCAATCGTGACACAAACAATTGATGGGTTGACGTCACTGGAGAAAAAATGTTGTTTCGCAGAGCCATGCCTGGGGTCGACATTAACATTTGTGGCATATCAGGGGGATGTGGAGGTCTAGAGCTAGGAGCTGCGTGACGATTATGAAGCTATACGAAAGACACCTTCGTCATCAGGCGACGATACCACGTAATCCGAAAACGCGCATGGGAATGTAGATCTAACGTATCGGGGCTCGGTGGCTGCTAATAAGTCATCTGATTGGTCGATGCGGCAACAGCTCTATATTTAACAGAGAAGCCCACGTATTTTAAAGAGACGCTATGACAAGACGCTATGACGATAACACATCGGCTAACAGGTGGCGTATTCACATATTTCCTTGGGCGGAGGACTCGAGTGAGCGCTCTTAGTGAAGTTATAAACTCGTTGGCTGAATTTTATTCCCTTTACGTGATTCTCCTGCTCATGCAGCCGCCGGGCAAACATTGCATGTGAGGGTAATTGCACAATAATGATTCGCAACATGCTGCTTCTGCATAATCTTAGTAATAATGCAAAATATCAATGCATTCGACATGCATTTATCAACCAATTTGCATACGATACGCGTCAGTGGCAACAACTCCTTCTACCGAATTACAACCGCTTTCCTTTTGGAACGGTTTTTCATATAGTCAACGGAAACAATTATAGTAATGGCCAATAAATCTGTTGTTGCTGACCAGTTGTCAATAGGTCATAAAGAAGTTTATGGCAACCAATTTCGCCAAGTAGCGCCAATGGACTACTCAATTCTCTGATCCAACTTTTAGGAGGTATAAATTAGATCATTACTGTGGAGGTTTACTGCTGCTCGACAAACTTATCAAATCATGCAGGTTAATTGAGTAGCCTTTGATCGTAATGTGCATACATTTTCTGACAGTAAAAGACATTATGCAACAGCAAAGTTTATGTACATTTGTCTGAAGCACTCGATTAAATTCATAAGTACCAATATATGTGTGATCTTTTATTAACGGACTGTCTAGATCGCTATGTTGCCGCATAATCAATTGACAATAATTAATATCTAGAATAGTTGACTATACTTATATCCCCGGAACACCCGTAGTCACCTCGCAAATGCGATAGTTACATGTAAATTAACTGATATTTAAGCTAATTAGTGCAGACAGCGGATGCCTATTTTAATTCTGCGCATTTCGTCAATTCGCAAACTCGATGTATGCATCACGCAATAACATTAGGTATGTTAATTATGCAAATTCATTGATTTATGTCATCTATTTTCTCTTACTTTTGTTTGATAAACATTCAGGCAATGTTTGCAACGATGGCTATGTACGACTAGCCGTAAGTGTAAAGCAGAGGGTGCTTCACATCCCCTACTCTTACGTGGTCATCCAGGTCATCAATCGCCAGCCAGCCACTGCTAATAACCAATTAAGCTTTATGTTGATCTGCTTGTAGACATTAAAGGCATTTTAACATTTGCAGACTCAATATACATATATATATATATATATATATATATATATATATAGAGAGATATATATATATATAGAGATATATATATATATATATATATATATATATAGATATATATATATATCTATACATATATACACATATATATATATATATATATATATATATATATATATATATATATATATATATATATATATATATATCTCTATAAATAAATACATGAGTAAATATATATATATATATACACATATTTATATATATATATTTATATATATACATATATACATATATATATAAATGTATATATATGTATATATACATATATATATATAAATGTATATATATTTCTTATATATATATATATATATATATATATATTATTGCGTCTATATATCTCTATATTTATAGGTCATGCATATATACATTTTTATATATTATCACATGTATATATATATACATAAGAGATATATATACATGACACATGTATATATATATATATATTCATATATATATTCATATATATATATATATATATATATAGTATATATATATATATATATATATATATATATATATATATAGATATATTTATATACATATACACACACATATATAAATATATATATATATATATATTTATATGTATATATATATATATATATATATATATATATATATATATATATATCTATATATATATATATATATATATCTCTCTTAGACGGTTTCTTGGAATTTACTTTATTTGTGTCACTGAACTGCTAGTTTGGTTGCAGGGTTGTTATAGACCCATAACTAACAATTTGCTGCGTTTACTTGGACGTTACTTTATTATGTCAATGCAGAGATATGCGGATGAAATCAATTCAGCCGTGTCCTCGCATTGATCAATTTGCAGCACCTAAACGTAAACGTCGACGACATATTACAATGATCAGCTATGTCCATCGGTGGGATTGCTTTGAGATGAGTAATACTATGGCTCAAGTGGTCCCAGAAAATGTTATCCATCGACGTTGACGGCAATAATGTAATTCATATTGGTTTGGTGAACTAACAAAAATCACCGGGAGGGACAGGAGCAGTGTCCCCATAGGCTATCTATTGACAACTTACTTTCTTATTAACCGTATCTTCCTATGTTTGCTAATATCTGCCGCTTAGAAATCGAATTATGGATTCTAAAATCATTGATGATGAGATATGATAGGATAAGAAATTATTTATTTAACGAAGCGATAGGGACAAAGGAAAAGTCTATCGGCTTTTACAAGGCAGTGCCCCGATCAATTAGCACAACCACCTTACACTATTCATACAATAATATTCAACGATATGTTAATATGAATATACTTGTCATCTATACAGCAAGATTAGCAAGTTCGAAAGTGACATTATTCATCTTTGATTGTAAATATTGACGAATACTAATTACAATAACTTACAGACATTGTAATATTGAAAGAGTTGATACATTGAATGCAAATGATTCCTAAAATGTTATATAAATGCTTGATATGTAAAATGGCATTAGAATTCTTCGTTTAGATTGCTATACTTCATTTTTTTGCTGACAAGCGTGAGTAGGCCCCAAGCCATGCTGTTTGAGTGTCGGATTACAAATGCATGATTTGGTCTTGTGAATAGCTATGTTTCGTATATGTTTATAAAAAAAACGTGTACTGCAGATGAGATGGTAACTTATTTAAATCGGCTTCATATGCCATGGAATAATTACAATGCATTTGTGTAGTGAGCGTCATATTTTTTTCATCCATATCGGATGTATTCGAGCATCAAGTCAGCTATGGCATCTTCTATGGATGTACTTGCGATATTTTCATCGTATTCTACTTGCTTATATGGACAATTGCTCAAGCATCATGCTTATGGTCCATTGCCTTTGTAACAACAATCACTAGGAGGGACACGAACATTTTTTCCATGGGTTATTCATTGACCACTTACTTTATTATTAACCGTACCTCTACATGTCGTCGCAAATATCTACCGCCTAGAATTTCTTGTTTTTGAATTATTGATGTTGAGATAAGAAAAGATGTTTTATTCTATCACAACCGTCTTGCAATTCCTATTGGATTTCATCGAGGATATGCTTGTTAATAGATATAAATCTTCAAAGAAGAAAAAAATATATGGCATTAGTCGGTGACGTCAGCGTCGTCATTCAATTGACTTGCGATGTGCCATGACGCTTTCGAAATAGCATTCGGTGGGCGTGCAGTAGAGGGAGGAGGGGGAAAGGAAGCGCCATCGTTCACATGAAATCAAATTGTCCATGAATGCGATTCGTTTCTCTGTCGATCCCATTAATTACTTTGATCCGTCTGGCGACTGTCCAATTATCCCAATTCGAGCGCTATTACTCGCATATTACTTTGGCTAATAATACCTTTTCATTCATTCTCTTTCAGTCCCCTTTGGTAGTTGATGTTTCCCTTCGTCGATTCTATTTAATCCATCTGGCGACTGTCCAATTATCCCGATTCTAGCGCTATTACTCGCATATTGCTTTCGCTAACGACTCATTTTTATTCATTCACTTTCAGTCTCATAACTAGTTTATGTTTCCCATAAAATCACATCGAGAGAGGCCGTGAATGAAGTGGCTAGTGACAGTACTTAACGCAATCCAACGATTGGCATCAATCAACCTTAGCCGCATACTATCAGGACACGCTTTCCGTTTGAGCGCGCAGTAGCTGTGTATGAACCCGCATAACCAATCCAACATGGTCATCTGCAGTCTAAAACAATGATTGGGACAGCACGCTGCCATTTCCTTTTCGCTTTCCCTGCTTCAGTTACGTAAACAGCATAAAAAATTGCTCACAATGGCTTATGAAGTCCAATCCGTCAAAATGGACTACACAGATGCATGACCTAGCCATTGTACCGTGTTCATCGGTGTCTTATCGAGTTATCAACGGTCTAATTCAATAATATCATGCCGCACTTCAGGCATTATAAGACCAGCTGAGCGGCAAAATTCATTCGGGTGAGGGTAAAGTATCTCGAGATTAGCGCCAAGCAGACAGGTGCTACGCATTGACGACATCGAATGTTTTCCACCTATAACGATGTACATTTTTATATTGATTCATTCAATTTGTATCATCACTATTTGAATTCATGAAGTGGCCTAACCTTTAGGTTCTGTACGAAAGCCTGTGGAAAACCCATTCAGGCAAAATTACACCGTTTATCTGATTGTTTTGTTGTTTATGGATGCCAATTGACAATACCCTTGACCTTTAAGCACAAGAGAAATAATTGAAAACTGAAAACATTGTGGCTAAAGCCAGTCATCCTTACCAGGCAAAATGATAACCAACATAATTATATAGTAACCGGCAGCCTAACACGCGATGCAGCGTGTATAATGCACGGTGCCATGGTAGACAGTAATCATACATCATTGAGTCCGCACATATCACAAATGAGCGCCAAACACTGGTTTTTTTTGCATGAATCGCTTACCTCTATGATGTTGTTATGCCCAGTTGCTGGCAATATGACTCCGATCGTGCAAATATATTCGTTGCTTGATCGAAATGCGCTTCAAATGGCCAGTCGCTTGTTTGCTCATGTATGCTTGTTGTTAATTGCAATAACATGCTGTGACAATCGTTAGTGTTCAAAATTGATGTATTAGTTTGTATAAGATCCCATAAATAACGCCGAGAGGCATTTATATCAGTCCAAACGCATCACCTCGCATTACGGCTTCTCTATATTAGAGGTGGAATGGCTGAAGCAATACATGACGAGTGCATGGCTTAATCTGTAAATACTGGGCAACTGACAAATCACACTTGTGTAGAAACAGATCTTACTGAAACGAATATGAATTTCGAACGGAGCAATACCATCAAACTTTATGGGAGGGGCGGGGACCAATATGCAGGTTCAGATGGAAGTTTTCTTGAATCTCTGTAGCTGGACCTCCATGAGCGTACACAAATTTAGATGTTGTAAGTTTTAGTGATGGCTACAATCAAGAAGCAATTTACAATGACCGTACTTATAAAATGGTTCACTCCGCATGGTCAGTGAAAGGGTTAATCAAATTGTCAGCTAGTTTAATACGGTCTGAGTCTGGGAAATATTTGCCTTGTCTTTCAAAACTTTTGTTCTGTATAGAGTTGCGAGCAATATTACACGTTAACCACGATGTGTAGATCAATCAGAGCGCAATACAACAATTATTCGTTCGTACACAACATCATTCCGTGAATAAATATACAGCTCTAGCGCTAAATATACTAGACACCAGGAACAGCTAAAGGTGTCAGATGTCCAATATACTAAAACAGTACAGATGACACTTGTTTTGGCTTAATGTATGACGTCACGATGGCCTTACATATGTGTTATCCCTTATAATCAAAGTCCAACAGACACTAAGAATGTTTTTAAAAATAATTACGGTGCCTTGTTACTAGTTTGTTTGTTTCCTCCCATGCAAATTGCTAGCTTCACCACCATATCACTAAATCTTTTCGCTATGGCGGAACATCCCTAAAAACCTCTCTAAACTAAGTACCGCGATAGTCCGCCAATCTATAATGCTTCGTCAGTAAAGAGAGTACATTAGCGCCTATAATTAGTGCATACAATAATTGGCGTCTCAATGCTGTCCGCTTATCTGACCTTTTATGTCCATAGGTCGTTTATGGCGCCTACCTAATGTGCATATGTCAGTAGCAACTATAGGCAAATTAATTTAGACGAACCCGGTCCATGGTGTTTTCGGACCGCTGTAATTGGCGACCGTGAGGATTTCGATCCACCATTGGCCGCAACGTTTAATCAAAATCTGTAGTCACACAATATAGGCATGGATGATCAGAAAGATAAAGTCATCACCGCCTCCCCCTAAACAACAAAACACTACCCACCCCGTCGCCAACAACAAAGACCCGCCAGCCGCATGTGGTGCATATACTGACAAGGTGTATGGGAAACTTGGCTTCAAACTCACATCAAGTGATACAATTTGACGATTGTCGTGTACACACACGCACACACACACGCACTCCCAGACACACACACCACATATGTAAATATATATATATAACAACAATATATAGTATATATATATGCAGATATTATATATATATATATCAAGTGTATTGAGACAAATGGAAAAAATGGAATAGTAAACTGTTTTTTTCAGTTTCCTTGATTAACTACACTACAATTTGCAGATTTAACATCAGTAACTAAACAGCTGAAAGCTTAATGACAGAAGAAAAAAAAGAATAAAAATATATATAAAGTATATATAATATTATGATGATATGTCACATAATATATAGATATATTGCTATTGAATTGAGGATATAATGTACAGGAATAATTGTTCCTTAAATATATGACAGCTCTTATTGATTTCATTATTATGTAAAATGACAATTTCATTCCAGAAATATGGGGCCATATAAGTTAGCAATTTTTGCTTCAATGTTGTATGACAACAAGGAAGTCTATATCCTGATAATTGCCTAGTGTGATAACCATGTACAGTATCTTTGGTTCTGAACATATTAAATAAAGTTTCAGACAACAAGTTTAATCTATACTTGAACATAAATAAACAACATCTTAGTATGTGCAGATTAAAAATATTTAGGATTTTACATAGTACAAATAACTCAGGTGTATGTGCTCTGAATTCTGCATTACATATGATTCTTACAGCACGCTTTTGTAGTAAATGTAACCTCGTTAAATATTTATGAGCTGCATTTCCCCAGATTAGATTACAATAGGTCAAATACGGATAGATAAATGTATAATACATATTGATAAGAGTCTCTCTGTTTAATTTATTTCTCACTTTTTTGAAAATACCAATATTTTTCGATACTTTATTTGAGATTAATTTTATATGACTAGACCATGATAGTTGATTGTCTATAACAACACCGAGAAAACCTCTTGTGTTCACAGTATCAAGTATAGTATCATCAATAACTATTTTGTTGATTCTATTTCTGATATTTCTTTTACATGAAAAGGTCATGGTTTTTGTCTTTTTTACATTCAATGTTAGGCGGTTTACATGTAACCAATTAATAACTTTCTTATGCTCAATGTTAAATTCATATTCAATTTTGTTAGCATCTTTTCCCAACATGAATTAATTTGTATCATCAGCAAACATAATTTGAAATATTCTATCAGATACTTGACATAAATCATTAATATATAGTAGAAAAAGTATGGGTCCCAGGACAAAACCCTGGGGAACCCCACAAGTTATATTTTTTGAGAATATACCATAATACTTTACACACTGATTTCTATTTTTCAGATAACTTATAAACCAATCTAGTGGCTTACCTGTAATACCATAACATTTTAACTTTGAAATAAGAATATCATGGTTTACAGTATCAAAGGCTTTGGCGAAATCCAGAAACACACCTATAACATGTTCACCTTTATCCAATGAATTCATCATTTTATCAATAAATTTTACAAGTGCTACTTCCGTAGAATTGCCTTTTCTAAATCCTAACTGGTTGGATGACAAAATGCCATATATATCAAGATAATTGATAAATCTATTGAACATTAATTTTTCAAATATCTTCGAGAACACAGAGAGCAGTGAAATAGGTCTATAATTTTCTAGTTGGGTTACACTATCTTTCTTGTGAATTGGCACAACAACAGCCAATTTTAGTTCATGAGGCACAATACCTTGAGTAAATGATAAATTAATCACATGACAAAGGGGTTCAAGGAAACCATGGTAAATTTGTCTAATTATATTTGGATTGATGTCATCCCAACCTGGACTACTGTTTTTCAAACTAATAATAACACATTCAAGTTCATAAGTAGTAACAGGACTCAGAAAAAAGGACTGTGAACAACTAGTTTGTAAATACTCAAATATGTTAGTGTCTACG
Source organism: Urechis unicinctus (assembly GCA_034190875.2). Classification (NCBI taxonomy): domain Eukaryota; kingdom Metazoa; phylum Annelida; class Polychaeta; order Xenopneusta; family Urechidae; genus Urechis; species Urechis unicinctus. The sequence continues at coordinate 19,356,289 of CM067348.1, forward strand.
TTTGGGATCTTGTCGCATAACTTTGGTCCAACATTAGTAAAGTACTCACTAAAATTGTGAGCAATTAATTTAGAATCACTTGTTACATCACCATTCAATACAAATTCCTTACTAATTGGTTTTATAGGTTCAACACCAATAATTTCCTTAAAAACTTGTTAAGTTTGATTTGATTTATTTTTCTCAAGCATTTCTTGATAATATGATTTTTTAGCCAATGTAATCAAATGATTAAGTTTGTTCCTATATCGTTTGTACCTAGTCTTATTGTACAAGGTTGATTTCTTCAAATACATCATATACAACTTGTTTTTCACATTAATAGACCTACAAATACCATAAGTCATCCAAGGCTTATATTTTCCACGCCTAGTTTTCATTTCCTTATAAGGAAATGCCTCCTCCCAGAAATTTTGTACTACATCAATAAATTGTGAATAAGCATTCTGGGCATTATTACTTTCTAAGACAGAGGTCCAATCATGAGAGTTCAATAAGGTTCGAAAACATTGAACATTTCTTCGAGAAAATGATCTAACTCTAGTTACATTGTCAGAAGATTTATGCAATAAGTCTTCCGTCATTATAAATACAGGAAAATGATCCGAAAAATCTGTACATAAAACACTTTTATACGTTTATTAATTAAGCCATTGTTGCAAAAAATGTTGTCAATTAAGGTGGCTATGCTGTGTGTCACCCTTGTAGGTTTGTCAATCATAGGTACAAAAGACTGAGAGTACATAAAATCTAAGAACTCAGCCGTTTGGGAGTGTTGTTCACAGTTCAGCAGGTTGATATTGTAGTCACCCATTAAATAACATATCTTGTTTTCAGTTTTTATGTTTGATAATATAACATTAAGTTCATTGACAAATTCCCTGATATCTGTATTTGGCGGTCTATAAATCACACCAATGACAATACTTTTACCCTTTCCTACATTTGAACATTTTAGTTCAACAAACAAGCATTCCATATAACTTTTGTTCATATTTAGATCATTTCTACACATATATTCAATATCATTAGAGATGTATAATGACACCCACCACCAATTTGATTATGTCTCGTAGCGTGAACAGAACTATATTGAGGAATATCATACAAGTGTTTGTTCACATCATTCAGCCAAGTTTCAGTGATACCAAGCACAGAGAACTTGTGGTTTAGTACAGACAAATATTCAGTTAGATTATCATAGTGTTTTGTAATACTTCTTGTATTCACATGAAACAAGGAAAGAGCTTCTTTAACGTGAAAAGATTTGGTTTTAAAACTATCTACATCAAGATAATCACATTCAGTTAGTTGTTCATTAACCACATTATCATCAGGGTCTATATCCTCCAACCAGTTTTTATCATCAACATTAATTTGAAAGGACATTCACAATTTAAGATAGCAGTAAACAAAAGAGATAGAGATTCTAGTATCATATTAGTGTGAACGTGCTAGGTCAGTCATTCAATTTTTTCCAAGTCTGACAAGTTGCGTATATGGATGATCTTATTTTTGGAGTCTTTTCCAATGACATTTCCGTTATGAGTCCAAACATCAGCAAGTTTTCTAGCCTTCTTTTTCATCCTTGCATGGTAGTAGAGTTCAGTACGCAGTCTGGTTAGGTCTTCGTTGATGAAGTATTTTGAGAACTCCGGCTGGGACTTCAGGTTTTTTCTGTTTTTCATTACTTTCTATTTATCCTTATAACTTGCAAGTTGGACAATTATTTGTCTGGGCCTCTCCTGTTTTTTGGATCCTACTCGATGAGAACGGTTGGGTACTACATCAAGGTCAAGGGCTTTCAGTACCTCTTCCACTCTCTGATCAACATTCTCATTTTGCACTTCTCTGATGCCATCGATACGTACGGAGCACCTTCGGCTGTATTGCTCCTGGTCATCAACTTTTGCTTCAAGTTCCGATATTTTTTTGTTGAGCTGACCTATATGGTTATCCTTGGTTTCAAGGAGCTTTTCCAGCTTACCGAGTTTATTTTTAAACTGTGTGGTAATGCGGTCAACCATTTTGTCAATGTTTAATGCTTCTTGGAGTTTTTCAATCACAGTTTTGTTCGTGAGTGCTTCCAAAAGAAATATTGCAAAGTCAGATGAGGTCAAGGCATCTTTTTTAGCTGGCATGTTGGACGTTATGATGTGAGAAGCCGTACAAGAGTGAGCGATATTTAGGTGATACAGTTTTCATACATTCGCCCAGGGGTATTTTTACATAAATTGTCGCACCAGACCAAGGTTGATACTCACAAACATGACCTAAGGCACTTCACAATAGTTCATTGTCACTTCATTAGGTTATATTCGTTGCGAAAATAGTACAAATAACATTTTATCAGGTCCTTTGTTTTGGTTATCGTTATGATCGTTATGATCTTTCCGCCGCCTGAATATTTATCTATGTATATATGTATATATATATATATATATATATATACATATATATATGTATATACGTATTTATGTTTATATATATATATACATATACATATATATACATATATATATATATATATATATATATAAACATATATATATATATATATATATATATATTTCTATATATATATATATATATATATATATCTATATATATATATAAATATATAGATATATATATAAATATATATATATCTCTCTATCTCTATATATATATCTCTCTCTATCTATATATATATATATATATATATATATATATATATATATATATATATATCTATATATATATCGAGTGCACTATAAATCATTACTTATAGAAGCAGCCTGACCTTTGATCTACACTAGAGGTGTTGTTTGTAATTTGGTTCGTCGTGAGTCCTGCAAAAAACTTAGCCGATATCGGTAAAAAAAACGTGAGGCTGTATAATAAATTATTCAACATGTTGGACGCCTATGGGGCTGGTAGCAAGAATGACACCTGAAGGAGTCGAGTTGCCTCAATGTGCGTCATGGGCCCATTGCATATTTCATCAGACCCGAGGCAGCCAGCGCGCCTCTACCATCGGCCGAAATATCTGGGCAGAAATCAGCGTGACCCGCGATCAGCAGATACTATCAGTACAATATTACTAGAAGTAAGTCACTGAAATCAATTATTATGTGTGACATAGCATCTAGATTGACCAAGTGTGCGAGTGAATGCTAATATGAGGAAACCCTGGCGGAATGAACCCTTTGAATTGAGCATCCGCACTGACGTTTTATCTAGGACCATGCGGTAACGCGAATGAAATTTTATATCGATTGAAATTTCTAGTGTTACGATCGTTAGGATCTGAACGTATAGTAAATATTTTTCAAATTCATTAGTTTACACTTACAAACATTATACATTGAAATACATACACTTTATCTGTATATACGGATATACGATAACATGAAAGCCATTAAAATGAAGGCACATTCTTCCATCTCAATAATTATACATTTAATGCGCCAATCACTATTTTCAAGATCATCAGACATAAAGTCGTAATGTATGTATTATGATGCCCCAACACTTCGGTTACCACTACCGGGAGCATTAACTGGCTGACAGGTTGGTATTCCACAGATACTATCACTGTCATGTTTGAGCCACGTTTCATAAAGAGAAATGACCGAGAAAGACAAATTCAGATTATGCAACTAGCTGTCGTATACCATCTGCATTAAGACAATCCAACAATTGCAAAAGCAACCCTGCCCGCGGTCATTTTTGATCACCATTTCCAATGATCATGACATGACATTCAATTCAGTAAATAAAGGATCATGCCGTGATTAAAAGATGAATATAAGTTGGGAATAGAAGTAATCAAATACTAACGACAAAGCACTCAGGAAGCACCTTGGAGACAGTGGCAGTCATAATGATACGACCAATATGTCAGTTGAAGACCGTATATGTCTGTCAGGATATCATATGAAGGACCAATCTGCGGATGACAAATGCACAAATAATGTATCCCACAAATTTGGCATGTCCACACTGCTTTCGTTCTATCACGGTTTAGCATTTAACAGGATACGTTTTTGCTGCTATGGTTGTCGAAAACAGGTAGCGAGCAAACGCATATGATAACACATATATCGAGGCTTAAAGTGGGTCAATATGGTGATAGAGACATTAATGCCACGTGTCACATCTCCTTATGTTGATGCCACTATCTGCTGCCAATTAATTGAGTTATAGTTCAAGATCAATTAACGTTGAGACAAGGCCAGATATCTAGTGATAGGTCTTAAAAGAACCAAGTTTACCTAAACATCACTTTAAGATGTGATGAGCAAAAAGTCGAATGGTGAAAACACTCCAGCTAAAAGCCGGAATAATCTTTGGTTTGTGTCGTCGACCATTGCATTACTCAATATCCAAGTATTAAACGTCCACACAATCCTAAGATGGTTAATTGTGTTGTATTGATGAAGCGATTGGTCGGAGGCAAAATCCGAGATAATGCAAATAACCACCGGATATATTTACGTTATAACATATGTAACGTGTCAATGAACTTATAGCTTCCAAATAAGCTACGCTGCTATTATTATAATGACGTGGTTAGCTGTAGGCCAAATGTATTCTCCCCGGATGGCTGTTAAGATGACCGTGTCTTAAGTACAGCCCCTTGATTTCTTGTGTATAGTTTTCATCAACTGATCGGTCCTCTACCTGGTATGTTTGCACAACAAATGATTGAAACATCGATTTGGTTATAACATATTTCCCATGCCGGCTGCAGACCTCAGCTAGTAATTAACTGCTAGATGGGGATATCCAGAAAAATTGAGAAAAATAATTCTTAACCATGAATTACTAAAACGTTATGCATTATACACGTTTTCACCGTCTATCTTTTCACAATCAACATGCTGATATGTTGATTATACTTTTCTGTTCAACGATAGCCACTGAAGCCACGAACTGATGTTTCAATTGGCAATTCAGCCAGCAAGGTTCTACACACCCAACACGGTGGCCTCTCTGGATGTACGAATATGTTAATGAAGTATAAAATCGTCTTTTCTGTTTGACATGAACCAATTAGACAGGTATCAAAGGAATATTCACTTTGAAGTAGCTGTGGGTGGAGAGTTAAGTGGAGGAGGAACGGATGGCGATAGGGCTGTAGGTCGTTCTTTTCTGATCCAATTGACTATGAAGGCGACATGATTCTCTGTCCAATTTTTTTTGATTCCACCAAAGCATCAAACAACTTTGATCCTTCTGGCGACTGTCTAATTATCCTGCATCTAGAGTTCTTCCTTGCTTTATGAATTGTGCCAGCATCTCTTTTTGATACATCTGTCATAGATCCCTTGCACGTGCAGCCATTTAGAGGGATCAGACCAGAAATAAACACTAAGTCACATCGAATTTTGTTAATGTGGTTAACTCAGTACTTGCAATGTGCCAGTCTAATGATATTCCTCGCCAAAACAGGGTCTAATGGTTGGATTGGGTAATTTCTTGTCGTTGTAAATAAAAGCGTTCACCATCAACCAAAGTATGGTGTCCATAGGTTTCAGGTAGTATCACACTGTATTAAAGTTCCCAGTTTCATTCTATGTCTAGTACGACACCTCGTGTTTGAGGGTAATCAAAAAGATGGGGAGAAATTGTGATAAGCATAGATTACAACCAACTGAAGTTGTCTTAGCCTTGTGCTAGTGTATTGTCCCTAGCCTACTAAGAACCTTATATATGATTTTCTGTACCAACTCAAATCGATTGGTAAACATGTATGATGTGTAGACGCAAAATAATGTAAATACTACAATCCATCATGTTAATTAATGCCAGAGGAAATATCAGGATGGCCTCTAATAACTGATAGCTCGCAAAGACATATGTTACCCTTATAAGAAGTACTGTGACTGATATCGCGATTAGAGATTCTCCATTGCATCACAACTTATTCTGCGCTCGTAACAATCGAGCACCCCCCCCCCCCCCCCCCCTACCCTTTCCTCCCAAATGTTTATTTCGATGCCTCCAAAGAACCACTAAAACTCTAAGCAGCAAATATTCGCTGGCCGGCGAAACGAAACCAATCGATTAGGCTTAAATATAACCGTGGTAACAATGCCGTAATGGGCACTTATTTTATATTGCATAAATCGCTAGGCTGATAATCGACGCGATGATTCGTTATGGCCATTATGGCTCTACAATTGCACATGGGTTAAGGAATCCTACGGATTATTTGTTTGCATCATTTGCTATGTTAATTACACTTGGATGCAGTGCAAGCTTTCGTAAAATTGACAAATTTAACGAATAACTTGTTACCAGAAAATCCGTATCGAATATTATGAACCTAGAACTATAATTTGCACGAACCATGATCAGCGGATATCCCGGCACAAAATTATTGGAACACAATCATCCAATATTGTTGCTGATGCATTATATGCACGCTGTTGTCTCTATAAGACTAAGGCTCATTTGATCTAAGCCATCAATATAGACTGTTAATATGCAGTGCTACGTCGTAATACTGCATAAATCCGTGTTTTATCAGGAATTACAATTGCTTGTCTACCGACTCGTGCAAATGTAGTTCGAGATTAGTGCCAAAAGACTAGCAATCTCGTTTCGTTGTGTAGTTGGATGGCGCTGATAACATTGCTTGAAGTGGAAGGTGTTTATACGTGTATCAAATAAAGGCAATGGTGATGTAAAGAAGGCCAATCATATTATCTATTATCTAATATCAGGGAAAAGGGAGATATATTCGATAATGGCAAGATAATGTAATGCATTTCTTTTATATAGATCAGTTGTTCATAAAAATGATTGCGCCTGCTGCCAATATGTATGGCCAGCAATTGATAATCAAGTACGAGTTTAAGGAGGACTTTAAATCATGAAATATACGATAGTATCAACATTTTGTTATGAATAATTTAACGACAATCTCCTCAACTATTCGAGCACTTACACAAAAGCACAGAAAAATTCGATATATGCTCAAAAATCAATTTTTGTTGCTTAAGGCATAATCAGCGATGTGTCATATAAATAGTTGTGACAACCGAGAGAGGAATCTATATTTGATATACATTCTGACTGGTGCTACATGGATTATCAGTCTCTGCATGAAAAAAACAGTACAGCCACCACTTACATCTTGATATCATTTAGGGCAAGTGACGGAAAATATTAATATTTTAAAAAGCTGCCACCTTTACTGTGCTCGAAACTCGCCCGCAGCACCATTTGCACCCAGTCACATTGAGCATTCAGTGGATTTCCACAATGCAATGGAATTAAACCGCCGCGATACGGCATTAAGTGCTTGTATATAATACGTGCATTATTATGTTAAAGTACAGATCTATTCCATGCTATGGCCGGTGTTCGGTGTTTGCTTCAGTCCTGATGCAATACCTCCATCACTGACAGGGTTTTATCACGTCAATGCACGTGCTTTATCCTGGTTATTTGCACTGTTACCATCGCCTCATACCCTGGGATGGTAATCCTATCAACTATTATGCTCTTGTAGTACCAAATATCGCCTGATACGGATGAGTTAAATCGACGAGAGAACATTCAGTGCAAAATTATCTGCTGATAAAATTCAGGTAAAAGAATTTGTGTAAGACTTATTAAACTAATACTGCAATATTGGAACGCAACGGCTTGTCGCTCTCAGAGCGGTCGTACTCAAGGAGAGGCAACTTTCTCGTATAATTGTATTTTGCCGACCGTTATTTGGGAAGACCGCATTGCTCTCTTTCCTCATTACGCTAAAGTGATCCAGTTCACACTCAGCAACAACTAGATAAGAATACGTTTTACTAGTGTTTCAGCAACGCTGTACTGTCATAGGTTTGCTTGCAACTTGCGAGAAGCACAAAATATATTGGCGATTGTAATAAATGTCTCACCTATTGTTAATATCAACCAACAGGAAGGTCCTCATCAGGCATTACGAATGTATCTCTTATACATTGTTATTGCGTACGGCCTTCATTTTAATGGTAGTGCTGACATCAAGTAAGCAACTCATCAATGGTGGCGAAAGCGTTAACGCGACATCAAAATGTTATAGTATGTGTATGATTGTATGCTCTGAACAATAATTGCTTTACAGTGTATTCTACTCTTGGATCACTCACACGATGGTTTATTCAGCCCTACATTGACGGAGTAAATCTACGAGGAAGCCTGTTCCTTTCGTTGCACGCAGTAGTAATGCGAACGTATATTACTTTTTGGAATAATTCATGGCCAACCTTTGGGCAAGGTTTGTAATTCCAGTGTTAATGTGCACTTTTTTATCAATTACATGGAGTAGATTTCGCCACATTCAATTATCAAATTGACGAAAAGATTGAAACCATTAGCTTACTAGGTGTAATTAATAATCCGACATTCCCATAACTTCGATTTGGGTGGCTAATTTGGATAAAATAGCATTTCAATGTTTTAAAACAAATATAGTATCTGCAATCGCGTAGTTGATTTTTGATAAGTTACTGAGATAAGCAGATTAACCGATAAGAATATGGTGAATGGCGTATTTAAAAAATTTAAGCTAAAATCCTGAAGCCGACATGCTAGGTAGGTCTAGGTCGCAATAGTTTTAAGAAAATGAACATCGAGTAGCCACAGTACAATTTGGATGCGATGTTGACCAGCGGAATCGTCTTTATCTGCATATAATATGTTGTAGTTATAAAAGTTACTAATTACTTGGTGATCGGCCAGTCAAACTGCCGTTACTGGTAAAACGATTATCACTACTGTTTACAACCCGGTAGCCGCATCATTTTAAGGGGCATCATTTATTTAAGTAACCGTGTGTTCTAAATGCTACCCGAGAGTTTAACACCCCCCCCCCAAAAAACAGCTAGAGACGTAGCTACGAACGCACCTATTGCGTACTAGAATGCTTCAAGCTAGAAGCGTATAAAGCATAGTTGTCTGATCTAAATAGTTGATGACCATTGGCGTCTGCCGCGCGCACTTTTTGCTCGGACCACCATAGACATCTTGGGTATTCATCGTTTAAAATCTTAGCAAATGTTAGAGATCTCTTGCTTTATTAAAAATTAGGTGAGATGTCAACCCTAATTAGATCGGTTGTCGAGGCTCTGGAATGGCTCGTTGTCAGCATTAGAGCCTTATTTAAACTGAACCCATCTCATTGTAGACATTTCATGTCGTTAGAGTACGGTATTTCTTCCAATAACCACGAACTTAGTGTGACTTAACGTCTGAGCTTCTGACTATCAAACGATGAGGCAAAATACAAATGAGATTGGAATGCGTGCGAATAGTTCAGCTGCGCTTATGCTAATGCTATTGTCTATTTTGCCCTCAACATGACATGACGTGGTTGAAGCAGTGAATTACTATGGATATTAAACCGTATGCAGTATGATAAGGCCCCGACTATATAAGTATGTATGCACGTTATATACTGATGCATTGAACAAATCGCACCTTTACTTCAATGTCATATTTATCACAATGTAGCAAGAGAGAGAGTTAGAGAAAGCCAAGTCAAGATTTAAAACACATGCATATCTGCAATTGCGAACAGTTGTGTCTTTTTGTTTTCATTCCGACAGATGCAATTTAAGTAACAAGGCAGCGGTGTTCTTAAACCAAGATATTTCTTTAGGTTTATCAAATAATTTGTCAAAGAGTTCATACCTGAAAAATTGTATGCCACCTATCAGGCAGGATGTATACCTCATCACAGATACAAATGCCCCATACCATACCATGTTTTGCCTTCATAAGTATATCTACAGGGCGCTTTACTGACATTTCAGCTTGTGCAGGGGTCACATTTAATATCATATTAGCTCTGACTGATCCCCATATGACACCCATATGAATCTGTGAAGGTTGTGATAACGGTGTGCAATCGACTGAAGAAGAGTTATGGGTCTATCAATAACAACGGTTAGTATTATTGCGACATAGAGAGGCACAATATGAGGCCTAACACCCTAACATCAAAGAAGAAGCCAGTAATATCCCAGTACAAGTTTGTTGAATAGGTACTTTATTGAAATTATACTTTATCGTTGAGCGACGGCAAATACAGCGGGGGTCGTCTATATAAGACAAATAAATATATTAAATCAATGAGTGAGGATAAGCCACATGAACATAAACGATGCGCTGCCTAAGGTTAGTAATAATATCTTGCATTGTTACTTAGACTATGCACAAACAGCAATGTGCACCGTGAAAGTGTTCAATTCTTCAGATGTTTTAAACAACACTGCGGCAACACAGATCAATAATTATTTCGGGCGTAAAGGTTGTGAAACAAGTCAATCAATAATCAGATTCTGATAGAACGTTGGTTTATGATTGATGTCCATTACCAATCTATTTATTTATTCAATATAACCCGTTTATTGGCAACCGTTTCTTTGAAATATCCCAAATAGCTCCAATAATATTATCGTTGTAAATGAGACACAACGCAGCACGCTCGCGATGTCAAGCTCCTGAGCACTGAGTCGCCTGTTCTGTACATAACACAGCCCCTCCGCTAGCATATGACTACCTCTTGTTTGGATATATAGGAGCTTATAAGGCTACAAATTGAAACCGTCATCACAGGCTCTTGTCAAACCAACAATCCTGCATCAGCTACAAACGGCGTCCGCAGAGGGAAGGTGTGAACCTGCAGCTGAGAATACTTTTGATGTTGGTACGTGCACCATCCTTTTGCTATGGATGCTCAGTCAAAGATCATCCACACGAATCCTGTACATTCAGCATTCCAGTTTGCGTTGGCATAAAATATTCTTGGATGTTATTCCATTGAACTAACAATATAGCTGTTTGAAGCGATGAAGTGTGACAATAATCGAGCTAGCACACTACTTACTCTGTTCAGCCTCACTAACGGTGGGGTAACAAAAGACGCTGCAAAACCAAATAATTAGGTCTTCGTTATGCGTTGAATCTCTAAGATTTAGATTTACAAAGAATTAATGCACTTCAATGTTGCCCGTTTTTGCCTACTGTAATAATACAACAGACATATGCTAGACTTAGTCGGTATTTATTCCACCAGGAACGCTAGTAATGGAGAATGTTCAAAATACTGTTACAGCTAAGTTGTAGCTCATGGTGATAGTATGACATGCACCGCTGCTATTTGCAGTATTACAATTTATGCCGCATTTGGGCATCAACAATCACGCTACGTCTAAGTAGTGTGCGTAGAAAAAGTATAAATTATATGGGAAAGGAAATCACACACACTTGTTTTGCACCTTCTCTTTTCTTTAAATTTCAAGTAATATACTGATTAATTGTTTGCAGCCTTACTTGCTTATACTAATGCATTTTTGTTAGTGATTAATGATCAATTATGAATGATTAGCTGTCAGAACTTTATTACATTACCTCTGCATTTTTTGGGGTAAAACATGAGTCAAGTCGATTATGCTTGTATATTCTAAGTTTATTGTGTTTGTGAATTATTAGGTATAGCAATATTAACACGGACACCCTGCTCCCCTGCCCCCCTGCTTTGATATGGCCCAAGACATTGCCTGGCCCTCAACAAAGAGCTTACCAAACACACAAAGGGATTATACGCTGAAGGATTCCTCCGTTCCCTGCGAGCTACCTCTGACTTGGACCAAGTCTTCATCAGAGCCCGGGCCGTGCACAAATGACGAAGTCAGTGGAGTACAAGGTTGTTGTGGTACTTGACATCTATGGCGCGGGCATGGGCCCAGAGGCACACTGTAAGTATGTGTGTTCTGTGCTGTGCGCACTTGTAGATTTTAAAGTGTGTGGTAACATTAAACTTGAGGAAAGCTGCAAAGATAAGCTCCAGACCTTCCATCAGACGAAAAAGTCAAGGGATCGCCTGTCAAGGCCCAGGACCTGAAACTGAGGTCAGCAACTTCTTGCAATGGCGACTTTGACCCCAGGCCATACAGCTACCGCTCTATCCCAGACTTACCCTCATCCTTCAGAAACAAGTGCATCAACTTCGCCTCCACATCCACCTGCAGCATGCCTATCCTGCAGCTCTTCCCCCCAGCAAACCAACATGCAATTGCCAATGAACATGACTTCATCAAACTTGCTCCTCAAGATGAACACCCACATCACAGAAGCTCAGTGCCAAGAGGGGAGGAATACAACTTTGGGACAAGCCAGTAATAAAGCTTGGCACTTAGAAAAGGTGTAAGAGACTGCAGTCCGCCCCGTTTGGCAGGATATGCAAAGCAACTATCAAAACAGACTTGGTCCGTATGTGTAAGTCGCTGACCCGCGTCAACCAGATTCGGGCCAAAGCAATTGACCACGGTTTCCGTAATGAGCCTGTGGCTATGAGGAAATATGCAGAGTTGACTGGGACCAAAGTCAAGCCATGTGGGATTGTAGTGTCCTAAACAAACCCCTACCTTGCATGTTCACAAGATGGGGTTGTGTCTGATGACATGATTGTTTGGGTCAAGTGTCCCTACATTACCAGGGACAAACCAGTCCCTCCTGTCTCAGTCTTATACCTGGTCAGTGAGAACAAACAACTCACACTTAACAGCCAACATGACTACTATAAGCACATTCTGGGCCAGTTGTTTGGCACGAACTTTGTCATCTTGTGGTATGCACGTCTAAGATTATGGAGATTGTTCTAGTTACACGCGACGATGAGTTTTTATTACCACTATGATTTCAAAGTTAGAGGCGTTTTTCAGGTACTATTTTCAAAATGCTATACTTGATTCAAAGTTTTTTTATAATTTCTCTTACTGAGTAGTCTCGTGCACTGATTTCTTTTTTCTTTAAGGAATCGTTGACCTGCATATTGTATGTTGTGGAATGTATAATAAACTCTTGAAACTTGCCAAGAACAAAGTGTGTTAATTGAATTATAAAAAATTTACCCATTGGGGGTTCTACAGTCACTTTGTCAATAAAAAGGATAAACATGAATAGGGTATTCAGTATTCAGGTGTTGGGTTATTATATATTACATTAAAAGGCACATGGTATGAAAAGACTACTTCATATCACCATATCTTCATTGAGATTCATATAATATCACACCCTGAGGGGGATAGACTTAAAAACATACACAGTCACACTTCACTAACGCTAAACTTCACCTTAAGCAGTTGTGGGGACGATGCCCGGCCGAAAGTTACCTAACATATAACAAGCAAATATTATGTCAGAGGAAATCCGGACCTCAGAGTGGTTCCACCAAGATTTTGAAGGTTTTTCCCTATTATCAGCGCAATGTGCACCTTCTTGTTGAAGATCTTCCGGTCTCTCTGCACCCCTTTCCCTGTTAGCCGATTCTGCTTATAGAAAAGAAGTTTGTATATTTGCGGTTACATCATAGGGAGCAAATAATTCCTGCATGACAAAGCCCTTTGTCGGGCATTAACGAGTCCCCCTGGTCACACATTTCTGGTAGTTTTCTCCTTTCCACCACCTGCATGTCACTGGTTGCCCCGCCATAAGAGGGAGGCACATAGGACACAAGGCCTCCTGGTGTAGCTCCCACCACCACCTTCACTGTGTTACGGTTCTTGTATGTAGAAAAGGTTGCATAGAAAACGACATGCCTGGGTCTCTTTGATTTCGACTTGGCCAGTTGTCCGTGGCCGGCTGGCTTGTTTCACAGCGTTTCGGAGATGCTCGTCCACTACGCACAGCACATTGACAGTGACAGCTTTACCCTAAATGTCGTCAGCATCAAATATCTCACGACCACGTGATGTAGAACGAGATATTTTATTCGTCGAAGTGAAACAAAATGGAAATGAATCTCTGTATTCACGCGTTAACCGCAAAGTAAGCGCATAACCTGATAACTTCCAGTCGAGCTTGGGACCGCAGTGATCTGTTCCGCCACCTCTCAGACAAAACCGCGACGCAGTCTCCTATTGGTGCATAATTTGCACTTTATCAATTACCAAGCGCGCAATTAAATGTCATTTATTCAGAAATTATTTGAGCACGCTAATTAAACATTGTAGGATCTTATTTACGAACGTCAAGCAACTAAATAGCACCCAATTGAATTTTGTAGCGTTCAGTGTATCGTCAAGCGGATGCTCTGTATTTTGCTGCTAACAACATCAAAGAACCATATGCGTTTGTTTGAAACAGACATTTAGCTGGAAATACGTTATCCTTATCGTTGGGTGGAACAATGATCATAGTCTTTGACCCATTCAATGTCTCTCTATGCCCGATTATTGCGCAATAATTGCAACTACCTAACCCAAGAATGATGGCAACTGAAGGAAAGGTCGAGCAGTAGTTTAGACACAAAGCATAGGTAAAATATCATCCTGCCTTATGGTCAGATAGCATTTATATTAAATTAATGTTCATTGAAGACGCCTTGCAAACTGTATTAGGTATTGTACTACACCAGACGTGATATAACGCACAGGGTATATAAGTAACAGGGCTCACTTTGAAAATATGTTCAAGATGCTTCCCTTGTGTCATTGAAAGTGCAATTAGACGTAACATGCTAGCTAAGTCGGAACGAGGTCCTTTTGGTTTAGTGTATAGTTTTGTTTGTGGATTTGCACATTCCATTTCAATTTCAAAATGAAAAATAACATACTGCACTGTTTATATCCATGCTGAACGGTTCAAATACCATCATTCTTGTGCACATAGTCTATATAATTAATGTCTCCTTGTGAATACCATCTGGCGGCAGCTGAGAGTCAAGTGGTACCACAATCAGCACCTACTTTACAAAGCCTTGGAGTGGTCCATCCAACAAATAGTACGGGCTTAACAGGGCATAGTGACAGAGCATCCAAGCCCATAGACATTGAGTGACCACCTAGGGTTAGTTGCACGACGGCGGCCCTGCTCTAGCACACCTGGCTGGTAGAGGTAGCGAACGTCACCACGAGATGAACGCTTTTGCTCTTAGAGCTCTGCCAAGCACCTACCAACTTTGTAGGTTTTTTGTTTTTAGTCAAGTGAATCACTTCATTGATTATTGCAGAAACAACAGCTGGCAGCCAAGAAAATCATTCAGGGGATCGTTCCGAGATGGAACTCCACTGCTTATTGGTATCGTAATAGACGCCTAGCAGAAGTGCGGTTTAAGTGTTCCAAAGTAGCCTGGTCTCGATGGTTATCCACACGGCCACACCTTACAGATGCCCTATGTTTATCCAGCAGTTGGTTCCACTGCCCCCATGAACTCCTGTCAGGGGTCGACCTGAAAAAGCTGATACCAATGCAATGGTCCTCGCTTGTACATTATTTTCAATGCACCTGCAATCTCTTTAGGCTCTCTTGTAGTCCAAAGTGCGCCCATGTTGTAGCGTGAGGCCAGGTCCACTACTGCAAAGGCATACTTGTAAGAACGGCGTTTCAGGACGTCATGAGGAAAAATAGGAGATGGACCTGGTGAACCTCATTAGGCATAGATACATTAAATAGTGGCATGGAAATGTGTTTCGGGATTGGCCATATACCTTACTTTGTTAGCTTACCCCTGGACATTCCCGAGGAAACCTCACGGCTGCTGCAAGCTTCGCGATGGCTGTAATGCCTTTCCAACAGACCTAAGGACTATAGTAGATGATTTACATGCGACCAGGTATCGATCCTTTGTTATGGTAACAAGCACGAGCCTCCAAATATTCACACAGTAAACCGGTGACCCTGCACCGTACTTAGCAAGCCTGTATGCAACCAGTCCAGTCGCAGCCATACCTAAGATAATGAACGTCACCTCACGTCCCTTTTGACCATCATAGGGCTCTTAAAACTTGGGCTCAGTGACCAGGGTCGTTGGATTTGCCTGTAATCAGGTAGCACTAACGCATATGAAAGGGATACCTCAATTATCATCCTGAGCAACCATTGGTTGTCGTGGCGTTCACTAGTCACCATCTCCGCTGCATTTGCCAGGCTCTGTCGATATATTATCTCTGCCAACAGTGGCGTGCTCGTTACCTCCGATGACATGTTTGCTTGATAAACTTGTTTGTCCAAATTGACAGTGCTGAGCTGTTGTTAAGGCCTCGGTAAGCTGAGCTAAGTACATTCCCTAGCGGTGATGTAGATAGCAAGTAGCAGTACTGAAAGCGTGCCCAACAAACCGGCAGGTCTCAAGGTCTGCAATTAGCTTTGGCTGATGTTCTAGTGGGATCGGTAGAAAGATACAAGCAACCCATAAGAACAGCTGAAGGGTCGGGACCGCCATTTAACGTGATCATCCGATTCATCAAAGGGACCATTTTACCCACAGTAAAATCCAACGTATGCAGCAAAGACCAAGGAGAAGAGAACAAGACGCAGATATCCGGCAGGTTAGGTATCTATTGATATGAATAATATACAAGGTTGACTTACCCGCCATGCGAAATCACAACACGGCCATTTGATTACCAATTGTAAAGACAGATGCATAATATGAATGCTATTTTCCATATTTTAACTCTATGGCCTCTGTAATCCATGCCGCTTAATAAATACTACACAGATGCGGGACCCAGCTATTGTAGTGCTTACATCAGTGTATGATAGGGGATTTGTATTGCTTATCACCCGTCAAATTGAATTATATCATGCCGCACTACAGGCATTGTAAGACCAGGTTAACGTGAGAATCCCGCTCGAATTCATAAGCATCGAAGAGCTAGATGAGTGTGAATATATAAGGGCGACATTTATTTGCTGATCTGCCGGGTTATATCAATTTCATTGTGTTATATTACATTGTATTATATTACATTTAGTTGTGAATCTTTCCTCACGAAAGCCGGTAAATCAGAAAGATCAGTTCATACCGCCTGGAAATTGCCAGAAATGAATATTATCCCACTGACTCTCATATGTTCGTAGCCTTGGTTGTCATTTGTTGGTAGGGGTAGTTCGTGAGTGACATGTACTGGCTGGTGCAATTGATTCTGAGTTTGTAGACACTAACAGATAACGGTCTCTTAGATCTGGATCATGGCACCTAACTGATGTCAGGCACATGCAGTTATCAATTTATCCCCGAATAAGATCCGCCAACTCTTCCCCCTTTGAAAACAGGTCACTATGTCAGTAACTGTTAATGACCACCATTGCATCCATTATCGTATTGAATGGAGTTGTTTTGCGCCGACTCAGCGAAGGTTGCATCAAATGTATTAAAATTTGCATATATGTCGGACCTTAGCTTTCAAGCAGTTTATGGGGTACTCAGTAAATATATAGGTTAAGCATAATTCATACAGGAATTATACCGATTGAGAGGCCTTATTCAAGGCAGATGACTACCTGCATATTGTATCATTGTCACAAAGACTAGCAAACATATCTTATGTATTCCATTTCATCGACATTCTTCAAGTATGCGTAATTTACGATGGACAGTATGGTTCCTTTGACATTTTATGTGAATTGACGAATAGTTGCTGCAGTCATTGGACGAATGGCTTGCTATCGCCTTAGGCAATGCGATATAATCATCGTCTAGAACCCATTTCGTTGACTTTATTAAATACAAATGAGCTTAATCGTGAACTGAGAACATAGTTGCTAGGCAACATGATAGCCTATATCTGCATTTACTACCTACAGCTTAACACGCGATGAAGCGTGTATAATGCCAGGTGGCATGCTAGGCAGTTATCACATATAATTGAATCCGCACATATCACATATGATCGCCTAGCACTGGTTTATTGCTTGAATCGGCCATCTATCTGCTGCCTAGGTGCAGATAATATGACTCCCTTCGTACTAAGATATCCGTTGCTTGGTCGAAATGCTTTTTCTAATCGCCACTCGTGTATGCTTGCTGTTTATCGTATTGACTTGTATTTACAACAGTTAGTGTAGAAAATGATTGAGTTGATTGCAAAGATCCCATAAATTAAGCGTAGAGGCATTTATATCAGTCCAAACGCATCACCTGGTATTAGGGGTTCTCTATATTAGAAGTGGAATAGCTGAAACAATACATGACGAGTACATTGCGTAATTTGTAAATGCTGGACGATGACAAATCGCACTTGTTAAGAAACAGATACCATTGAAACGAATATGAATGTCGAACTAACCTTTACCTTCAAACACTATAGAAGGGAGCGGAAAAGTGTATGCAAGTTTAGATGGAAATTCCCTTGACATATCTATAGCTTGACCTCCATGAGCGTACACAAATTTTGATATTGTATGTTTCAGTGGTGGCTACAATCAAGCAGCAATTATGCTTTGTCGAATAAATCATTACGATGACCGTACTCATATTATGATTCACACCGCCTGGGTTAAGTCAGTAACCGGGTGGATAAAATAGACTTTTAGTTCATCTCACAATACACCAATATTTCGCTATGGCATTTCGTACTGTAATAGTTCGTAAATCTATATTGCTTCATCAATAAAGATAGCTCATGAGCGCCATTGCAGTCATTTCCCTCCGAACTATTCTGACATGCGATGGTGCCGACAATATGGGTCCATTTGTGATATGATCACTAAGTGTTCGTACTGCATACCATAATTGGCGTCTTAATGCTGCTCGCTTTACTGACCTTTTATGTCCATAGGTCGTTTATGGCGCCTACCTAAAGCCCAGATTTCAGTTAAACGATGGGCAAAATAATGTAGACGAACCCAATGTGATTTCGGAACATGGCGTTTAATCAAAATTTGGACACCACACCATGTAGGTATGCATTGTCAGAAACAAAAGTGCATACTACAATCCACCATAATTCACATCAACCCCCTCCCCAAACAAAAAAACAAAAACTACTCATTATACACCATTAGATGCGATTTGCAATACACTTCAATGCTATGGATTGATGAATAATGAGAAAAGATTTGGTTTTCAGTAACGAAATTCTTTGATCGATCGGATAATTTAATACTTCACATATACATATTCAACACTCATGTTTAAACATTATTTAGACCATTTGGATCACAGTATATATTGTTGTAGGAACGATATTGGTGTTTTCGCGTAGTGTCAACGAATGGTAAGTTGCTAAAATTGGAATTTGCTGTAATATTAATAATTCAAAGAAACCATGGTCTGTGAGCTTTACTAAGACTAGAATATTGTATAGCAATGGTCAAAGCAAAATAATTTTAAACATTTGGAAAGTAAATGTGCACTTTATGTGGACATAACGGTATATCCTTTCGTGGGCATAAGTCCACAGAAGGTTAGCAGTTAGTTTACTAAATGGATTGCTCATCCATATTCAACATGATGTTGCCATGCTGTTTCACATCACAACATATGTAACAGAGCTTCCAACAAAGCATCTTCACAACAATCTATCGACATAAGTCACTATAAGGGAAAATTCTCTGATCTACGTCGCTGTATTTTATACTAGAAAGCCTGGCTGCCCCAGTTATTTCACCCTAGCAAGACGGTATATCATTTGACCACCCGCTCTCTTATTGATCGTATATCCTCATGCTATTGCCACAAACTGCCGCCAAGTAATTGAGTCATAGTTTTAAGATGCAATGATGTTGAGACACGGTAAGATCTCTGGTAATATGTCTCCAACAACCAAATCAACCTAAAACTCACTTGGGTTGCAGCTACTGTCTCTGACATTTACGGAGCATGAGATGCGATGAGCAAAGGTCGGATGGTAAAAGTGAAAGGGACAATAGATATGGCATTCGTGCATTTTCCGGTGACGTCATCGCCGCCATTCAGTTATTTTGCAATTTAGCAATACACCTTTGAAATACCAGTCTAAGTAGAGTTGAGTGGAGGAGGAGCGGGTGGTGATAGGGCTATAGGTCGTTCTATTCAAATCGATATGAAGGCGACATGATTATCTGTCGACTCCGCCAAAGCAACAAATTACTTTGATCCCTCGGGCGCCTGTCCAATTATCTTAACTTTAGAGTTAGTGCTTGCCTTGAATTGTGCTAGCGACTCGTTTTACCTCCTCTCTCACAGCTCCCTTACTAAGGCGAGTAGAATCTATTGCACGCGTTGAATTGTTTTCGCTGGTCAGCACCAGCTGCAGTGTGCCCATTATTATTTCAAGAGCTAGCCGCTTCAGTTATGACACCAGAAATAAGCGCTCTGCCGCATCGAATTTTGTTAATTAGGATCATTCTCGGGTTTAATAAAACCGTGTCAACAATGCCGTGATTGGCACCTATTTTATGTGCCATTAATGGCTAGCCTGATCAGCGACATCTATTTGTATGAACCACGATTCGGGGATATGCCGGCACAAAACGAGCACACAATTATCCAATATTAAAGCTAGTGCATATGGTAATATGGACGCTGTTGTCTCTAATATTAGACAAAGGCTCATCTAATCTAAGCCATCAAGATAGACTGTAAATATGCAGTGCTCAGTCTTTAAAGTGTAAATATCAATGTCTGATCAGCGATTGCTATTGCTTATCGACCGACTGATTGAATAGCATAATGCGGCGTAGCGGGACAATCCATTCTGACTCATGCAAATGTAGATCGAGATTAACGCCAAAAAAATAGCAACCTCCTCTCGTAGTGTAGTGCATTGCTGTTGTTAGTTGGATGGCGTTGATAATATTGCTTGAAGTGGAAAGTGTTCATACGTGTAGCAAATAAAGAAAATGGTGATGAAGAGGACACTAATGCTATTATTTACTCCAGGATGCAATTATATTAAGGAAAAGGGAAACCATTAGCATACAAGATTTACACTGGGTCTTCAAAAAGCCAATAATTTTTGTTATAAACGTTAAATTTATTTGGCGTTTTAACAATCTCTTAATGATTAAATCTAAAAGAAGGTCTACATGTCGTTGATTACATTACATTTTGCAGTCTAAAGCAATATGTAAAAGTGGTCATGTTGTGCCTTGCACCAATGTCAACTTGCCGCCTTTTACTCGCGGTTGGTACGCGTGCAGTCCTATAGATCATCTAGCAACGCAATATTTTAAGTGAATATCTCTTTTGCAACGCTTAAATTTGCGATAAAAGCACATTTTTATATTATTCAAGGGATGCAAAGTCCAACTTGAAAGCACTCCGCATTTTAAGCAAATCTTTTAACATTTTAAGGAATTTTGCAAAACGTTTGATGAGTTATTTTTCCTTTATACAAGCTACGAATTAATGTTAAAATTCACCCCGTTAATTGTCGAACCTTATTCCGAATACATCTGGCTCCATTCAACGAGTGTGCTCAATCGTAGCATTTCGCAGGAGGGAGTGTTTGATATGTTTATCAACTTATTTTTTTCTGGTCTGTTACAGCTGCGCAATGCAATTATCCGAGGTAAACGACGAATTAAGATAGAGCATAGACGCTTGCTATAACTCGGTAAATTGATGTCTCCCTTTGAATAATGCGTCTAAGCAATCATTTCATTATCTCAGTCACGTCTTCTGTGACATTTATATCAATATGCTGTACGGCAGCCGCTGCTCATTACTTGCATACAGCATTTTATGGGAACAAGTGAGTAACATAATGCAGCAGTACTGGCTTCACAATATATCTCTAATGTCTTCCCGATCTCATACCTTTTATTTTATTGAACATTAGAGGGGAAATCCATGTAACCCCATTCCGTTTGCTTAAACATACACACACACACTCAAACACACACACAAACACACACTAATACACAAACACACACACTCATACACACACTCATACATACACACCCACTCATTCACGCATACACACACTCACGCACCTGTTAAACTCGCAATTACAATTACCTATCTGCCTTAATCTGACATCGCCGGCTTACGGCAGTCACTGCTGGTATAATACGTGCATTATCATCGTAAAGTACGGAATGATTCAAAGCTAAGGCCGGTGTTCGGTGATTAACCAGCAAAATATTGTGTTTGCTGCCGTCCTGATTCAATACTTCCATCACTGCTGGGTTTTATCTATGTAAACGTAAGAACTATATCCCAGTTATTTGCGCTTTTACTATTGGCCCATACCCGGGATGTTAATGTAATTAACTATTATGTTTTTGTAGTACCAAATATCACCGGGTACTTATGAGCTAAATCGACGAGACAAAATTCAGTACCAAACTATTTGCTGGCAAAATCATTTGTGTACGTCTTTAATTTAACTAATGCTGCAATATTGGAAAGCAAAGACTGGTTTGTAAACTGTAACAATAAACGTCAGAGCGGTCGCATTCACGGAGTGGGGGAGACTTTCACGTCCAATTGTCTTTGGCCGACCATTATGTAGTAAATTATTTCAGGCATTTAATGGGAACACCGCATTGCTCTCTTGTCTGCCGTGAGCCTCATTACGCTTAAGTGATCTATTTCATACTCATAAATAAGCAGATTATAATATGTTTTAGAAGTGTTTTAACATTCCAATACTCTCAATGGTATGTTTGCAACTGGCGCAAAGCACCAAATTAATTAGCTGTTATTATTAATGTATCACCAGTTGTTAATAAGAACCAACAAGGCGGTCCTCATCACGCATTATAAATGCATCTCATACACATTGTTATTGTTATTCATTTTAATGGTGGCGCTGACATCAATTGATCAACTTGTCAATGTTATCGCAAGCATTAACGCGGCATCATAATGTCGTAGTATGCTTCTAAATCTATACTTTGCACAAATATTGCTTGACAGTGTAACCGACTATTGGATCACTTATATGATGATGCATTCAGCCCTACATTGACAAAAAAAATCTACGAGAAAGCCTGTTCCTTCCTTTGCACTCATTAGTAATGCGAACGAATAATTCATGGCCAGGCTTATGGCAGGGTTCTAGATTTTAGTGTTAATGTGCACTTTTTATCAATTATTGAATTGACGAAACATTTATACCATTAGCTAACTTGGTGTCATTAATAATCCGACATTCCCATAACCTGGATTTGGATGGCTAACTTGGATACAATAACATGTTTAATGTTTTAAATCAAATATAATATCTCCAATCGCGCAGATGATTATTGATAAGTTACTTAGATAAGCAGATTAACCGATAAATTTTGCTGAGTGGCGTTTTAAAAGGTTTAAGCTTAAATCCTGATCTGTCGATTTAACAGAGGAGCGGACTGAAGTAGATAAACCAGATAGATCAAGGTCTCAATAGCTTTTAGAAAATGAACCTCGAACAGGCACAGTACAATATTGGATGCGATATTCAGCAGCGTAATCGTCTGTTAATAGAATGTTGCAGTTCTCCCAATTACTAAATACTTGGTAGTCGGCCAGTCTAACTGTCACTTCTGATGTAATGTTTTTTTAAGCTAGCCTCTTAGTCCTCAACCAACATTATTTTACCGTTCGCAACCCGATTGTAAAGGGCTATCATTAATTTATGCAAGCGAGTGTTTTCAATGTTGCCCTATGGTTTGCCACTCCCCCCCCCCCCCACCAACTGCACCCCACCCCCTACCTCCGATGCAGCTGCTAAGGACATCGCTGGGAGCCCACCTATTGCGTTCTAGAATCCTACAGCCTACAAGCGTATAACGCTTAATGTCTGATCTAATTGGTTGACAATCTTTGGCGTCTGCCGCACGTCTGTACGGGCACCCCTTCACCATAACCACCATGGGTATTCATCGTTGTTAATCTTTGCAAATCTTAGAGAGTTGATGCATCTCCTGCTTCATTAAAAATAAATCGAAACAAATCGAAAGATTGTAATTGATTGATATCTTGTCGTTAAAGATCGACATTTTCACCAATATCCAAGAATTTATTCTTACTCAACCTCTGAACTTCTGTCTATCACAAGATGACTCAAAACGCCCGCGCGATGATGCAACATACATAAGATATTTGATTGCGCGCGATTAGTTCATCGGCACTTGCGGTAATTATATTGTCTACTTTGCCCTCAATATGGAATGACATGGTTGGCAGCTTTTCTTCCTTACCCTACCACACAATGAGTGGAAGCAGAATAATATTATTAATATTAAACCGCGTTTTGCAGTATGATAAGGCCCCCATAATCTAAGTTTTTACGAACGTTTTTATTCTGACGAATGTAGCCAATCGCGCCTTGAATTCAGGGTCATTTTTATCACAATGTAGCAAGAGAGAGAGATAGAGAAAGCCAAGTCCAGATTTGAAACACATGCATATCTGCAATTGCAAACTGTTGTTTTTTTTGAATTTTTTCATTCCGATGGTTGCAATTTAAGTAGTAAGGCAACAGTGTGATTAAACCGAGATATTAACCTAAGTTTATCAAATAATATATCAAAGAGTTAATATCTGCCAAATCATTATATGTCACCATAACATGGCAGCATGAACACTTCCACACCGACACAAGTGCCCCATACCATGTTTTACCTATATAAGTGTATCTACAGGGCGCTGTACGGACATTGTAGCTTCTGCAGGGGTCAAATTTAATATCGTATTACCTCGGAATGATACCCATATGATACCCATATGAATCTGTGTAGTTTGTGGTAACGGTGTGCAATCGCCTGAAGAAGACTGTAGTTGTGTCAATCAATCACAACAGCCAAGTTCGCTTGCAGATATTATTGCGACGTAGAGCGACACAATGTGAGGCCTAACGCCCTAACATTAGAGAAGAAGCCAATAACATCCCTATCAGAAAATCAAGTTCCAGTTAGGTGAATGTCAGTATTTAAATGAATGCCTAATTTGGACATTACCAATCACGCTACGGTATAAAAGCATGCAACATTATAAGTAGCGTGCGTGGAAATATTGAAAAGCACCTACGAAAGGAAATCACACACATTTGCTTTGCTGAGTATCAACTTCACCTTCCCCATTTTAAAACTTACATTCCATCCTAGATAAATGTGTACGGTATGAACGATCGGTCCACCAATGTTTGAAGATGGCATGACGGATATGAATCCAAAACCTGTGTTAAATCCTAGTAGAAGAGTTCCATCGGTTACATTTATTGCATCAGTTAAAATTGGTATTGCTGCACTAGGACTTTTGCAAATAAAATTTGCTTGAGCACTTAGCCTAAAATTAGGCCTAACCAAGTTTTGCAGAAGCCCAAAATCCTGTGTAGCATTACTCAGTAAATTACTTTCACCCACGTAAATAGCCCGCTCATCGTCGGTAATTCATTTATATCAATGTTCAATAAAACTGACCCACTATTGCTATGCAATCACAGGTAAGATTAAAATTTACAAAACCCTGCATTCGAATTAATACAATAGAATCAGCAGCATTCATCAAATTATTATCCGGGTGCAGAGTTAATCAGTCCTGTGTCCTCCAATTATCTGTGGTAAATGACAAAATGACAGTATATATCGATGTTTACGATATCTCGGTAAAGTTCTGTCTCCGCTGCAAGTTCTTAGACAGTTCTGAGCTATACAAGCTGCCGATTTGCATTACTTATAAGCAGCACTTCACAGCAACAAGTGCCTCATTGCTGATGTTGTCGCTTGATTAAATCTTTCAAATACCACTCTTATGAAGGTTAAGTTGGTCTGCTTAAAGATTGGCAATATAAGCACTTACGTCTTAGGAAGTCAATTAAGCGAGGACTTATTACTTAGTTCGTATGTTTGACTTGCCATCAAAGGACTGCTTTATATACTGTATTCAGTTTCTTTTGAGCGACAACAATGGCTTGGATAAGATATAGATGTCCAAGTAAAGAATAAAATGTCAGCGGATGCAGGTACATGGTCATTTACAATCGTATTCAATCCACCGCAAATGCGCACCAGTCATACTGCGTCACCAGGCATTTTTAACTCTGTACACATTCACAGTGCACTCTTAACAGTGCAATCATCGAGTGCATATACACTATGCTAAATGAGAAGCTAGGCATTGTGCCACGTGCAGCTTACGAATTGTGTGTTAATGTTGTTGCAGAATATCATGCCTTGTCCTCGCTTGCAAAGCGTCAGTTTTCACCCACCTCTTTGCATCCTATGGACAATAGCAATAGCAAAGAGGATAAGAGCATAATATGTACTGTATCAGCACCCGTACAATCTGAATCGACGTCAATTGACCTGTTATATCCATCATATTTACACAGTTACCGTGGCTAGTTCCGGGAATGTTGATGTAGACATTTGCCTGCTCTTGTGATATCAATCCTTGTCACAAATAACACATGATAACATATGAAAAAAGAAGATACTGTTAAGGAATTTAATAAGTACCTCAGACGCTAATTCCACAATAAGCTGTAGGCAAACTTCCGCTTCATCAAATTGCTTTGTCATGTCTTCATTTATCAAGTGCTGCTACATTGTGAATTCGCGGGTCATTAAATGTTTGCAAATCAATATAAAAGGCTGCTATACCGGCCGGCCCAGTAAATTCACGAGCTTTTGTAATCGGGAAAACGAATGCTTTTCTGCCGATGTACTTCAGCCCACAATGATACGATAATCTAATTAAGTTGTTTTGTCAAGTTGTCATTAACCACGTGCTGCTACAATCTTGATTCCTTTGCCATAACATGTTTGCCAATTACAATCAAAGGCTGCTCTGCTGGCCTGCACAATAAATACCCGAGCGGCTGTAATCAAGTAAAGGAAGGCTTCTCCGGCAATGTTCTTCAGCCCACCATAATACGATAATTTAACCATAAGCATATTTGAAAAAAAATTCATTGCTTTCTTCACATCAGTTGACTTTACTACGCGATTGAAGATCTGTGATGCCATTTGGCGGTATAGACTGCCATAATTAGGTTATAGGCCTGCTCGCAGCTGGCGGATAACAGCAGATCTATTAACCATTATTTTAACCCTTGAAGAGACGATTGATAAGGATGTATATAAAACACACATTGATTGTTTACAGAATTTATTCCGATGATGGCGTTTGTGTACCTTAAATAACTCGTTTATGCTGCATGGAAATAGAAATATTGTAGTGCATGCCTATTACGAAAGATAATTAATAGAACATGGGGGACTCGATGTTTCCATCGTCGATTCTAAGATTGATATAACCCTACAATTACGCTAAAAATTAGAAAAAAAAGCTTACTTCTTACTTGGTCACTAATGCAGTGATCGCGGGTGCGCGTCACATTTACGTTATCACCCATGGTCAACTAGGGTAGGTATATTAAATGCAAGTTTAATTGAGTTCGCTACATCGATAACATAAGGTAGATATTCAGTGCTCTCTCTCTCTCATATACAATTATCGAAAAAGCGCATTGCATGTGCTCGAGGTAACAAGATTAATCGACCACTGTTCGCTTCGAATTTTGTATTTATCTTCGCCTGTAATATGGCAGTGCGTTTCTGACGAAATAATATAATGCGAGTAGGGCCCAGTTTCTTTCGTTTATTTTTCTAAGCAAGATAACAAGAGTTAACAGCTAAACTCATTGCATTGATGTTATTTTCGTGTTTTCCTAGCTGGCTAACCTACACAGGCCGTACAAATATATGCCCCACTGGGTTGTTGTTTGTATCTATTATGGCGGTATTTGGTGGAGTAAGAAGCTTGTAACCGAACAAAGCTACAATATATTGCTTGGTTATTTCACAAGCATGATGTCAGTGTATAAACAATGTTATCTGGTTCATACTTTCTCGCAACTGTCCCAAATGTAATGGTAGTTTTTAATTAATGTTCGTTTCGTCAATTATTGTTTGATAAATTGTCTTTCTAACAGTATTTCGTCACTCCAGCCGCTCTAAGATCATGGAATAGTTAAGTTTTGAAATATTCGGTACAGTTTGTTTCATTTATGTATATACACACACACGACATCTGTAACGATTCCTATACATACAAAACCAAGCCTACGTCTCCTCTTAACATTTAGCAAACAGAAAAGGGAATTGTAATTTCATGTGGTTCTGATAGGTGACTTTTAAAAACCAATCTGCAATCAACAAAGAGATCATTTTGATTCGTAGATATTTGTATTTACCAAGGTAGCTTTCACAATTTCCCAACGTAATTCAACATAGAGTGATCTGTTAAGATGATTGCTTTGTTTTTTAAATCCTTTACATTTAATAACAGTGCAGATAGTGAGGGTGCATTGAAACAGAGCTTTCAACTTAGAATAGCCGATGCTTAATTGTAACAGATATGAACTTTCTATATCTGTAGACTACAAAGCTGCTGTGGGAAAACTGCCTGATTGTCCATCTCTCAAACGATGCATATCGTATGACAGTAAGAATTTTGAATTTGTTGTGTGGTCTCAAAAGTTATATAATGTCAACGTTATGCCCAATGCTTATCCAATACTTATAGAATATAAGGCATCAGAGTTAGTATAGCACTTTTGTTATCGAATTAGATAAGCCAAATAATCAAAAAGATGCAACATCATAATTTCCAAACATCAGATAATCATAGACCAACCACAATCACACATTTAGAGCCTTTTGGTGACATTCCATCATAATGCTTCCCTTAACTCTGACTCGTTAGTTTCTTCTTGCATGTATGTAACTATTAATGATCTTACTGAACGCAATAACCCTCTGCTATGATATCGTGAAGTACTCATTTAAATGAATTACTTGAAAATCCGTATACGCAGTGAAACATCGATTAGCATAGTATGAACGTGTGGCTGATACTATTGTAGCGGCGCATGGGGGTCACTGATTGCTACCACATGGACGACACTCTTTAAATCGGAGTGCGCATTTATATTCACGAGACTTTTTAAGCAAGGGGAGGCTTAAATAGTTGTGGAAGTAATAACATTACCAAAGCAATCACCTGTTTAATGAGGCATATACTCCTGTGCAGTGAAGTATATACCGCTAAGCGTTTGTTTGCGTGTAAATGAGACGTTATTATCAGTCTCGTCAGCGTCGAACGATGTATTTGCTCAATTATTCTAGAAGTTAACGGTTTAAAAACGTTTCAAAAGTTGATTCATTCGTCCGTTAATCGTCAACGTCCGATGCGAAAGGGACACCGCTGACCTAGTGCTAAAGACTTGACGATATGGTTGATATGCATGTGGTTATCAATAGCAAGTTCAATACATTATCTTGCATCACCATGCTTGCTAATGACTGATGAATGTTGCTCATTATCATCCCTAATAAATAGTGTCTCTAGTGTGTGAATGTGCCTAAAATTGTCACTGACACACAAACACTTCCCCCAAGATAAATACTGATATTTATAGAGACCAGGCAAGAAATGAGAATATCCGTTAGTGTATGTATTGTTTTAATTTGTATGCTTACAAAATCCAGATAACAGCTGATTTGCATCCATCGGTCGACGCACTGAACCATTCCCATTGATGCAATTTGACTCCGCTTTTATGTATTGTGGACCTTTTGTGGTTATCTCAACGCAATAATATATTTACCGTCCGGCGTTTTGTTGTTGTTCTGAGCATATGTGTTAATTAAGAAGCAAAAGTACAAAAGCGTTAAAGACAATCTAGTATGGGTATGGTAATGCATGGCATGAAGCAAGAGCGGTGGGGTTAGGCAAAGCCATTGATTGAAAGGAACTAAAGGGAAAAAGGTTGTAGAATAGGGTTGGCACGACTATAATGAGTAGACACCATGTCAGCCACTCTATAAAGAAATAATATGCTCATTTTAGAGTGGAGGGTGCATGGTTATAGGCCGAGAAAAGAATATTTGGTCATATAGTTTGGTTCAGTATGTAATGTTGACGGATTATGAGAAAAGCATGTGAACTATACATTTTTGGAAAACTAATAGCATAGGCAATCAACAAAATAATGTTTAAATTTGTCCCAACTCCAAAATGACTGCCATTTTGGATATTTCATAATGGCTGCCTTGAAATAAGTTTTCGTCAGATTCCAAGCATCTAAATAACTTATTTTGACAGCTAAACTACCAGTTTCAGGGCCAAAAAATCCAATTGTATCAAAATTAATGAGCTTGATTTAACCAGAAACTGAAATGACTGCAATGCTTTGTTTTATTGAATGTTTTACAGGTGATCAGAAATGAGTTAACCTGTCGGTTGGATTTGAATCCATACATGATGTTCTGGCACACCGTGTGTGATGCTCGGTTAACTTCTTTGGTTCTTGAGTTCCCAGGCCATCAACACGCCCTATCATGATCCAGCGGATCGTGGTATACAGTTCAACTGGTACGTCATGGATGTCACTTGTGACCCGTATGGTGTTTGTATCCTTATCGCCAGTGCTGCTCTGTAGAGTGTCTGCATGTTGTAATCTTCACCACCATTAAGTATATATTTATTCGTATTGAATCTACCGTTGGCTGGATTATTCCCTGTTCCATATTTTGTTTTCAAACAAAATGTTCTTGCGCCTTAACACATTAATGCGCTTCTAGAGAGTGTTTTTTGTTGAGAATTAAGTTATCATGCGTTTTCGCCTTGATTTTGATTATGAGCGCATGTGATTTATTCGTTTAGTAAGACAAGAACGGCCAGAACAAGAATTGTCGCCATTAAACTGAAGGATTAAAGTAGTAAGGTCACAATTATTGGAATTGAGCTAATATCAAAGTAAAATATAATGCTTATATTTTGTTCTGCATGAACAAAGGTACCTCTTGACCGTCATACTACAGCAACGTTGGCCCTATAGTAGCATTGAATGTTGTTATATGCACGGTTACTGTGCAATAATTGCAACGCTAGCCTGATGATCAGGAGGGGGGGGGGGGTTGTTAAGTAATAATTATTCATGGCGATATGCGCGAGATGCGTCTTGAGACACAATCGAAGAATAATAACTCACAGGACCAGACACTGTTATACTAGATATCATACGTTGCTCAGGGCATACACGACGGGGCTTATTTTGATAGTATATTCAGGATGCTCTTGTATGTGTAGTATGTTTGCGGCTATCCGCATTTTGTTACGATTTCAAAACG
This sequence comes from Urechis unicinctus, assembly GCA_034190875.2. Classification (NCBI taxonomy): domain Eukaryota; kingdom Metazoa; phylum Annelida; class Polychaeta; order Xenopneusta; family Urechidae; genus Urechis; species Urechis unicinctus. The sequence goes on from CM067348.1 coordinate 19,387,099, forward strand.
ATCAGCAAGACAAATAATATGCTATGACGGTCAAATCTATGCATACAAATCCATAGACGGTGTGTCTTGTCCAAGTAAGCCTATTGAGAGAGAGAGATATCTACAAGAAGCGACTTGATTGTCGGCCAGAATTTTTTTTGTGTTATTTGGTGAGAAACAATAATGTGGTAGACGATTGCAACAAAACTAAATCGATATAACATACCTGGCATGAAATCTCGCCTGCAAATACTTGCCACCAATCAAAATCATTTCATGGCCTTTATAAAATTCGACTTGATATGTGAATGATTCTGATTGTGCAGTGACGACTATCGCTAAATGATTCTGTTGCTCTTCCATAGTTTTTCATTATCTAGGGAATGATGCAGGTTTTCACTCAATATGACACGTTCTAAAGCTCAAGCGATCCTTCCGTGCTGACCCAGCTAGCGACATCACATGATCGGCATAGCGCAATATCGACTTACATAGCTGAACCAAAGAGTTTATATGTATGCTAAGAAGGCTCACCTCCAGTGGCACTGGGGTGATCGTTTCTCAAATTATATTACATTCAATCGCAAGATGGCGCTACCGTGACACAAACAAGAGCACATGGGAATTCTAGGCTGACGTCACTGCAATTGATGAAAGCGGGAGAAATGCTGTTTGGCTGTGCTTTGCCGCAGCCAAAACTACTCGCACAACAGGCTTATGAATAGCGAGATTGCAAGCACACTATTTAGTAAATGTCAGCTTGAAAAAATACCAGGTCTTGGGTACACCGATCGAAAACAGTTCGACTCTAACAGCGTCCGCGCAGTTTACGATCCTCAAACATTCATGTCCGCACTGTGCAAGGTAGTTTTCGATTGTCAATAACCGTCTGAAGCAGGTCTGGGGTCGACATGAACAATTTTGGCATTTCAAGGGGATGTGAGGGTCTTGAGCGAGGAGTTTATAGCTACGCTAAGCTGCGTGACGATTATGATGTAACACGAAAGGCACCCCCGACATCAGGCGACGATACCATGAAATGCACAAAAGCCCATGGGACTGTTGTTCCAACGTTAAGGAGTCATCTGATCTGTCGAGGCGACAACAGCTCCAAATTTAATAGAGAAAGGACGCTATGACAAGACGCTATTACAATAACGCTTCGGCTAACAGGTGGCGTCTATACATATTTTCTCGCCCGGAGGACTCGAATGAGCACTCTTTAGCGAAGTTATAAACGCCTGGGCTGAATTGTATTCCATATACGTGATTCTCCTTGACATGCAGTCGCAGAGCAAACAATGCCTATAAGGGTAATTACGCACTAATGATGCTGCTTCTGCATAATCTTAGTAATAGTGCAAAATATCAACACATTCATATGCGTTTATCAATCAATTTGTGTACGATATGCATCAGTGGCAACAATTCCTTCTGCCGAATGACGACCGCTTTCCTTGTAAAACGGTTTGTCATATAGTCAACTGAAACAATTTTAAATAATGGCCAATAAATCCGTTGTTGCTTACCAATTGTGAATAGGCCTATAAAGAAGTTTATGGCAACCAATTTCCCAAGTAGCACCAATGGTCTACTAAAGTCTCTGATCCAATTATTATGAAGGATAAACTAGATCATTACCGTGGGGATTGAATGCTGCTAAGAAAGTGTCTCGACAAACTTTTCAAATAATGATCGGTTAACACCCATTTGCCGATAAACCTTCATTTTCTTGTTTGCTTCATCTATTGATCATGCCGGTTAATAGAGCAGCCTTTGATCGTAACGTGCTAATCTTTTCTGACAGTAAAAGACATTATTTTTTGGTTAAATGCACCGTTAGTAACAACCCAAAAGTTCGACTTGCTACTATGCTCACTAATGTAAGCTCATCTGTCGTATCGAAATATATAAGATCATGTCTGTCATTACTAAATTTAGACTGCCAACAACTAAGTGTAATTAATGAAGGTAACCTTAATAATGTACGTGAAATGTTTTTAAAGATTAATGATGCATCAGCAGAAGACAAGGCGACGCGAAGGCCGTTTGTTGACTTCTTTAACACTGCAAGAGGCAATATGCGCGAAGGCCATTTGTTTAACTTCTTTAACACGAAGCAAGAGGCAGATGAGCTTCTTGTGTTTCTATGAACAAACTAATTGGTGCTCATGTATTTTTTATTTATATTGCTTAATTAATATTTGTTTAAACTTCGATTTGCGAATTAATGATATATATATATATATATATATATATATATATATATATATATATATATATATATATATATATATATATATATATTATGCAGCTACACAGTTTAACAAAAAGCTGATATTCTCATTTACTAAGTATGTGATAAATTTACATATGTCTGAAGCACTCGATCAAATTAAGTATTAATATATGTGTGATATTTTATGAGCGCACTGTTTAGATACCTATGTTGCCGCAAAATTAATTGACAATAACTACAATCAAAATAGAAGAATTCGTTGACCAGACCAACATCCCAGGAACGACCCATAGTCACTGTGCAAATGCGATAGTTATTGGTAGATTAACTGATATTAGCTAATTAGCGACTATTTTAAAAAAAAATCTGAGTAAGCAGGGGATGCCTGTCTTAAGGTGGACGTTTGTACCAGCGCTGGCCAGCGTTTGAAAAGTCTAATAAACGAGCCCAAACGTCGGCGATATTTAGCGAGAAGGATATTTTTAATTCACACTACGACCGTTTTATATCCGGCGCAAATCAACTTTTACGAACGTTTCTTAGCGTTTGACTGCGTTTAACAGCGTTTGTTGTCTAGTGCAAAACGTCGTTCGAACTGCATCGCAAAAAACAAAACATACGTTATATGCAGCTTAAGCGATTTAAGCCAGTAAAATGTATTCAATCATTACGTATGTTAATAAAGCAAATTGATTGATTTAATAGTAACTTGATAACTTTTTGAATTAGCGTGGTAATTAAATTTATAAGCCAAGTAAATAAAGTCAATTGGTTCTGTTGTCACATATGCGTGTTGTATATATCGAAAATATATATATATATATATATGATATATATATTAATATATATATATATCTATATTATATATATCATGTATATATAAACATATATAAATATATATATATACATCATACCTATTATGGCGACCGTCGGTCGCCATAAGTCCGCGGTTTCAGGCACTTCGGACATAGGGGCGACCGGCTGTCGGTCGCCATAATGAAAATTAGCTTTTTTGATGTTATTACTCCTCCTTTTTTTCAAAAAATGCGGTCTTGTTCTCAATCGAGGCTGAGTTTAGCGAGCATGAGTATCCTTTTTCCTTGTAAATTCTCAAAAAAATGTTTCACGATATATCTCAAACCCGGGGAACTACCTGCTTATGACGACCGGCCTTCTTATCCCGATTTCTTTATTAAAACAAACGTATATCTTCTTGAAATCGAAAAAGTTAATGATTAAATGATATTCTCCTGCAAATATTCGTCTAATGTGGTCGCATTGCTCTCTTTTTGGCCCAGAAATGCTAACCTGTATATCTTGGCATATATCTCAACGATAGTTCTGAAGATATTTATATTCCACTTCACTCAATACAGATCTTGTGTCGGATATTTTTCTTAATCGCCATTTTCTTTTTGCGTTATAGCAGCGTAAAAATGTTGGTCTTTTAATGAGGATACAGTGGTTCTTGTGGGATATAGTATGCCAAATTACCGAAATAAAGAGGACTGATTCTTTTCCTGCTTCAATTGCTCTTTCAATTTTTTGGATTGGCGATAATCACGCCATGAAAGAACGGAATATTTGTGGTGAAGCAAGCCGACGACGACGCTCCACCGGTGAACCTCGTTCGCTCGAACCATCCTGCATTCACATCATCAAAGTAGATAACAACCGTCTATGTTGTTTGTTTGGCTAGGTGAACCAATGAAACAGATGCAGGTTCACACTATACAAATGCTTGACGTCCACTTGCCTCGTTTAATCCAATTGAGATTATGTTTGCCAGTTTATCATAACGGAGAACGTTGCCAATTTTATCATTTCAGGCAATGCCTTGCTTGAAAGTGACAGCTGATTTTACTGATGATAGCATATGCCCTTTGAAAGAAAATAAATTTGGCAGTTTAGGCATTTTCTATAAGTAGGCCTGTGGATCATAACGACTATTTGTTGGTTTTTAGGTCCAGGTCTGTGGTTTACAGGTCCGTTTGTTTTTTAAGGTCCAGGTCTGTATGTATTGCCATAGACATATCTGGACTACTGTGGTGGACCCTGCAGGGCCATGACACTTCTGTAACAGTTTTGAATAATTAAATATTTTGATCTTAATGGCCTAACATCAGGTAATACTTTTTTCTATATGCCAGTGAATAAATCCACAATGCCGCTTATCTTATGGAAAAATATAATCTTGATTGAGCAGTCCATATCCAGTGTACTCATTGCAACCATTCGAATATACAAATTACTTTCAATAGCTACAAAAATTATTGACTCCCACATCAATATGCCAGATGCAATGTCCTGCAAATGTCAACCATACCATTTATTTGAACCCAATTCAATGGTTGGTTTACATTTACCTCCAAAATTCAGTTGTAAATTAATGCAAGACTATGCAAACCATCATGTAATTACATTATAACAAACATTGATATAATGAGTATTCAGCAAAAGCATTGCCTCCCAGCTGACCAAAACTTAACACAACAATATATGCCCCTTCTATATCAATGTAAATTCTGATATGAATGCTAATATGTTTTGTGGTCAGCCATCTCCTATAATGAACCATATCTAATCAGTTAAGTAACACATTTTTGTCGCTAATGCAATGTAAATAAATGCTATTCTTCCATCAGACTGGAAGACTATTTTTTTTGTTGATAATCTCTCCATAAATAAGCACATATAATACAACAAGAGATGACAAGTCAGTCAACTTGAAATTTCTTTTCTCCATTTCATCAACTGTACAGAACACATGGAAAAAAAGTCATAAACATCAAATGCTGGTTCACAAACCCAAAAGTGAACTACATTGAAACAATAATATGATACTGTTTGGGACACATACCTGATCAATAGTATCATTATACATATTGAAATGAAAACCAGAATAATATCAAATAAATATGCACTAAATACAACTACTTTAATGAAATAGAACTATAAGTTGAACTCTGCATAATCATGTTGTATCATGCAACAAATCCTTTAAAGTTCTGCTCTTCAGCAGAGCTTATCATATACCTTTGCTCTGGCATCCATACTTCTGTTTTTAAACTTCAGTTGGCATGTTTTGTTATTAAACTAGCTAGCAGACCCAAAATTACATATGGACCCCTGTTATGGCAATTGCTACTGTTAAACTAAAAATCAGCCCTGCATTATCTTTGACCCCTGAATTAATATTGAAATGTAACCATGTTTACCCAAGGGGGGGAATAATAATGTTTGATAGCACTTTTCTTATAAAGCAAGCTCGCAGCCACAAATTACACATGGACCACTCTTAGATTGATTGAAATTAATTACCCCTGTCATAGCTTTCGATCCTGCAAAACTCATAACTACCCCTGTATGGCTTTCGATCCTGTGTTATTATTGCAAAAAACTGATATGAATCACCTATGTCAAATAAACCCACCAAAGTGGGTAATGACCAAACAAGCAGTTTTACTGTTCCTAGCCATATAAACATGAATGTTTTTCTTTAAACATATGTTTTTTCAGACTACAAATTGCATCTGTATAGTTTATGGACAATTTGACACTTGGGATTAATAAAGGTCAATTGAATACAAGGGGGGGGGGGACTATGTACCTAGCTATATAAAAAGCCTTGTATTTTTTGACACTTCTGGGGGGGGGGGTAGTATTTGAAGCAAAGTAAACACCAATGATTGAGGTGAACATACATTATGATCATCATTTTATCATTATGGAAGTTAATCTGCAGGGTAATTTCTGATAATCATATTTTGAGATAATCTAATGCTGTTACACCAAATTCCCTATTTTATACATTGTTTTATGTTAGTGTTGCATATCACACATGATAATTACCTTATACTGCTCCTAGGCTCAGCAAACAGCTTAATAACTTTTCATTGTCATCCTTTTCATTTGCAGGGTCAGCTGCTGGACATGTACCAGTCCTCTTGCTGCCTATGTTCAGCAAACGAAGATCTCCTTGAAGAGCCCCAAGCGAACCTGTACACTGGCAGTGACAGGGCCATCAGTATTGTTGCCCCTCCAGTGGAATTAAATAACCTCATTGATAAGACACTGAATCCTTGCTTAAGTTAAAGGCAGCGTACCTCTTCCAGATAGCTTTCAGGACTTTACCTCTTCCAGATAGCTTTCAGGACTTTCAAGCAGCTGTGTGAAGTGCTATTGGTCAGGCTACATGAAATAGGAGCTTTATAAATGACTCATTATTTATTATTATTATCTCAAATAATGTTAATATTTGTATGCTTCTTGTAATTACTTGTGTCGTAAATAAATTATGATGGAAAATCCATGGCTTGTTCCTTGACTCCATCACACTAATGAGCTGTTCGATTGCTATTTGGGAGTCCTAGCTTGATATAATCATTATGTGCCATCGATACTTTGTTCATAGACAAACAGATATATAGAGGGAATGATAGAGGCCCTGGGGACAGGTATATTATCACCTCTGGTGAAAAGCAGAGCTCAAAATAATCTGATTGCACAAACGTTGCTTGGACCTGGTATATCACCTGAAGCAAAAAAACCTTTTTAATAACATATAATATTGAAATGAATTCATTACAAGCGTTTCCTAACCATAAAAAAAAATACAATTGCTTATGGCTGTAGAATACAAAATAAAAGGAGAATATATACATGAAATGTTGCTTAAAATTAGGGGCCGAAACTCAACACATATTGATGGACACTTGGTTATTATAGTGTTTTGTGACCTACAGCAAACCAGCAATAACATGCCAGGTGCATGGACTGACCTGGCATTTATCTTCAAGACACCTGGGCTCATTCTGTGTTGAAATAATCCAAATATCCTCTTGGTTACTACACTTGTGCTGGAAAGTACACTTGGGCCTCATAGCTATAACAATCATGGGTCATGACATATCAGCAATATCAGCCTTAAACAAACAACAATAATTTACATGCAGACTTCCAAAATATATAGCCTCATATAGAAAACATTTATTGCCCTGTACAGTCCACAGTATCAAGATAATTCATAAGTACACTCATTGCCCAGCAACATTTATCTCTAATCATAAACTAATCATAAACTATGGTTATTTACCAGCTGTTCTTGAAGTAAGTTGTCACCAATGCAGTTCAAAACTTTGCCATTTGCTCACTGCAGTTCCAAAGCAAGATGTAGTGACTAAGTGGAGCCTTGATAATCTCTGCAGCAATATGACCTGCACAGAATACATCCATTGGCACATATAGTATAAACATTTGTAAACATGTATTGACATTATGAAATGATATATCAACGCAGCCTTCTGCTTTTATTTAGAAATAATTGCGTTTTTATTCCAATGATTTTTCATCACCAACAACCCGAGGAGACGGGGTCAGAAAGAGTAGTATAGTTATCGTGACGTTGTAGTCGTAGCCCATCCCCTCCCCCGCCCCGTGCAGCCGACACGCCACCTCCGTACAGCCATAGACACCCCGTAAATACAACCAGCCGCCGAGTGTGTAACATCAGACTCTGTTCAAACCAAATTTTATTGCAAGTAAAGGATACATCTGCCTAGTCTAGGTCCCCATATCCTGAGCCCCTACACCCCGACTGGCACAACTCTCTCTCGCTCAAGGCGGTGGAGAGAAGCGAACCCCCAGAGTCGGGTGATGTAGACTAGCATCTGCCAGGAATCACACAAATCCTCAGACCATACGCGACGCAACATGTCAGTGCGTGTATACACGAAGGACCACACCTAGACGCTCCGCTCCGCGACAACAGTTAACACCGCAGCACTTTCCTTTCACAGCACCCTTATCTCGATTGTAATATTTTGGGCTACGTTAACTTGCGCAGGCACAAATCCACGCGCGATCGCCGCAATATCTTTTGGCAGTTCGACGAAATAAAAGTCTAGTCAAAGACTCCGCGTCCATAAGATATTTTACAAAATTGCAACTTGCGAGCTTCATGCAAGAGCTAACAGTATCCGGCGTGGGAGTAGGCAAGGCACTCGCCCCTGGTGTTTTGATGATCAGATGCCTACAGTAGTAAATAGCACGGCGCTGTCAGAGGCGGAGTTTTTTTGCCTAGCATAGGAAGCGCTGACAGGTCGGCGGGTGAACTGTCTCGTACGAAAAATTCCAGCAGGACAAAATTGACGATCACCCGTCCTGTGGACGCCTCTGGCTAAGACCCTGGTACACATCGGCGTAGCTCCAATAGGCACGGTAGGCCCGGGCCTACACATCGCAAAAAATGACTAAGGATCTATAGTTTAAAAAAATCACGGGGGAGGTCCCCCGAACCCCCCATACCAAGGGGGCCTATAATTCGTAATAGGCCCAGCTATGCCCCTGACAGTACTAGTGCACGAATTGCAAATGACTCTCAACTTGTTTCACTTATAGAGGAGGCCAATATGCGATCACTATTGAAGGTAAATGATCGTATCAAGACAGCAAAGCTTTAAGTGTTTCTCTATTATCCAGGAAGCGAATACACATGATAACCATTGAACGCTGATTGCGGTGAGCATGCCGAATCAAAAGATGTAGCCAAATAAATCATTGCACTTACAGCTTCATAGGCGCAGCCCAGCCAACCCAGCATCATCAAAGGTCAACATGTGATTGACCGCAGCTGACCTGTGTGACCCCCCTGAACCGCATGTCATTAAGTCCGGACCGGTTGGTCAAAATGGTTGGTCGTTAATGGCGGAGATTATTTGTTGATTGCTTTACGACCTTGTCATCCGAGTATATGACTATGATAGTTCTTTTAAACTCTTTTAGCTCGCGCTCCCTCAAGGTAGTACGCGATCTACTGTTGGTCCGTTGGGCTAGACTATGAGTCTACCACAGGCTCCTATAGAAATGCTTCCCGACTGCCGAGGTCGATATAGACCTAGCCGCTTGGAAGCTTGAGCTCTTGAACCGAACGTCTGTGTAGCTGCAACCAACGGTTGTGCATCACTGCTGTTCTCTTAATACGAATTCGCACCTATTACTGACACTCTGCATATTATAATTTACGTTATCTGAACAACGATAGGACAGTCAACATTGAGACCAGAGCGCTTCTATTGATTTTACTGCCCCTTAACAGCCTCATACAGCAGGTGACCAATGGAGTAGTGCCTTTATGAGCCCCAACCAACCCCTGATCTAAGTCTTTTTTTTATATCTGAAAGGTTCCATTCCCTGAGATTTGCCATTTATATCTTACATAAGCAAAAACATAAACTGCAATCTTTACCTGGTTTGGCCAGCTGTTTTCTTAGTAGTCAATTCCTATGTCTACCAGTGTAAATTTGTCATTAAACAAATCGTGCACCGAAACTCCTATTCCACACCGCAACGGCTTGTCCTATTTCCAATAGTGATATATCGTCGGTAACTCACGGGCGATGGGGAAAGACGCAGCCGACAGTTTTAGGAGGGGTAACTTTTGTATGTAAACATATTTTACTTTCGTCTGTCTGCACCAAATGTCATGTGAACACACTGCCGAAATCATTTAGTTATGCCTAATTCCTACAAGCTTCGCATAATCTACCTCTTGCTACGAAACATCCTAAAAGTTGTAAGCAGCTTAAATGCAATTTCGTGCCTCCTCCGCCCGCATCACACTGAGAAACGGTCGCAAATGGTTAATGCTTAAAAACCTCGAGTCTTCACGGAGCAAGCTTCGCTTGGCTTAGCTTTGGATAGGCGACTGGAAAGGGTTAATAGCTATACAATGCAAAAAAAACTACCATGGTTTCGACCAAACACCTGATCCCAAAACTCCACGATTTTCCTTCAAATCAATTCTTCAGCACACATGCAATAGATCCTGATATAATGTACCCGATAATGCAGTCGCGACAACTTGCTCGCTGAAGTTCCATTAAAGGAGCAGACAAAAATTCACATAGAAAGGATGTTCATTCCGACCCGCCTAACTAAGGTTTTCAAATAAATATTAAACTACAGACTGGACCTATCAGAAAGTCAAACACAATATCAGACAATTGAGTCTGCGTGAGGTGCCGCAAGCGGTCCCTAACCAGAAGGATGATTAAATTCCGCATACAAAGCTCGTTCATTGTATGGCTAATTCATAATTGATAGATAGTGTGTAAAAAGCCCCCCCCCTCTCTCTCCCCTCCTCTCTCTGTCTCTGTTTCTCTCTGTTTGTCTGTTTGTCTATTCCTCTCTCTCCTCTCTCTCTCTATCTCTCTCTATCTCTATCTCTCTTTTTCTCTTTCTCTATGTCTCTCTCAATCGCTCTCTCTCTCTCTCTTTTCGATCACCCCCGATTCTCTCTCTTTCTCACTCTTTTTCTCTCTCTCTCTCTCTCTCTCTCTCTCCCTCTCTCTCACTCTCTCTATATATTTATATAAATATATATATATATATATATCTCTCCCGCTCTCTCTCTCTAAATTATTCTCTCTCTTGCTCTATCTCGCTCTATCTCGCTCTCTTTCTCTTTCTCTTTCTCTCTCTCTCCCTCTCTCTCTTTCTCTCTCTCTCGCTCTCTCACGTTCGATCTGTCCCTGTTTCTCTCTCTATTTCTATCACTCTCATTCTCTAACTATCTCTCACTGACGCCAAATTACCCTCCACCAGTGGTCAGTTCCGGTTTCACTTCATAAGCAGTCAAAATAGAGCAGCTCTATTCTTCGTATGCATATCGTCGGATATTAGATATCGAAATAGTTCATATTTATAGCGCTCAATAACGACCTCTTTCCTCTCTCTCTCTCTCTCTCTCTCTCTCTCTCTCTCTCTCTCTCTCTCTCTCTCTCTCTCTCTCTCTCTCTCTCTCTCTCTCTCTCTCTCTCGCTATCTCTCTAAATATATCTCTCTCTATCTCTATATCGATCTATCTCTCTATCGTTCTCTTCCCTCACTCTCTACCTTTTTTTCTCGCTCTTTACATCACTCGCCCTCTCTCTCTCTTTCACGCCCGCTCTCTCTTCCTCCATTTTTATCTCCCTCTTGCTCTCTCTCTCTCTATCTCTCATTCTTTCTCTACTTCTCTCATGCTCTCTCTCTCTCTCTCTCTCTCTCTCTCTCTCTCTCTCTCTCTCTCTCTCTCTCTCTCTCTCTCTCTCTCTCTCTCTCTCTCTCTCTTTTTCTTCCTCTCTCTCGCAGCCACCCTTTTTGCCTTCCCTTGCGGTCGGCTCTGGTTTCACTTCATCCACAGTCTAGATAGAGCAACTTTATTCTACGTATGCATATCAATAGATTCATTTGGATATAAGCTGACTAATCTTTTGATTTGCGCAGTGGCGACCTAGGGAAATTTCGTTTTTAATATCTTGGCCAAATAAAGCGTAATCAATTTTCAAATAACTGTTTTGATTTGTCAAAATGCGTATTTGCCTTTCAAATTTTGCATGCCTCATAGTAAGATATAAAATCCAGTACATAAATCTCAATCAGTCATTTCGTCAGCTGTTATCTGACAACTCCACTAATTTTATGTTGATAACATATGTCAATTATCAAAGTTTGGTAATTGTATCAGCTTTTAGAAAATGTTAAAATCTCAGCACCCAAGAAACGAGGAGGAAGGTTGAGAAAAGGGAGCGAGATATTCGGTTTTACACCTTTCATTACTGGTTAATTGGAATTATAACAAATGAAGACATGAATCATAAACATATTTTGTAAATGATTTCACTCAGTAGAGATGACCTTTAATTCCGCTTGCTTTTCCGTTGCTTCACACCTACCCTCACTAAAAATCATAACGTCCACTTCATGTGTTGGATGGTGGTTAAGAATAAAGACAGTTCTGTTCCGGTCTACACGGTGTCGTCCTCGTGTGTGTGTTTCTCAATATAGTTATTTGGACATAACATAACATGGTGGCAGCGGTGGGATCTAAAACGACCCATAGTGATTAAAAACAGTGTTTTTTATCTTCCGCTAGTCAGCAGTGGAAAACGACTGTCGTCTTGAGGTCAGTGACACCGGATTTCAGTGAACCGAGCAATTCACCTCCTCAACGACCCCGCTCAAACGCACATGGTCGGCGACGGATTGTGTGACTGTGGTGTTGGAATGTCGAGCAACAAAACGAGCGCAAAGTGCAAATCGCAAGTAAGCTTCTACATGTGACAATATCAGGTCTAGTGATCGTGTTGGACGTTGTGGTAAATAACTGCATCGCGTCAGTGACAGTGTGCAGTTTATCGCCCGCCAAATCATGTCGGAATCAAACCCAGCAGCAGCAAGCGTGCAGTACGTGCACTCAAACGATCTAGCCGGTATCAAGTTGCCCTCATTCAACTGGGACAGTGACGATTTGCCTCATCAGTTTCGCTCATTCAAGCGTTATTGTGAACTGTTGTTGTCGACTCCTACGTACAGTAACAAAACAGGTCACGAAATTGTTAACTACATCCTACTGTGGTTGGGACCCAATGCTTTAGAAGTCTACGACAACTGGTCTCATCTGACAGTAGAGCAGAAGAAAACGCCAGAGTCAGTGTGGCAGGCATTCCAAGACTATTTTGAGCCCAAGGCTAACTATAGACTTGCCCGTTTTCAATTTCGCGACATTCGTCAACAGTCAGCTGAGCCCATTGACACCTTTACAACTCGTCTTAAGGTGCAAGCACGGAAGTGTAAATTCGAGGCTGCTCTCGAGGACATGATGATCGACCAAATCATTATTGGCACTGTGCACAACCCCGTTCGTAAAAAGCTACTAGACCACGATCCAGAGAAGTTGACACTTGACAAAGTTCTTGACTGTGCTCGAACATACGAGGCCACACAACAACAACTCAATCAGTTTGGGCAGGCTACGAAGGTGGATAGCATCCATCAAAAGCGAAACAACCAAAGGAAAGGACCGATTCCACATGCTGAATCGACCTCAAGGAACACATGCCACTTTTGTGGTGGGACTAGACACCGTCGGGAGGAATGTCCCGCTCGCGACCAGAAATGCAATAAATGCTTAAAAGTTGGTCATTGGGGAAAAGTTTGTCGCAGTACTGCTGCACACAGTTCTACGCAAGGACATCGCAGTGGCTCAATAAAGTACAGTACTTCAAAGTATAACAAACAGAAGCAGAAGCCTGATGTACACTCTGTTTGTGTTGAGAATAAGGATGACCCACAGTTTGAACAGTGCACATTCAACACTCTCTCCATTTCAACAGTAAGCCGGGACAAAGCATTTGCAATCTTGCGCATTGAGGCATACCCCAACAAGAAGACAAATCTACGAGGTAAAGTGGATACAGGTGCTCAAGGGAATATCCTGCCTCTGCGAACATTCCGCAATATATACCCATCGCATGTAAATGAAGATGGACTGCCAACAACCTTAGTTAAAAGTGACGCCAAACTCACTGCATACAATGGCACTCCGATTCGTCAGTACGGTACACTTACCATCCCGTGTCGTTACGCGGACAGCCAGTGGCAAGCAACAAAATTTTATGTAACTGACACACCAGGTCCTGTAATTTTTGGATTGGAAACTTGCGAAGCTCTCAGTCTGGTGACCATGAACTGTACCATATCTCTCCAGACTGACACTGCAAACCTTGGAAAGCTGAGTGACGTCAAGTCCATGTACCCTGACCGATTCACAGGCTTGGGTAAATTCAAAGGAGAGCATTCACTAATCCTCAAGGAGGATGCTTGTCCTGTAATCCATGCGCCAAGAAGAGCTCCAATCCAGCTCCAATCTCAAATCCGCTCTGAGCTTGACAGAATGAATGCTGGACCTAGATGTCATCCGCCCAGTGAGTGAACCTACAGACTGGGTCTCGAGCATAACATATGTTCAAAAACCAAACGGGTCTCTCCGCATTTGTTTGGATCCTAAAGACATCATTAAGGCGCTAAAGAGGGGTCAGCACCGCACCCCCACACTTGAAGAGGTCACACACAGACTCAAGGGCGCCAAAGTGTTTAGCAAACTGGATGCCAAGTCCGGCTATTGGAGCGTGCAGTTAGATGATGCCAGTCAACACCTCACTACGTTCAACAGTCCATTTGGAAGGTTCTGTTTCCAAAGGCTCCCATTCGGCTTGAAAACTAGCCAAGACGTTTTCCAAAAGGCAATGGATCAGATACTCGATGGACTGCCTGGCGTCATATCCATTGCAGATGACATCACTGTGTTCGGTGTTGACCAAGCTGATCACAACCGCAATCTCCATCAGTTGATGGAACGTGCTCGCAAATGTGGTCTTGTCTTCAATGCAGAGAAATGTAAAATCAACCAAGACGAAGTATGCTTCTTTGGCAACATCTACGGGGAGTCAGGGGTCAAGCCTGATCCAAGCAAAGTGCAGGCTATCATCGACCTAAAGCCCCCAGCAAACGTCTCAGAACTCCAGTCATTCCTTGGAATGGTCACATACCTTGCTCCGTATATCCCTAAGCTGAGTAACGTTACAGGACCATTGAGACAGCTACTACAGAAGGACTCTGAATTCCAGTGGCATCCAGAGCATCAAGCAGTTTTCAGCCAACTCAAACAGCTCATTAGTAGAGCTGGATTGCTCTCATACTTTGATCCAACCAAGCCAGCTGTATTGCAAGTTGATGCGAGTCAAGAAGCCCTCGGCGCCGCACTCATTCAAGATGGTCACCCAATCTCGTTTGCCTCAAAAAGTTTGTCTGACACCGAAAAGCGGTACGCAAACATAGAAAGAGAGCTACTTGCATGTGTATTTGGAGCAGAACGCTTTCACACATATTATTACGGCAAACCATTTACCATCGAGTCAGATCACCGTCCACTGGAGATGATCTCAGCCAAAGCACTCACATCTGCCCCAGCCCGTCTGCAGCGTATGCTGTTGAGGTTGCAACGCTATGACTACGAGATAAAATACAGACCTGGCAAAGAGATGATTCTAGCGGACAGCCTTTCTCGACTCCCAAAGTCTAATGCTGATGAGCACATTGAACTGAATATTAAGGTATGCTTCGTTCAATTCAGCAACAGACGACTCGATGAGCTTCGTGAAGCAATAACAAATGACGAGACACTCAATCGCCTGTCAAAATACATTATCCAAGGATTTCCCGGACGCCAAAGAGACGTCCACCACAGCATTCATCCTTATTGGCCTTTCCGAGACGAACTAAGCATTGAAAATGGTCTCATTCTGAAGGGAAGTCAACTGCTGATCCCAGAGATCCTCCATGACCAATATCTAACTGACATCCACACTGGTCACCAAGGGATTATCCGCTGTCAGATGCGCGCTAGAGGTAGCGTGTACTGGCCCGGGATCAACTCTGACATCGAGGGCATAATATCACAATGCGCCATTTGTCAAAAGCACCAGGCATCGCAGAGTAAAGAGCCAATGGAACCCGTTATTACAACCGTTCCACCATATCCCTGGCATACAATTGGCTCAGATCTCTTCACACTGAATGATGAGAACTATCTCATCATAGCAGACTACCACTCGAAGTACCCGATTGTTGAATGCCTTGGACGTGACACTTCCAGCCGTCACGTAGCTGCTATTACCAGTCATGTATTTTCAATGTTTGGTTGTCCAGACACCATCATCTCGGACAACGGTCCACAGTTTTATAGGCAGTGCTTACCAGGCAATGACAAACAACTATGGAATAGCTCATGTCACCAGCTCCCCTCACCATCCTCGTTCACACGGTTTTATTGAACGCATGGTCCGGAGCATGAAAGCCCTCATTAAGAAGTCACCTGAGGAAACCGACAAAGCTATTCTTGTGTATCGAACAACCCCTTTAGGCCCTAAAATCCCCTCACCAGCTGAACTCATTTTCCAAAGGAAAATTAACTTCAACCTACCAGTCTACCATCAAGGCAACGCCCATGACATAACTGCAGCTAGACAGCTAGCCCATCAGAAATCTGAAATGCGTTACAACAGCCAGAGCAAAACCCTTGATGAGCTTGACATCAACCAGCCCGTTTACTACCAGGATGTGGCACGTAAAAAAACTGGCTCCCCGGTAAGGTTATTGGAATTGGCCCCGAACCACGTTCCTACACAGTGCTATGCCGCACGACAGGTCGCCCCTCTAAAACGCAACAGAATATTGCTACGACCTCGACCCATAGCCACTGACACTTACACAAGCCCAACTCCGTCACCACCAGCTGCACCGATAGTTGCCCCACCTACTCTACAGCCAACACAGGATAGCCCCGTACCTGATCCCATCTCCACGCCTACTAGTAAAGTGAATCACAACGCAACAGTCTCCTCACCTGCGATACAGAAAAGTGGAAATACTACAATACCTACACCACGTCCCAAGCGAAATGTCATGCCTCCACGTCGTCTCATAGAAGATATTTAATCTAAATACATATTCATATTGTAGCAGAACCAGATAGTATTGTTTTGTATGAATGTCAACTTGGGACTAGACTTAAATTGTATGTCATTTTATTGTAACAGGCAGACAGCTACCTTTTTGTTTGTGACTGCAGACAAACAACTAACATAATGTCTGTCATTGATGATTTCTTAAAAGAAGGGGGATGTTGCATTATGAAGCCCTCACTAAAAATCATAACGTCCACTTCATGTGTTGGATGGTGGTTAAGAATAAAGACAGTTCTGTTCCGGTCTACACGGTGTCGTCCTCGTGTGTGTGTTTCTCAATATAGTTATTTGGACATAACATAACACACTCAACAGAGGCTACCTTTAATTCCGCTTGCTCTTCAGTTGGTTCGACCCGAATCAGTGTCTAGGCAAAGCGCCGACGAAGAATTCCGAGGTATTAACCCACAGCAGGTAGATATCTTAATTGATGACATGAAGCATGAATGTAAATAGCAGCGCTCAATTCCGTCCACTTATCAAAATTCTCATGGAATTCCCTTCCTCTCCCCTCCTGAGAACAGAAAATAGATATTACACAGCACGAGGCAACAGTTTTCATTCACTATATGCTAATGTATTGCGCGGCCTAACAAGAAATCGACGAACGAGTCTGCGATACATGCTGATGGTGATGCGAATCAAGTACCATTGCAAAGTAACATACAGTCCTCCTATGTTACTACCCAAACCAAAACGTGCGAACTTCTTTGATGATAGTGGGATAATTATGAATGTTCCAGGTACAAGGGCACTGGTGGAATTCGTTGGGGAAAAAACTAGAGCACCCTCCGCGTTCTTAATGTCACTAACGAAGGCCATCAAGGCACTTAAACTAAAGCTATTTAATAAAAGGAAGGCATACCGGACAAAAAACCAAATCCAAACTGTTCAACATGACAGTTTAAATACTATGTGGCTTTAGATAACCAAATTGTTGGAAGTGTTGAAATGTTAAATGTTAAATAGCTTGGTGTTTAATATCAGGATTCATGACACGTGGTATCTGTCTCATTTATCATGACATATAATTCGTATTACTTATCCCATAAATGAAAACCCGCGTGTGGAATCTCTACGTAATCTCATCTCGCAAGCTTGTTGGTTAATCTAATCTCGCGAGTTCCTTATGCGCATGAGCTTGTTCTTGGTACAGTGCTAACATCTTCATATATTTTGCGAGTCGTGTGTTGTGTTTTGCCAACAGGGGGCTATATTTGCAGACCTTTCTTTTGTCAAATTTCAGGCGTCTCAGCTCCATTAACATGTGGGGTTTGTCCATATTTTTTGTGTGATCTCTGATTTGAGTTGGCTTTATTCCATTATTACAGCTTGCTGTTTAACCAGATGACAGCACCAATATCGTTATCACTGCTTCCCGTCCATGTAAACACAGGCATAAAAAGCCACAATCCCAAACACAACCGTCCTCACATTCACCTCAAGGTATGACAGGTGCGTGAAAGCTCTGCACATATCTAACTCATCCAAACCAATATATTTCCAAGGATTGTTGTCAATATTATATGTTTTTGTTTTTCTATCTGTCTTTTCTGGCCCCGGTGAAGTTACGAAGACGGGAATTTCATTTAAATTCATGCCAAAGCTTGGTTCCATCAACATATAAACTTTTGCTGCGTGTGCGCTCAGCGCGCACCGAACGTTGGCCATTTTGTTACGCACATTTTCGCATAGTTTGACGATACTTGGCACGACTGTTTGCTATGTTTGCGTGACCAAGATTCTTACACAGGAATGATTCTCAGATGACCTTGGCCTTACTTCAAGATCACAGAAAATATAACCAACTTGTTTGGACTTCATATTACTCAATAGATACAAGAGCTTTTATGACTATATGGACATCAGAAACGAATGATACGATGTTCATTAACTTGCTGTTCTATGATTTGCATTGAAGAACTTTTCAACGTCACAGGGCCTAACAAAGTTTCCAGTAATTTTCTGACATACAAAATCGTACAAGGGAGGACATGACATTGTCGCTTGCCGCGATATTGTTTAGATAGACATATTCAACTAATCAGCGATAATTATTATTAATCTTTTTATACCATAGAATAGCTGAAGAATTAAGGAGATTGCCATTCTATCCATATGCGTTCATATATGTCGTAGCCTGTTGTACCTGGGCCTTATGTCATATCCCATGTGAATACAGAGACACACCCGCGAACACACGCACACACGCACACCACTGTGCGTTAGATACGTTGGTATTCTGGGGTTTGGGGCGGATGTGTTCGTAAGTGTAGGTTGGTATTAGCGTTTACGCGGTGGTTGTGTCGCATTAGTCAATGACTCTTGAGCTAATATTGGTCAGCACTGCTAGAAAGAGGATTAACACGTGGACACTAAACCATGGATTCCTGGCTGCATGCAAAGTGACAATCCCAACCTGTGCAACGACATGATGGACAGATTGAGAAGGCTCTTTATTTTTAGTAGTTCATTGATACTAAACATATCTATTGAAGTTTCGCACAATATTCAAATGACATGGTGCTATATTGCATTAAGTTGAAGTTCCCTTCAGCAAATGAAAGAGTACCAACAATTAGCTTGTAGTATAAGATAGCGAAGTCGGGCCGCGCGCGTTGTCAAAGTTAGAAACAGCGCCCTCTGTGTTTCACTGTGGTAAAAAATATTCAGCCAGTCAAGACAACAAAACATCTACGACACGTAGGATACAACATCTACGTAGGATACAAATAATATCCAAGACCACAACAAGGAGCATGATTCATTGGTATACTTGATGTAAACGGATTAACAATGCTTTTCAAATATGCAACCTTAATACGCAGACATGTTATCAGCTGTTCGTAAAAATCCCTTACCGTATCCATCATATTGACCCCTGAACTAAACTAACTCCTACACTATAAGGTAAGAGGTTAGACAGGGAGGGACGGGTCGGAAAAAACAGAAAGGCTCGGATGCTACTTGGCTGAGAGGAGCTGCTGACTAGTGTTCGATGGCGCTGAAAGTTAAATACCCGGTAATCTAG
Source organism: Urechis unicinctus (assembly GCA_034190875.2). Lineage (NCBI taxonomy): Eukaryota > Metazoa > Annelida > Polychaeta > Xenopneusta > Urechidae > Urechis > Urechis unicinctus. Next base: position 19,406,696 of record CM067348.1, read on the forward strand.
AAGACAAAGTTATTGGTCAAGACCCTGCCCGCTCCCTCCCGGGTCCGGTGACATAGCAGGAGGCAAAGGAAAGCGCTGTCCCGATGCCATAAAACATCAAAGGTATCAGTGGGACACGCAGCGTCGCGCTCGTCTGTTTAACTCCTTACATCAAACGTAAGGATGCCTTTACTTCGTCTTGCCAGTATATGGCCACGGGGATGGGAGTGTGACAGGCAATCTGTGTCGGATTCTCATCCAGCATAAGACGTAGTGGCGGTAGGGGTTGGTGTGGGAACGCATTGCATGCGCTCTGAGAGTATATTCTGAGTAAGTGCTTCTGTAGTGTTTCTATGTTAGCCTCGGTCACTGGCATGGGGAGTGTGGTCGGCTTGATCGGCGAATCCGCACGTTGCGGGCAGTCACGCTATTCTGAGGTCGCCAGGCTCACTTGTCCGAGATCCTGCCGAGGTCCACGCAGACTGCACGGGATAGGAATATGCGGTCCGAAGTGTCCGTCATATACGCGATTATGCGCGTTTCCAGCCTCCGAATGTCGTCACTGTCACCGGCGAATCTGATCACCACTGCTCTGAGATTACGAATTAACTTGTTGATCGCAAACGTTCATGGTCATGGATATGGGTATCAGGTCCTCTGTACCTAAGCCCATTAGGTCAAAACCCAGCGCTTCGTAATCCTCGCGCTCGTTGTTGGGAGTGAGATTGACGTATGGCTGCGGGCTGGACACGCGTTATTTTGTACCCTTAGTAAAAAGAAATTTTATTCATTTTATAAAGTGTGACCGTCTCAAACAATCAGTTGCGATGTTTGACAGCGACCCTATTTACCCGCTATATTATGTGGAAAATGCAGCAACTTCGCTATCAACAGCAAACTGTCGCCGGCTGCACATGTTTTTTTATTGACATTTTACTGTAATGATATCGTTTCAACTTTTGTGACCCCCGGGTAAAAATGTCGCAAATGAGATACGAACCCGGGACCATCGGTTTGCAATGAAGACCGCTCTACCATCGGACATACTGAGATCTCAACTCAATAATTGCAGACACTTTCGTATCAATAGTTTAGGGGCATGTTACATTCCCCCCTTTTCCGATCGTGTCACTTCTACTGCGACTCTAAAATTCTCCTCTGTCACGTGTAGAGGGTATTTGTCTTTGTACACCTCTATCTCGCCAACACCGGCTCACAGGCGACGCTCTAGCGACTCGCCGTGTTGTCCATCTCAGCGGGAGCTTGGTCTGGTTAAAACTAGCCTCTAACGAAATCCCGCACCCAGCGGAGCATGGGTCAGGTTGATATTTCTGTTTAATCGAACAGTATGTAGGCCAGCATCACATTACTAAGCCAGCCACCGTACCCTATGTTGAACGGCCCATATCAACCCCTCATCTCACCCCGCCCCTCCATGC
>CM067348.1:19410613-19438113 GCA_034190875.2 Urechis unicinctus
ATCACAGCTGTGTCTAATATGGGGATTGTGATATGTCGCATCACGGAGGTGCTGCGTAGTGAGGGGAACCATTTATGCAGAGAACCAAAGGCGCACGGGATTGAGAGCAACAGTTGCGTTGTCTGACACGATTGCCTTGTGAATAACTGAATTGCTGCCTCGAGTTAACCCTCTCTTGAATGTCGCTGATGGATTACTTCTGACGTATTGTAAATGTACGAATGTGGTTACAATCCCATGTGTATTGCGATGGCACAGTCCACATTATTTGCATATATGCTAATTATCTAGTTAGCCTTTAATATGTAACTGATGGGTCATCGCAAAAAACCATAAATGAACCTATTATTCTGATTGCTCGTCTTGTTAATGTGAGACATCCCTATTACGGGTGTAACATCGTCTTCTACCTTCAGTAAAGATTGTGGATGAGTTCAGTGTGTCTCGGAACACTGATGGGAAGATCATAACGCCATCTCTTCTTACAACACATGTGACTGCGACATGTATATAAATTGTTTTGATTTCATTGACGATCGTTTTGTATCGTCTTTGGCTGAATGGACAGGGCTTGACATATTCGTATTGCGTAGTATAGGGTAACGATGTCTTAGAGAGGGTTGGTATAAACCCAACAATTTTCTATTTGCAGCGAATACCTTAACATCGTACGACATTTTAAATGCAAAGACATGCGGATGCAAACAATTCAGCCTTGCCTTTGCGTTGATCGATCTTCGACCATTTGAAAGTTATTCGCGGTGACGCCTTACGACAAGAAACCGACCAGAACAAAGTGCAATTTCCTAGTGCCTTTGTAAGAGCCATCATCGCTTTCGGTGGCCATTCTATATTCTGCATTAGCAGCATAATGCTTGAAAGATAGGCTCTTTACTGTTCTATTTGGATCGGTTGAGTCCTTATCAAAGCATCACGATCTATTCAATATTGCAACCACGTACTTTGAGGTTGTGCGCAGCCAAGCTGCACATGATGTGTGAATCTGAACAAATCACAATTTTTGTCTGTCATCTTAATGACAATCAATTTCGTTGTTTTGTATCGTTGACAGCCCTGTAAGCAGTGAGTGATTTAGTTAATGATATATCCCAAAAACAGATCCATGCTTGTTTGGCATTATATTGTGATCAATATAATTAATGATCGTAATTCTTAGAACCACGTGGTGAATAGCATTGATTATATCGTTTTGCTTGAAAACGGTTCCTGATAAATGATACACTATTGGGCATTCGCTGACGAGACGAGCATGCCACACTACTAAGTAAACATCAATTATGCAATTTTGGTACTCGGTACATTTGGACAAACAATGTTTAACATATGATCATCGCATACATACCGAGTTGTACTATATTTATAAATTAATAAATCAACAAACGATGATTATGCAATATATCGCAAAAGGAAATTACTAATAATGTGCAAATACTCCCGCAACTTAGGCAAGAAAAGGGAAAATATACTTGACTCGTTTTGCTCGGTGAAACAGAAACGTGCATCATGTGGTTTATATTATCATAAAATTTGCCACTTCTCTTCCTTTTCCGCTTCCATCGGCACATTTGGCTGCTCTGTCTAATTCTGCTAAAGTGGGGTTGTTTTTTCAATGCTTCGATGCGTCAAATTATGGACTTCAGATATATATTTATGTACAGGTATTTCTCCTTATAATTGCTGTGACTGCGTTGATGTATTACTTTCTGTGTTATTTCAACCAACAAGTGGACTGTTATAGCATAATGACAATTTTATTGAGTCATTATCAATGATTTTCGGCTTCAAGTTCGAGTTATTGCAATCTGTAGGTTTGAATGTACACTTCAACAGATTCAGAACAAACATGAAATCGAACGTCTTGGACAATGCAATCACACAATGGCCACGTTCAAATCAATTAGATATTCAGCCTCAGACAATGTTACACATCTGTTTATATAGAACAGGATGCCAACATTGTTGAATGTGAACCGCTGTCGGAATAATAAGTTCAGGTAGCCTTGTGTATTAATCAAGAGGAAATTTATTTTTGCCTTTGCAGCGCTATTCAAGCTTAAAAGCGTTCCGCGCTCGGAATATCAATATGCTTAACCCGCTGACAAAGTTATTGTCACCAGAACGAGGACCACAGATTTGTATGACGAGATTTCCCCAAATACTTCGAAAGACGGCAAATATGTGATCGCATTGTGTCCAGCCCCGAAAATCGCTCGTCCTACAGCGACATAGTTCAAAGCTTCATTTTGAATCTTCGTCAGTTGCCATGGCCACCAGAAAGGGATAGTAAGCTCTGAGTGTGACATACAATAAGGTTAACGCGCAATTCCAAATTTTATTACTAAAACACTAAAGTCAATTATAGAACGACATATCCTAGCGCTTGCATTTCTAACCCACACAGTATAAATCTTTAACTGCCCATGCCTATTTACTTTAGTCCACCTAATAGTTCCTCATCAGTTATGTAATTGTTTCTATTATATCATAAAACCTATGCACAATTACTCAGAAAAGAGAGCACACGTGCTAATGCAATATGCAGTATGTTTGTTTGGTAGCAAAATAATACGCACTTAGTCGTTACCAGTGTCATTAGATATTTAATCATCCTCGATGCAAACGCTCAAATGCAACCTATAATTGTGCTTATACACAATATCAATATATAACTATCATATAATAGAGGCGTCATACTCACTCATTAAATACAATCATTGCTAATTAGAATGTTGTGCGAACAATGTATATATCTATAGGCAGTACAAATATTATATTCATTTAACAGAGAAACTCAATCATATATGATGCAGATACCATGATCACATACTGGATCTGTTTTAACCTCATGCAGGGAGAAGAAGACAAAGCTCTTATATGTACAAAACACTTATCAAAACACGGGCATTACGGTAGTTTACAATGGCAATGTCCAGTATATTGAGGAAATGTTTTTTTGCACTCATCACTCTATATCTAATCTCTGATACAATTCCGGGAATAAAGTCTTACCTTGCTGAGAATGCTGACACACCTCCAATGGAATTTATTCATTTCATTCATGTATGCCTTATCTATCAAAATGAGTAACATCATCAAACTGAATGTAAAACAATAAATAAACTAGCCATGGCATTAGCAAAATATAGGCACAAATGATGAAAAATTGCAAATAGCAGGTTGCGTTATATTTTGAAATTGTGTGAAAGAAATTAGCTCCGCCCAGTACCTTATGCGCAATGACAGACAAAGTTAGGCGCCGCGATGTACTAAAAAAGTTTGCAGACAAAGTTGTAGCGTACAAAATGAACTTTAAATTATTAATGCAGGCAATGGCATTTGATGTCTGCATTGGTGTTTAGTACCTGGGACCATGACCAAAACGGTCATTTTAACCAAAGGTTCTCTCTTGTTCATTCTCAGAGTGAAATGCTGATTTTGTTTTATCAAAAGCCGTTTTTGTTCGTTGAGGGCCTATACAAATTGTCTAATACCCCTAGCAAGTAAGCGAAATTGCAAAGATTCATTCATCATTACGGCTGCTCAGATAAAAGCCAACATGCGTGTTAGAACACAGTAGAATTCAATCGGTAAGATATATGTTGGGTGTAATTGGCAATATCCAAGCAAGTGAATGCATTTGGAAAACAGGCTACATGTTAATCTACAAGCGACAGTCATGCAAAATACAATGTAATGGTCGGTTAACGACTGTTTACTAACCGCTCTAGATTAAGTATACGAAACTTCCATAATATTGCAAAGAGGCTGCTCTGAAATAAACACTGACTCGCAATTATATGTACCACTTTCCATTGGGTGTTTGGGATTTGCATTATATTACTACTGCGCATGCAGATAAATAAGCTCTACATGCAATCGGCTGTCTATGTATTGTAGCAATGTATCGGTTGTTCCCAGTAATGCAACGACACCATTTGCTGCTCGCTTATTCACCAGTCTTCTTACAGGGCGAACAAACCACCCAGGTATATATAAAATCTCTCACTGCAGAAAAGAAAGCTCAATCATGTTCATTCCGCGGCGCATGTGCCGCTCGCCGTGTATCGATTTGAGCAATGGCCATCGCCTTACTTCTCGACGGGCCCGTGGCATATTTTCAGCTGCTGCGCTGTTGAAACAACTCTATGTGCCTTCTAGGTGGTACAAGGAGTCATGCGTTGCAATTCATTTGGTTACATTGGTCGTTCAATACCTATGTTTAAGACCAGGTGGTATATATATCGAAGGTTTGTTCTTATCGGTTGTTTTTTGTGCTGGCCATTCAGCAATAGGAATAGACAGGCATGCGTTCGCTATACCTGGGTGATGCAGTGCGATGCAAATGATCATCATACTTTACACTGTTGGCCAGGTATTGATTATTAGCCACAACCATGCTCAATGCAGTTTGGTCATTGGTTGTGTTTGAACAATGTAACGAATGCAATTAAGTGCACTTTTTATCGCTTTGTGTATGTGCTGAACTGGCGATGGCAGTAATGCTTTTCGCATTATAAAATGTAACAGCCAGGTTGAATTGATTGTCAACGATTGCATCATGTCAACGATATATAAAATCACGCGCATTGTGGAAACGTTTGTCGCATAAGCAACACATTCCATTTAGCATCGTCTCGCCGGATTATGCCTTTTGTTCCTCAACAAATGCATCCTCATCGACGTCATCAGCATTGACACTTGCAAAACTTTGGGTTATCGATCGATAGAACTGAGTTATGGTTATTTCGAGTCGTGAGTTATGCACAAACAACCGGCCAACGTACGCGACAATTGCGAAAATCCTTGAAACATGACAGATGCATAACACACTGTAATGCGATGCAACTCTCGCCACGTCGTGTCCAGACAGACAATGGCTTTGATTAAGCGCCCGTGATGCACGAATGTTTCTATATCAAATCGAACATCACGATGCTGGATGGTTTTCTCAGCCTCGGAGGCCCGGCGTACAAAACACTAGAGGATAACCATGGACTACAAATCGCGAAAATGGTCCGTCCGGGGATCATGAGGACACAATGGCAAGGAAGCAAGGTTGTATAAGGACTGGAACAATAATTGTGACTTCCTGGAAATCTGCAGCGTGCGGCACGCGCACCTACGTTCATTGTCTAATGCTAATTTTTTGTTAACAGGCTAGAAGCAGTTCATAAAATAGCAGAAAACAGGACGTCAATAAAGCTGGCTCTCGTGTCGACGGGCAACCGTACCAAAACTCATTTCAAGATTGTCAGTCGATCAAAGGCCTATATTCACGGTAAATCCATTTACAAATGTTGTACATACGTCTGGCGCCTAGCGATAAGGTTAACCGTGAACAGTTCCATAAATTACATTCTATAATAACATGTGTTTGGGAGTGTCGTCGATTAACATGTATGATTTACGACTATTAAATGAACAATGAACGAATTTGTTTGATTGTTAATAACATAGAAATGCAATGATAGACCTCAAATAGGTGCCAGTTAAATATAGTAAACCAAGTACATATACTGACAGTATGCTTATGCTGCATGCTCAGTTTGAATCACAACAATAATGATCACATATATACTCCTGCCATCAGGGCATCAGCGCGTTATTATACAAGGACATCAGTTATTTGGAACATAAAGACAGTCTCTAGATGTGTTCAGCCTACCAATCTATCCTAACAGAACAAATGTGTTAAAGAGGTCAGAACATTAGCACCAGTCAAACATTCTAGGCCCGTATATCGGATGACCTAAAAGCGACCGTAATTTATTGGAGCGGCCTTACTTTGCAAGCTTCTGCTTTCGCCATATGCTGATATATCAGGATGCGTAAGGTATTGTTTTCATGATTTACAACATCCCGTCATTTAAACATAACATTACACCAATGAGGATCATTTCTCACTAAAAAGTTTGACACAGATCCCAATCACACATGGAACTTAACAACGCTGGTTGTCATTGACTGTACAGTTTATAGCGCAACGCTCATTTGATTCTGGAACGGAAATCGAGAACAACGTAGAAATAACCACTATTAGGTTCAGTGTTTACCAAAGGAAACTAAACTAAAGCTTGATAACCATTATGTAACCATATATCGACCGCAATATACTTTACTTCTTTGCCAATGTCCTCAATTGGCTCCCGTTATCTTATAACATGTTCGATTAATTAATCTCAGATTGCGTTTTCACGTGATGCATATTAGTCGCAAGATTAGTGTTTGCTGTGCAAGTGCGTGACTTGCTGAGAGCATCATGTGTCGAATGCATTTGGTGTTTACGCGGTCGACCATCTAAGTTTGAATGTAGGCGTTTTGAGTGGGAGGGTATTTGGACGCTTGTAAATGCATGAACCGAAATAAATTCAAGTCAGTTGGAAGTAAAACGGTCAAGGTCATTTGAGAGTGCTCTTGATACCTAAAACATGGCAACATGCGGAAAACAATATGGTAGCTACATTTACTCCAGGCCCTACACCTAGGATGTACGGCGAAGAGTATAACTTATTATATCCATAGTCAGCCGTTCGTCATTAGTCACGAACGGGATGTTCGTATATATGCTGAAACATTGTTATATCATTGATGGGTGTTGAGGCCTTCTATGGAATGACGCCACTGCGCTATTGCTATCAACCTATACACAACCTTGAGCGATGTGAAGAGGTTTAAGGTAATATTATTAAAGATTGACATATCTGCTTGACACGCTATCAATACTTGAATGGTTAAAGAGCTTTTAGTCCAGTGCATTGCATATGATATCACGCAAACCCCTACCGATATCATTCAATTAGATCAGCTCAGGCACACCCCTACCAATGTCACTATATTAACTCAGCTATCTTTTATCTATACCCCGCCGATTGCATTTCACACTTTGTAGTGCCTGAGGGGAGCTCATTAAGAGAAGACCTAAGCTGCCTCGGCCGTAATACTCTGTCCTCGATGACGCTTGTGTGTCATGTGGTGAGCAGCGCGTGGGGCTACAGAGCTGGCACCTGCGCTAGGCACTACTGGCTAGGAGCAGCTCGACTGTTGGTTGCCTTTAAACCAGTCGGCTCGCTTCTCTGAGGCGGAAGGGACGGCAGGCGCCCAACAAGCAGCCGCAGGTTCGATGGCAAGTTGAAACGCACTGCCTGCAGCAACTCGTTGCCAGAAAGCTTGAAGCATCGGGTACACATTTATCCAAAAATCGGCTATGTTTTTATTATCAAACATGGACGTGGAAAATGCGTTCGCGATCCGGTTTAGGGAATAATGTTGTACGCAACTCAAGCAGTCTTCATATACAGCGAATGATTACAGTGCTACGAGGAAATTTACGTATTTCAAAGGAGATCCTTATATGGTGAGTATTTTTATTCATCTCAATTGATCTCAAACCACAATGAAGCTTTAGACGCGTGCTTTTACCTTTCAATATGGTTTCGCGTATTTTATCATTTGCGAAGTTAATAGGATAGAATGCAAAGCACGCAGTAGGATCAATGCGCTTGAGGCACAATCTCAATGGGGGCATATTCCTAATTTGCGACGATAATGGGTACCTTGCTTGGCGTGCGCAAAGGGAGAAACCTGCACAGCCGGAAGTGACGTCAGTGGCGAAAACCAGGTTAATTTGAAATTAGGCGCACATCGTCGGAAAACGAAAACCTCGGTACCAAAAACTGACGATATACCATTAAAAATAAAACGCCGCAGTGCTTTGAAAAATAATGATTCGTTAATTCAATACATAAGTCCTATCATGGTACTTTCTTCGTATAGCACAAATCTGATCCAGTATTGAACTAAGAATGCTTACAAGACATAATCATATTGTGCTTCCCATTTTTCCTGCATTTAACTGCTGCTCAAAGGGTCAGTAAAATCCGTGGATATATAAATATATATATATATATATATATATATATATATATATATATATATATAAATAAATATATATATATATGTATATATATATTTATATGTATTCATGCATATATACATATATATATTTGCTGATTAATCTATAATTATGATTAAGATATATAACAATACCTACACAGGCCAATACAGATAAATGCTTCCATATATATACATGTATATATTTATATATACTAATGATGACATATATATTCGTATATATACATATATATATATATATATATATATATATATATATATATATATATATATATATATATATATATATATGTATATATATATATATTTAGATATAGATATGCATGATAGATATTTATACATATGTGTATATAGATATATATATTATATCAATATGGACATGGATATATATATATATATATATATATATATATATATATATACATATATATATCTAAATATTGACATTTATACGTATATTGCTACTTATATATGTAAATATTATTATAGTATTCATATATATATATGTTTATGTATATATATGTTTATATATATATCTATATATGTGTACATACATAAAGCTATATGATTATGTATGTATATTTTCATATATATTTATATATATATATATATATATATATATATATATATATAAATAAACATATATATATATATATATATATATGCAATTATATGTATTTATATTTACATATTTATATGGATGTATTTGTAGTTATATCTATATGTTTTTGTATCTATAAATTTGAATATATATATATATATACATATATATATATGCATATATATATATATATATATATATATATATATATATATATATATATGTTTATATATGTATATACAAGTAAATATATATAAATATAAATACATATATATATATACATATATATATAAAATAAATAAATATATGTATATAACAAATATAAATATATTAATATACACTATATTCATTCAGATCTAAGATAGTTGGTGTTCCTGGACGATTATTAATATCTCATATTACCTAGCTCGTTCATTTTGGATAAACCTTTCAACCAGCTTCTGGACATTAGCATTCTCGCTGTATCATTATCGAGCCACTGGGACAGTAAAGCTGCATGAATGTCCATGTAATAGATACATAACACCTACGCGATAGAAATCACTATGAATATAATCTATACCGCGTATCTGGAGCTTCGCATGCTAATTACCCCTTTGACATTCGAACAATAGTTGCTCACACCATTTATCCCTGCTACAGCTGGCAGCAGATGGAATCAGTTTCCCGGTATGGAATCCATGAATAGAGATGTTTACGTGCCATAGTGAAGTTAATAATGATGACTCTACATATCGCGTGATCACTGAGTCGATGATTATATCATCACCACAAGCAGCGCCTGTGCAGGGCGTATTGAACATTACAGCGGGCGCTCTCGCATCTTCATCTTTATACAACCTCGACGGCAAAGAGCATGTCTACGTTCCTGCGGCCAATTTATCTGGTAATTCATCAGTTGCCTCGTCTCAATACAGCTGGGGTGTGTTGGCGCTATCACCACTTATACTAGCGTCGGCATTAGGAAATATCCTTGTGTGTCTTGCTGTTTGCTGGGACCGGAAGTTACAGAATATGACTAACTATTTCCTGATGTCTCTGGCAATGGCTGATCTGCTTGTCTCTCTGCTCGAATGCCCCTAGCCATGGTGGTGGAATTCTATGGTAAGTCAACATGATACATATCAATCTCGATGCTCCAACGGTAATATCTTGCGTTGAATTGATTTATATAGCTCATTCGGTTACGTTATAGCACGGAATACACCACAATGATTCATTTTTACCGGAGGCATATTAACTTACACTCTGCATCGGCGTAGCTTTGTTTTTGGATTTGTACCCCTGTGTGAGCCAATACTCACATAAAAACAAACCTAATTGAAAATGGGCAATGCGTGTTTGTGTGTAGGATATTTCCCGCTGCAGCCAGGATTTTGTGTATTCTGGGCCACGATGGACGTATTCTTGTGTACGGCTTCTATCTGGCATATGTGTACTATGTCAATGGACCGATTCTGTACGCTCAAGTATCCTATGCGTTATGGACGCAACAAAACCAAGACTATGGTCGTTGTTAAAATAACATTTGTTTGGCTGGTTTCAATGTCGATTTGTAGTCCCTTGTGTGTGATGGGCTTCTCGAATCACGCAAACGTGTTTAGTGAAGGGCAATGTGTACCAACCATAAGAAGCTTCGTTATATATGGATCGATATTTGCCTTTTATGTCCCTCTGTTTATTATGGTGGTGACATACGTTCTGACCATTCAGATTCTCTGTAAGAATCAGCAAATCATGAAACATGTTGCACATGACCAGACGAATCGCATTCGCATTCGAAAGAGTGCCTCACCAGCCATTATGACCACAAGTCTGGGGGCATTCCTGTCGCCTTTCATGCCGCGGTTCATGGAAAGGCCGTCCTTCGACACAAGTATCAGCAACTATGTGAGTGTCAACGAAAGCGTCGTGCACAGTGAAAACAGTGCGCAGATGACACGGGAAGCAGACTTTGCCATCGATTCTAATCCCGGTAATGACCAGAAGGACTGTTCCCAGGACAAGCATATCATTCCTAAGTTGGCCTTAGTGGAACACACTCCATCTCAGAACTCCATGAATACAGTGTACTGTCCGTCGGTGGCTAACAGCAGTCAGAGCATCAATCAGAATTACTTTGGAAAACGGCCAATGCTTTCCACGTCACAACCGCACTTGCCAAGCATGTCGAACCGGTTACCCGTGCATCCGTCTATGTCTCAACATAGTCTGTGTTACATAGCGAAGGCTAAAAGCCACCTTACAGTTCATGACTTGGAATCGGTGAGAAATTATACATATGTTTCGACTGCAACGTCTTTAAATAGTATGCTCAGTCGCGAGAATTGGAGTAGCACAGCATGGAGTGAATTTGAAGATCCGGAAATGTTTGAAAAACTAAGTCAAATTGAAGCAGAAATGGATGAATGTCTAATGGTTACAAAAGATGGTCACGATATAACAGATGCGACTGAGAACGAAAGCTCATCTCTGCTCAGTGTTTTCACTGATACCCAGAACACATTTCCGGTTACGCCTACAGCCGGTATACAGGTGCCACCAGTTTATGTTTCCCCCGGTACGCCAATTCCACCCAGTAGGTGTGATGATGGATATATTCACACGGCGTCAAAGTCTTCATCGAGTACCGACTGTAAATCTAGATCGTGCTCAGGCTCTGATCAGTCTGGTTTCATCACCATTCAACTCAAACCTAGTGGATGTTACATGTATGAAGTTGATTATTCAAAATCCGGCGTAGTACAACGAAAAAATAGTTATGAATATAATCCAAGCACAAGTACCTCGTCCTCACCATCGCGCAGCGCAAAAGCAGTGGTTGAACCACTGCAGCCGGATGGAACAACCCAGCCACAAGGCCGGAAGTCAACCGATGAAGGGAACTCCGATGGAGTCTCGTCAACCACATGCTCAACCATACGTAAATATTCCCCAAATACGAGTCATCACCGAACAAATACTGCTAGTTCTCGCGGATATAGCGCTAGCGCCTGGAAGGCGTTGCTTCACCGCAAAAAGCGTTTAAAAAAGATGTCAAAATCCAATGGACATATCAAGCAGATTATTTCTAAGAGAACGGCTTCAAATGAGCGCAAAGCATCAAAAGTGCTAGGCATTATTTTCGCTGTATTCGTTGTTTTATGGACTCCCTTCTTCATTGTCAATATTCTGTCTGTTGTATGTGAAACGTGCATGACGCAGATAACTCCCGCTATGATGGCATCCATTGTGTGGTTCGGCTATTTCTCCTCATTAGCCAACCCAATAATCTACACGATGTTCAATACTGCATTCCGAAATGCGTTCGTCAAGATTCTTACGTGTCGTCACAAAGTATACAGAATGGAGTCGGTTTACAGAACGAGTGCACGGCCTAAAACACCAGATAGCATGTATATGACCAATATGACTTCAACATTCAATCAAACCCCAAATGGTAACAGGCGAAGCACAAATACGGTCCAGTTGTCTCCGTCATTGAGAACAAAATAAATCACTCTTCTCTGCCATCTGGGCGAGTCTTATAAAATCACTACAATCAGGCTCTAACGCTAACTTAAATTGCCCCGAATAAGGCAGACGTGTACGTTTTGTTTGCTCTCCTTATCGTTTCAGAATTCTCGGAGCCGATCACGTATGCCTTTACAGCTTGCCTTCTTTCAATGCGCTGGCGTATATTGGATGTGTTTGTTGCGGAATTTCATGTTTCATATACTCATATTTTTATAGAATATTTTCTTGTGAAGCGATGCCATGTCTATTTCGAATCGATGTAAGTCATTTAAACATATACGATTGTATGCTGTTTGTTCTTGCAGTATGTAATAAATAAAGCGCAAAATACGAACTATTGCATCCTGAATTGGTAATTGTCTAACACATAACTTGGTCTTCTGTGTAGCCACTGTAAGAGACTGCCAGCATGTCGAACTTAAGAGGCTAAGGCACAAAGGTGGATATCTTGATCAATGCTATGCTGTGCGAGCGCGGAACATGGGACGTTATTTGCGTTTAAGTGCTGCCGCCTTGTGGAATGCATATTGAAGATGCCTGTAAGATAGTTGTGCGTGGGCTGGTGCTCAATAAGCTAACATCGTTGGGCATCATGTTAAAAAAAAATACCACTGGGACCCAGATAAATGTACCTTGATGCTTTCCATTTTTATATTTGTTTCTGAGAACTATTTAATAGTAACTGAGCTTTGCCTAGGACACTTGGTTCATTAAACCCTGACCCATTACAATCATTGCGTTTACGTATGTGGGCGTTAACGAGCGTGTTTGTAGGCAGTGATGTGGTTGAGGCTGGGTTTCCCGTTGTGGTGGCTAGCTGCTTCGCCTTTTGACCAGCTGGATACGCACACGATCCCAAGGTAATTGAACACGTTAAATGGCGGCCATATCTCTACCACAAGACTAGCCCTACAAGACGTCTGCGTAGACGTCTTACCGTTTCTCGAAACAACGCAACGCAATTATTTGTAGATCGATTCAGACAACTACCAAACACCAAACATACACAAGTGGAGTTATAGAATGCAATGATGTTTTACTGACAATTTGTTGACAAGTATTTATCTTAATGAACGTATCTAAATAATCGACACTTGGCATTGTAATAATGTTTACATCATATTGTATATTTGCTTACTAATTAGCGTGCCGATAAAGTTGGTTGTCAGCAGTGTCATACAAATATTCGACGATAATAGATAGATATTAAGCGCAGAAGCCAACGTACTGCATTCTGTTGTCACTCATTTGGAGCATAGATTAAGATAATTTGTGTACAAAACGTAATTTATTCCGTTATAATGTTCATTTAGCGTAATGTCAATTGTCAACGCACTATATGATATGTGCAAATATTCAAGCCGATGAACTATGACCAACGACACGGAAATGGCCATGCCAGTGCAAATGATCAATTCGTGAGGCTAACCACATGAAACTAATCAGTTGTTTCACGTTAGACAGGTTCAAGTCATTTGAAAGCAAAGGCTCATTCTTAGCACGAGTAAGAATAGATCTTTTACCTCAATAAGCAAGTGTCAGTACGAATAATTCGTTATAATAGTTATAACGCGCAGACCGCGAGCAATAATCCACACGTTTCCGCTCCAGCTCAGTCCCCCACTTCACCTTGTTGGTATCGGGCCACAAAATATGACAATATTGATATCTTGCTCTTAACGGCTTATACACAGCTTTTTCAAAACAGCACGCCCACATCACCTGTCGTGGAAGTTAATGGAACATTGATAAGCCTGCATCTGACCTTCAACAAAAAATTATGTTTTCCCATTCTGTTCTTTGCCATTCTGCTCTTTGCTATTTCAGCTGGGATCGCAGAAGCTGCAAGTGTTACCACTTCATGACCAGGTGTCGGGGTGCTATATGGCACAATATAACTATAAACTTGCTATTTATTTCAGTTCATTTAGCCATTTATGCTGCCGGTTACATCCTCTTAGGATCGGAAGTACGTTGGAAAACCATTTCCTATCAATACGTTTAAGCGTGCTAGAATTATCACGAGGGAAATATCAGATAATGTGCAATATTTACATATTACATTGTCAAGTAACAGTAGATTCACTATTTACCTGTAACCCAATTCGAAAGGCGACATGACAAAAACTAGTCAGCTGTGCCCTTCCATGCATTTATTACCCCAGCCAATGTATTTTCCGACACAAGGCATTTATGGTAAAATAGAAGTGGATACAGCTAAAACGTTCATTTCGGCGTTGAATATCTAACATTGACTCGCGATTTTGGAGAAGTGCCTAAATGGAAAAGTTGACCCGTTTTGTCACTAATATGTGCATAATCGATGATGTCAGTTAGCTTATGTTTCGCCAGAATAAGCGTGATCCATTTGCAGGATCACGCTCAGGGGCGTCGACAGGGTGATTTGGTTGGGGGGTGGGGGGTGTAACTAAAATTTTGCCGACTGCGGGATGACTATCTAAGCGTAGCGCCACCATAGGAACTTTCAATTTGCCGACTGGACAGGATTTTGACAACTGTGACGCGGACTGTCGGTTTGAATGGGGGGGGGGGGGCACCACCCCCCTACACCCCCCCCCCTTTGGCGACGTCTTTGATCATGCTTATGTGACCCAAATGACGCTGTTACGCCAGGGTGCGTCACCACGTGCGTCATGTCCGTATCGTTCGTTGTTCACAAGCTACCCCGTTGATTAGGATATATACAGGTAGATTTCCTTCCCATTCGTGTTTGGAGAAGCCGTCATCGAGAAGTGTGAGCTATATTTAACTAGGAAACGACATTGCTATCGTCGTGCAGCCTGGTGTAAGTAGACTTTCTATTAAATCGATTTGGCTCAGTTCCTCATATAACCTTTATCTAAGATAAAATCAACAACACGGAGATAATTGCCTTGCCTCTTTTTTGTAGAGGTGGGATTGATTATAAATTGTTTGAACATTTCACCGTCTGATGAAATGATGTCAGTTAGTAATACAGTATTTCCCTAATCATATGAGATTTATTATTGACGGCGTTTCTATTGATTATGTAGCAGGATGCTCAATCAGTGTCTGGCTACAAGACAGTCCTTGCACGCTTTCTACCCCACGCATTGGGACTATGCAATATGCAATTATACCGCTAAACGTGCTTACGTCAGGCGCTTACTGAAAACCAAAACCTGCATATTATTGTTTTCGCACACCTTTACGTTAAACCATTGAACCCAATAAAATCATAAGACCATAACTACCTTGTGCAGGATACAAATACAGGGATATCCGGTAAACATAACCTCATAATTGGCTTTCAGCGTACATACACAGCGTAATCATTCGACAATCATCATTCATGAATCTCTGGCTATACGTGAACAGAAATGTGTGCTTTGACGTAGATATAAAAAGTGGCAATTCGTCATGGATTGTGCAAATACTGAGCGGTAAATTGTCTTGAGCATAATTTGTTTCAGAGCGTCGTTTCGTCTCGAGTATATCGCTTCCAAAAGCCTTGAAACCAGGATAGCGGAATGCATCACTTGGGCGCATGGATATTTGAATGATCAACTGGTACATGCTGTCGACCGACTTTATCAAATATTAATGTACATTAAATGGAGAGGACAAAATATGCGTTCAAGTAGAGAGCGCAACTTGTTAAATTCTATTTGCATCACGTTTGATTAGAATCCTTTGCTAGATGTCGCTTCTTGTAGTACGAAATAGATTCAGTTATTATATGCTGCGCGTTCCAAAACGTATTAAGACGTATAATGTCTTCATTTCATTCCAGTGTCAAAAGAGAAACAGATTGATTAGGCTAGTAATATTGACCTCTTTTGTAAACTTAGAGGCATCCATTGATATATATGTATTTTCGGAGTCTAAATGGTAATTAAGGAGTATGTAAAGTGTAATCTTAAATGATACTTCGCCGTGCTAGTGGACGACATAGACAGCACAACGAAATCGTTATGGTCCGGTATTAATGTCGAAAATACATCTGATTGATGATCAGTTTTCATAGAACATCCGAGGGTACCAGTTATAGAATATGCCAACAAATACTGTAAAAAGAATCAGAATGTTGTTGTTTTTAAAATAAAATAAATTTGTTCGCATGTTAGGTTACGAAATATCATCTGGTGCGGTATTTGCGCCAATAAATAGCCATATAAACCCAAACTCAATATTCTTGCATTATATGACCAATGTAATCGTATCAACACTTGGGCAAACCATTTACGACAATTCAAGTTAATCTTGCGTAAATGGCATCGCATTATACGCCCATAAACAGGCTTTTACAATTTCGCTCGACTGCTACTCCGTGAAAATACAGGGATGCATTGGCAAAGAACGAAAATGGCAACTTGTTGAGCATTGTCATATGGACACAGCTCACTGATCGCAGGAATTATTGGGAAATTATTTGCAAATACGCCTTGTGATATAGCATTAACAGATTGCCCTGCGGGCATTTGGAGGCAAATATATTACATCGATTATGACACCTCTTTAAATTATCTTTGATTTCTATCCCTCACATGACATGCTATATATCAGCATATAGAATCTCATAGAAAAACACTGAAGAAAAAAACTAACGCCTTAATGATACGGGCTCGAGTACGCATATCATATTACCAGATAACTTATATATTAAGGCTCATAACATATTCAGACGCCTTCTATGTTGCCAAAACAGCATGGAAAACAAATTTCCAACAGATAGATACAGTACACGAAGATTGAACTGGTGCTGTGGAATAGATGCATATAACACTTTGTTCACATAGACCAACATCAAGTATAACCATTTCGCTTTGTACGATACATATATTGAGCTGTCGATGTTTTTGCATTAAAATGGTACGAACCATGTATGACATGGTGAAATAAGAAACCACATGTCTTCCATATCTTAACCGAGACTCACTAATCGCTTATTTAATGACATATCCTTTTCCAATCAGTGATACCTATAACAATCAGATCGTCAAGAATCAGTTGTATGTATACCACATGTATATTTTATGCAGTTTATTGGTGACTTTCAAATTTTCAATATGTCAATGTGTTTTTTCCGCAGTCGATTTGATTCACTGTGTATGTATGACACTCTTTGGTTGGTGAAAGTGTAAGAAACACGATAATCAGAATTACAATATAGTTCATTTTATTGATAACCTTGCTGACACAGTATTTTGAATTTTGTTAACAGCACTTATAGAGGTAATGCCTTCCCTATCGGATAACCAGCTCTGTAATTCTTCATCATGTTAACACAGGGCACTAAACGCTTAGAACCGAATCTGTTCGCTTGCAGCAAATACGGAGAGACGAAAATGGCATATTCTATCAATAATGCGATTGTGGTTGCAGTCTGCGTAATCATCAACGTAGAAAGAGCTAGAAAGATGCATCACAATGACTGAGGTTGCACTGACCAGCATAAAGACGTAATAAAGACATGTAAATATGCTTGATTAGCACCAGAATGCTGCGCTGCTATGAACAAAAGGTGAAATATTAATAGGAGGATGACAAAAACCGGCTTGTTATGCGAGGACAATCAACTAAGCTGCCCTCATTGTCCGACCCCATGCTCAGTATAACCTAACCTTAATCGCATTTTGAATAAGATATAAGGCTTTATTTGTCGCCGATAAACATTAAAATGGACTGAATATCGTGATAATCCCGCTAATTGTCCATAGTCGTTTGAACTAAAGCAACATAATGTATCAGCGACCGACGAGCGAAGTTCTGTTTCGAAAAGGGAAGTCATTATCGTTTTGACACCTGAGTATAATACATATTGCAGTTTAACAAATAGCGCGGTTACAACTACAATAGAATCTCTTTCACAATACGTTTTAACCATGAAACTTGTCATCGTTCAATTCTTTACACGTCAGTCCCATGTCACAGACTGTCGGAGCTTACAAAATAAGCGGTGCCATAAACGGCAAAATAAAGGGACGCTCACACGCGGGATGTCTCTAATGCTATAAACGAAATTGATAATTTCTTATCTGGGCCGCGATATCAAAAAAATGTTAACGCTATGAAGCAATTAAATGATTGATAACTATATATACCGGATGAACATATCTGATGCTTAGTATTTTTCACAGCATACGTACGAACCTACGGGTAACAATTAACCCAATATGTGTCCTATTATTTAAGCAACAATTAATAGACATTATCATGACAAACATAATATGGTCCCAAATAGCAGTATTGTATTTTGTTTTATTGCAAATCTCGCCCGCGCAGATATCCTGGCTGCGTCGTGCATTTTTCATGCATACACTTGTAAATGGGACAAAGGAATAATCATGCTGTGTTTTTTCCTGAATTTGCCACTATTAAAGTCTTTATTTCTCGACTTATATCGTTTCGAAGCCTACCTGTTTGCATGAATATGCCATGAAACCACACTGGCAGTGTTAACTGAAACAAAATACAATGAAGTGAGCATCACAAGATTACACTTGACGACGCAATCTATGCAGACGACCTTGCTTGGACAACTACTTCCTCTATGCCCAACCGAGGAATCTACTTTTAGAGTCATGTATTGTGGGATTACTCATTTGTCGAAAGTTAACGCGGCCCCATTGATGTAAGATGGATGTTGCACAACTGTGGATAGCAATGCTGCGGCTCTGATATCACGAATGCATTCCACGAAGCGTTGTTATAATCCATATTGTTTTCCATCTGGCGCCATTGTGTATGCCATGCGCTCGAATATTCTAACCGTTAAGGAGGCTTATACTTGCAATTGTCACTTATGAATGAGTAGCATAACATGCTAGCCTGCGACGCGTGAGGAAATATGATGAATCTATAACGCACGTACGACGTCGTGGTGTTTGGTATTTGGTGGATTTCTTTCATATTGCTTTTGATCGCGTGAGAGCGGAACCCAACCACACGCTGCTCATAGGGTTTTATTTGCTCTTTTGTCTTAATGTTTATTGTTTTCGCTGTATGAAATAAATAGTGCAGATACCTGTGAAGTATTTATGCTTAGGCTGAAGCTCATACGACTTCCATTCTAAGCGTTCATTATGAATATCATATCACTTGGACCGAGGTAAATGTAACCTAGGGCTTTTCATTCTTCATCCGTTTATGGAAACTATTTGTTTGGGTGGCGGTAATTGAACTGTGGCTAAGGATTTTTTGTTCATTAATACAATCTTGAGCCTTTTCAATCAACGCGTTTTTGTATATTTGCGTTTGCATGCGTGTATGTATACGATTGCTGGTTCGTGAGTGTTGGTGCGATCCGGTTTTCTCAGCCTAGTAAGCAGCTGTGTGCCTATCAAACAATGAGGTATGGGTTAGCGCATAACATGTTCCACTGAGGACCATTAATGAGAAGCGTATTGTTCAATGACAATTATAATTATTATGAGTCAGTAAGTCTGGATGGCAATTCGAGACCATAACCTCTAATGGTGTGAATGTTAATCATCGAACAGTGATATTGTGTCTGTTTTTCCACAAACTTCACCATGGATGCAAGATGTAACGGTACAATGTGTTTACGAATCGATCGATCATGAATTTAAGGTTACTTATGGCTATATATTCCACCTGTATGAATCTTAATAATGTGCTTGAATAATGCATAGTTTGCAAACGAATAATATTGTACATTACATCGTCCATGTTTTAATAGAGTGCAACACTTTTACCACCCGTACTACTAAGTTTGTGAGTGCAACGAAAATATTTATTTATAGCAGTGGCATGCCAATCCCGATGTTTACAGCACTCCACATTCTGTAGTTTACTAATAAATAAACATAGTTGTTCATTTGCTGTTATGAAAATCGTTGTCTGTCTCACAAACGCGCACAGGCAGCTTTTCAAACAAACCAACGACTGCCCCCACCCCCGCTATCCCCTACCCCTCCCACAAACAAGTCAGTGTGTTTTTCCAATATGCTCTTTTTCAGCTACGTGCTACTTGCAGCTGATACTGCACAGTATGCACACATCCCCACTTCATGACCAGGTGTAATGCTGATTTACAGCGGAATATAAATGATGTCCGTTCAAGAGGCTCTTCAGGCTGCTTCGCTGTGCCCGGTTATTAGAAACATATATATTTTATTGTGGGCTTTGTTTTGGGTACATTTCATTCATTTCGTTTACAAAACTTGTTTCTTTTCTATTAATTCGAGCAATTTCAAGTAACAATTAGCAATAAATGAATTGGATCTGCTTTGCACATAATTTTTTCAATGTATCCTTTCAACAAATGTTCCGATCGCATGTCCTTGATAACAACAGCAGCTGTATTGTGTTAATTATCCAACGTTTAGGGATTGAAACATCTCGTTAGATCAATATGCAGTCAAACAAATTATTTCAATTAGGTCACCGGCAAGTACCATAGCCGTCACTACCTGCATGACCAGAAACAACATCGCATATATTTTCTTCTGGAGAAAACTACGCAACGAATTTATTCAAAACTGCCATCCGAACCAGTGGTCCAATCATCTAGCTAACACGCCGAAACAATTACTTTAGGTTTCTTGCGGGGATTTTCGTCAACTCTTACATCTAGTGGCGATTACATAAAAAGTATGACACAGCCATCAATATGAACAATGTGACGTTAAGACAATAAACTTAAGATCTGTTTGGCGTTATTTCAGCTTGAATGTTTTATTCGCTTGGTTTAGTAAAATATACGCCTGAAAGGACGTCAGTTCTGGTATCAAATATTGTACATAATACGACACGCAAATTGTGATGGCGCATTTTGCTCAAACGCAATCAGGACACTAATACGTAAATGCCACAATCTCGGAAAGCACCTCAACATAGAGTACAAGACCGCAAGTACGAATTGTGTAATCAGATTCAAACATGTATGAACTGACGAAGTATTTTAATATGAAAACCAGCTACCGACAACCAATAATCTGTGAACTTAAAGCTGTTGCCCATCACACGTTACTTAATGGTAATAACAATGCAGCAAAATGATCATGTTAATATATTACAAACAGCATGTGTAGATTATTCTGCCCCAGTCTACATATTGCTGTTTTATAGCTTTCCATGCATTTATAAAAACTGCTCCATGCCAACAAAACCGTTGTAATTTCTGATCCAAGGCAAAAATGAGGAAACATGTTTAAATAGAGTTCAGACCTAGTCATCGTACTCGGCTTAAAATATTTAGCACTGCCTTTAGATGTTGCCGTCCGAATTGAAACGCTGACTAGATTTGTCCATGATATAGTATATGCATTCTCTGTTTTGTCTATAATTCGCTTGCATGAGCCTAAGAGAAGTTCATACTGTTTCGGTCGATGTTGTTGGCATGATGGTAGCATTAGCGCCTTAACGTGTTGAGGCAGTTAAATGGTATTGTATCGTGTAACTAAATGTTCACTTTAGGTAAAGTATTATCGCCCAATCGACAAATAATGCTGCATGTTACTAATTGTTATTATACACGCGTCCCTGTATATCCCCCAATATGATTGTAGTCACTGCGTGTGTTGAATAAAAATATTGACATGATATACGATGTGCCTACATAAGATAGCTGAAAAGCGACAAGGCAACGCAGTTTCATACGTTGCATTGTCTTCAAGCTGTAAAACTTGCTATATGCTGTCGTGTTACTTTTGGGCGTCTAAGCACTAACATATTTGCTGCGTTATCGAATGTTCGCTGTTAATCACGGTCCCCATAGTAAGGTTTAGTCTCAGTTGTAGTCAACAATATGGGGATATTTGCCTATGCCGTTTTGATATTAAGAGTTGGGATGGAGTATATATTCGATGAGTTATCGACAAATGTATTTTATAAATAGTATAATTGACTTCCCTTAAATCTCGAGATAGACGGTATTTGCAGCGTATCTAATAATGTAATGGAAGGTCATATACCACAATGAAAGAGCACAAGGCCAAACATTGGTTTTTATATACTAGATTACTATACACTCTATGTTCTGAATGTGTCCACAGCTATTAGCACTTCACCATATGTGATCAATTCGCAAATGCAAGGGACGAAATAAAATCATTGGCGCACATATTAATTTTGGTACCTATATTTTGGTTGTATCTGCTCAGGGAGCTTCCTTTAAAACAAGATCGATGATCAATTCTACGAACTGGGAAATACTATCATGAGGACACTACGCTTCTGTGCAGGATAAAATAAACTGAAACCTGGCGAACACAGACTCCGGCATGGTTTCCGTAGTGCATTCACAATGTTTTCATTCGGCAGTCATTACTAATAATCCCCAGCTTGATGTATACTCATGTATGCACGTTATTGTTCAAACACTTAGCACCGTTTTGTGTCAAATAAATAACTTTAAAAAGCTCTGATCCCCGAATTACAGAATCCTATATCAGGAATGATGCATATTTGCGTGCTCAACTTGTGTAGGCTTATCTAGGTAGTGTTTAAACGAACTTAAGGGGCTACAAATATGGAGGACTTAAGCATGCCCCATGTGTCCAGATAGAGTGCAACATGTTATAATCGTTTGTTAAACCATTTGATTTGTAACTCGTTTGACCAGCATCCTTCACGTATTTGCTTGTTGGTATGGATAATACAAGAAATAATAGGCTCAGACATTTCATACGGCAAGTTGCCGATACGATTTAATCCAGTGAACTGTGTTCATGTCTTTTCAGCAGCAAGGCGTGAATTCCGGAACGGCCAATTATGACTATTGAAAATGTATGTGTTTGATAATTGGTTTTTGCTAAACTTTTAAGTGTGAATGTTGATATGATTCAAAAAGGTTATCAATTGCGGTTAGCGAAGTAACATGAGACTCAACGATAATTACCCTAAGGCACATGCAGGTAATAGAATCTTTCGCTTTTGTTAAGCGAGTCAATAATCATATTCGCTATATATTAATGTGAATGAGAATCTACTTACAATAAGGCAGATGTTTTCTAATATTGCGTGTTTTATTGAAGTCTCTTCCAACTCAATAATCGCCAATCTCATATGGAGACTTTTATCATCGATAGCTAGCATGAATGTGTTTGCTCTTGTTTAGGATCTTTTATATTATAAACATAACTCGGATGAACAGCGGAAATAGGAATTTCTCATGACCGTTCCGATAATTATAGCAACCATGAATTGCTATCATAAAACTAAACTAAGTATGTATCACAGGTTTCTTTTATATCAAAAACAATAATATCCTAATTGAACATGCAGTCATCGCTATCCTGGACTCATGTATATGCAGATAACTGAAAATGACACCCGTGATAATGCACTATCCGTTCGACTGCCACCTAGTGAAAATAAGTGAATATATATATATATTACTATATATAAATATATATATATATATATATATATATATATATAATATATATATTTACATATAAACATATATATATATATATATATATATATATATATATATATATATATATATATATATATATATATATATATATATATATATATATATACATATATATATGTATGTATATGCAAATAACTGAAAATGACACCCGAGATAATGCACTATCCATTCGACTGCCACCTAGTGAAAATAAGTGAATATATGTATATTACTATATATGAATATATATATATATATATATATATATATATATATATATATATATATATATATATATATATATATATATATATATAAACATATATAAATTTCTATCCCTCACATGACATGCTATATATCAGCATATAGAATCTTATAGAAAAACACTGAAGAAAAAAACTAACGCCTTAATGATACGGGCTCGAGTACGCATATCATATTACCAGATAACTTATATATTAAGGCTCATAACATATTCAGACGCCTTCTATGATAACATTTGTGTATATCACGATTACACAAATGTTTCCAAAACTGCATGGAAAACAAGTTTCCAACAGATAGATACAGTACACGAAGTATGAATCTTAATAATGTGCTTAAATAATGCATAGTTTGCAAACAAATAATATTGTACATTACATCGTCCATGTTTTAATAGAGTGCAATACTTTTACCACCCGTACTACTAAGTTCGTGAGTGCAACGAAAATATTTATTTATAGCAGTGGCATGCCAATCCCGATGTTTACAGCACTCCACATTCTGTAGTTTACTAATAAATAAACATAGTTGTTCATTTGCTGTTACGAAAATCGTTGTCTGTCTCACAAACGCGCACAGGCAGCTTTTCAAACAAACCAATGACTGCCCCCACCCCCGCTACCCCCTACCCCTCCCACAGACAAGTCAGTGTGTTTTTCCAATATGCTCTTTTTCAGCTACGTGCTACTTGCAGCTGATACTGCACAGTATGCACACATCCCCACTTCATGACCAGGTGTAATGCTGATTTACAGCGGAATATAAATGATGTCCGTTCAAGAGGCTCTTCAGGCTGCTTCGCTGTGCCCGGTTATTAGAAACATATATATTTCATTGTGGGCTTTGTTTTGGGTACATTTCATTCATTTCGTTTGCAAAACTTGTTTCTTTTCTATTAATTCGAGCAATTTCAAGTAACAATTAGCAATAAATGAATTGGATCTGCTTTGCACATAATTTTTTCAATGTATCCTTTCAACAAATGTTCCGATCGCATGTCCTTGATAACAACAGCAGCTGTATTGTGTTAATTATCCAACGTTTAGGGATTGAAACATCTCGTTAGATCAATATGCAGTCAAACAAATTATTTCAATTAGGCAAGTACCATAGCCGTCACTACCTGCATGACCAGAAACAACATCGCATATATTTTCTTCTGGAGAAACCTACGCAACGAATTTATTCAAAACTGCCATCCGAACCAGTGGTCCAATCATCTAGCTAACACGCCGAAACAATTACGTTAGGGTTTTTTTTGCGGGGATTTTCGTCAACTCTTACATCTAGTGGCGATTACATAAAAAGTATGACACAGCCATGAATATGAACAATGTGACGTTAAGACAATAAACCTAAGATCTGTTTGGCGTTATTTCAGCTTGAATGTTTTATTCGCTTGGTTTAGTAAAATATACGCCTGAAAGGACGTCAGTTCTGGTATCAAATATTGTACATTATACGACACGCAAATTGTGATGGCGCATTTTGCTCAAACGCAATCAGGACACTAATACGTAAATGCCACAATCTCGGAAAGCACCTCAACATAGAGTACAAGACCGCAAGTACGAATTGTGTAATCAGATTCAAACATGTATGCACTGACGAAGTATTTTAATATGAAAACCAGCTACCGACAACCAATAATCTGTGAACTTAAAGCTGTTGCCCATCACACGTTAATTAATGGTAATAACAATGCAGCAACATGATCATGCAAATATATTACAAACAGCATGTGTAGATTATTCTGCCCCAGTCTACATATTGCTGTTTTATAGCTTTCCATGTATTTATAAAAACTGCTCCATGCCAACAAAACCGTTGTATTTTCAGATCCGAGGCAAAAATGAGGAAACATGTTTAAATAGAGTTCAGACCTGGTCATCGTATTCGGCTTGAAATATTTAGCACTGCCTCTAGATGTTGCCGTCCGAATAGAAACGCTGACTAGATTTGTCAATGATATAGTATATGCATTCTCTGTTTTGTCTATAATTCGCTTGCATGAGCCTAAGAGAAGTTCATACTGTTTCGGTCGATGTTGTTGGCATGATGGTAGCATTAGCGCCTTAACCCACCGCCTGACATCATCACCTGTTGAGGCAGTTAAATGGTATTGTATCGTGTAACTAAATGTTCACTTTAGGTAAAGTATTATCGCCCAATCGACAAATAATGCTGCATGTTACTAATTGTTATTATACACGCGTCCCTGTATATCCCCCAATATGATTGTAGTCACTGCGTGTGTTGAATAAAAATATTGACATGATACACGATGTGCCTACATAGGATGGCTGAAAAGCGACAAGGCAACGCAGTTTCATACGTTGCATTGTCTTCAAGCTGTAAAACTTGCTATATGCTGTCGTGTTACTTTTGGGCGTCTAAGCACTAACATATTTGCTGCGTTATCGAATGTTCGCTGTTAATCACGGTCCCCATAGTAAGGTTTAGTCTCAGTTGTAGTCAACAATATGGGGATATTTGCCTATGCCTTTTTGATATTAAGAGTTGGGATGGAGTATATATTCGATGAGTTATCGACAAATGTATTTTATAAATAGTATAATTGACTTCCCTTAAATCTCGAGATAGACGGTATTTGCAGCGTATCTAATAATGTAATGGAAAGTAACTCAGGTCATATACCACAATGAATGAGCACAAGGCCAAACATTGGTTTTTATATACTAGGTTACTATACAGTCTATGTTCTGAATGTGTCCACAGCTATTAGCACTTCACCATATGTGATCAATTCGCAAATGCAAGGGACGAAATAAAATCATTGGCGCACATATTAATTTTGGTACCTATATTTTGGTTGTATCTGCTCAGGGAGCTTCCTTTAAAACAAGATCGATACTATCATGAGGACACTACGCTTCTGTCCAGGATAAAATAAACTGAAACCTGGCGAACACAGACTCCGGCATGGTTTCCGTAGTGCATTCACAATGTTTTCATTCGGCAGTCATTACTAATAATCCCCAGCTTGATGTATACTCATGTATGCACGTTATTGTTCAAACACTTAGCACCGTTTTGTGTCAAATAAATAACTTTAAAAAGCTCTGATCCCCGAATTACAGAATCCTATATCAGGAATGATGCATATTTGCGTGCTCAACTTGTGTAGGCTTATCCAGGTAGTGTTTAAACGAACTTAAGGGGCTACAAATATGGAAGACGTAAGCATGCCCCATGTGTCCAGATAGAGTGCAACCTGTTACACCCGTTTGTTAAACCATTTGATTTGTATCTCGTTTGACTAGCATCCTTCACGTATTTGCTTGTTGGTATGGATAATACAAGAAATAATAGGCTCAGACATTTCATACGGCAAGTTGCCGATACGATTTAATCCAGTGAACTGTGTTCATGTCTTTTCAGCAGCAAGGCGTGAATTCCGGAACGGCCAATTATGACTATTGAAAATGTATGTGTTTGATAATTGGTTTTTGCTAAACTTTTAAGTGTGAATGTTGATATGATTCAAAAAGGTTATCAATTGCGGTTAGCGAAGTAACATGAGACTCAACGATAATTACCCTAAGGCACATGCAGGTAATAGAATCTTTCGCTTTTGTTAAGCGAGTCAATAATCATATTCGCTATATATTAATGTGAATGAGAATCTACTTACAATAAGGCAGATGTTTTCTAATATTGCGTGTTTTATTGAAGTCTCTTCCAACTCAATAATCGCCAATCTCATAATATATCAAGCATATGGAGACTTTTATCATCGATAGCTAGCATGAATGTGTTTGCTCTTGTTTAGGATCTTTTATATTATAAACATAACTC
>CM067348.1:19439356-19632794 GCA_034190875.2 Urechis unicinctus
GCTATGCAGACACAGAGGGGTGAGCCGGTCAATAATCTAGCTAAGATAACTGAGATAGAAAGGGATATGGCAGCTCGGAAGGCCAAAATCACATGGTTGGATATGAGGGGGAGGGGTGATAGTGACATCTGCCAACTCAGATTAACCGCATCAGGGAAACGATAGATCGAATTCTTAACGAGGACAAGACGCTAGCTGAGCGTGTACCCACCCTGTTCGGGGAGCCAGGCATAACAATCGCCTCCATCCTCACTGCGGTTGGATTGGCAATCTCGACCCTGGTAGTTGCGGAGGGAGCACTAGTCAAACCCCGGCACCAACGCCGCCGCCAGCTGATAAGCCCGCTTAAAAGAGTGGATTAAAAGCAGCTGAACTCCTTGGTAAGCGCCCTGAAGGGCCTAGCCAGTAAGGCAGCAGCCCCCCTTCCAGCAATCATTGGCTCCATCATATCATGGCTGCTTACGTCAGCTGCAAAGGTAGCTGGTTGGATGGCAGAACATGTGTAGGCCGCAGCTGTTGCGGTGGGGGGAGTTATCCTCCTGATGCTCCGTGACTTACTCTAGCAAACCAAAGCACAGCTAAGCCTATAGCGATTCCGCCTACAATAAGAGCGGTTTTCTCATCCTCGTGCGTAGATAGCGGAGCAGGGGGTGGAGGGTCTTCAGCGGCAAGCAGAGGGTCTTCTCTAGCAGGCGCAGCGGGCGTGGCAGGCTGAGGGTCTGACTGAGGGTCAAAGTTCCTCCGTCTGGAAGAGCAGCAACCGCGTTGACATCAGTATTGCTGCCGATTTGCTGCTCCTCAGTTGCAATGGTAATCAGATTGTTGTACCCAACAACGTTTCCAATGGCGAGGCTCATATCTGACAGAGCCATGTACAGGCCCATTCCATACACATAATCAACCTTTGAGGAAGCTTTCTGGAGGACGTTCTGATACCGTCGGATGGATGACGGAATGTCCACCGGGGAGTTGATGGCATCCTCAACGTTGGCCTGAAATTGCTTTGAGCATCAAAGGACGTGCCAGCACCTAGTTTCTCTGAGCACCAAGAATGGCCCAGACATAAGTCCTAATGCTGTCGTTGATCCATGAGATACCCGGGGATGTGAACCGCTCCGATTTTCCCAGGATGAAAGTACTCCAGGCGATGTTTGCCCCCTCTTGGTCTTGCTTTATGAAATCAATGTGCAGCTTGCCGCCCTGGAAAACAAACCTGTTGGTTGATTTCTCAAATGTTTGCCTAACGGATTCGTACAGGTGGGTGTTTCTGTAATGAGTGATCACCCGTACCTCATGTGGTTCAGGGTCGGTGAAGTAGATCCGCCCTAGGCCCTGGTTACCGCCCTTTATCTTCCAGTCGCTGTTTTCGTCAACCCCGAACTCGTGGCAGAGCTGGTGGTAGATTCTCTTGTCAAAGGTGTTGTTGGTGACCGACCACGTGAAGTCGACCGGCAGTGCTATTCTCATTTCGTCTAAAAGTCTCCGGCTGGTTTAGTAGACGTGGAACTTGTAGAGGTTACTTAGTGCTTGGGAGTCAGATTTGAGGTGGTCCAGGGCAGAAACCCCGCAGCCGCTTGATGCACACCATACAACAAAGTTTACCTGGTTCTGCCAGTATTGCATGTGATTGGTTCTCCAGCCAACTACATCGCTGTCGTCATTTATGTTTGGCACCAAGTATTTATCAAACAGGTTGGATAACTTCACCCCAGACGCATCTGTAATTTTACCTGCCTTAACCTGGATGAGAAGGTGTGTCAGATCCTCAGGATCAATATGAAGTAGGTAGACAGCCCCGGTTTTGAACGTTTTATTCGTATTGAATGTAAAGGCTTCTTGATTCATAGTGCTATGTATCACACTCGGTCAAATGTTCAAAGCGGCGAGGCTGTGTCCCTGCAAAATCCTATTGACAATAGTGCAGGTGATCTTTGCGTAGGTCAATCACGTATACTGTGGGTTGTTATAACATTGAATCTGCTGTGTGCATTACAGCGGGGCTAATTTCTACCGGACTAGGGAACACGGCCATTGTGCCCACTGGCCTCTATACCTTCAAAAGTATGCAGGATCTATTTACAACTATAGGTCTTAATTTGAAGGTTAATGCTTATGATCCCAATTCCTGATGATATGACTTAACAATGTGACGACAATGTGTTAAAAATGTTGGGTCTTGATGTGGGTCTGGGTGGAGGATGGATTCCTTCAGGTCGTCAAGATAGCTCCCTGTGGCCCGTCAACTTTAGCATCTTTAACCCGCTCGATCAAGTCAGTACCACGCACAACATGCTTGATGGTGCGCCCATTACGCTTCTTGAAGTTGTGGGCCATGAGGGCTCTTTTGGTGATATTATAACCACTGACATCGCTAATCCTGTGTCAAAACGGGTTACTGTCGGAGCCGTTAATGAGTTAAAGGTTCAGATACATTGAAGTTCAGGGATAATAAGGGACGTCTATTGAACAATAACGACTTTCCTACTGGTGTTGTTCTTCAATTCGAGTATTGAAAACGTATCAGGGCGGCGCCGACCTCTCCGAATATACAACAAAGACCTATGTATACTCACAAAAAATGGATAAAGATGGCGGTACTATGACTGGAGACCTTGAAATGGGAGATAGTAAAATCGTTCAGATGGGAGACCCGATTTCGCCAAAGGATGCTGCTACTAAACAGTATGTTGATGACAGACATAGGCTGCAGCGCAGGGACCTGAGACAACACATAGCTGAAAAAACAAAACCCCTCATTACTATTGGGAAAGAAGCAAGTGGTGCTCTTCGCAGATGATATGAGTGGTCGTTCGGTGATGGGGCCAGGGATAAAACCTCTCGAGACTCAAACTGTGGATATACAATGTTATCCAGTGGTAAAATCCTTCGTATGGGTTTGTCTTTTGGTGTGGGCGCTGAAACTGGTGTTATGGCAGTCATTTCTGTTATAAATGGGATAAATCAATCGATAGGGATACACAAGCCTGCCGACCAACGAGCTGTTGCAATATCTTTAGAACAATCTTTACAGCTGGACGTTATTAACTTTTCTACAACCACTGAAAACAACTTGTTCTGTAGTACCACTCCTAATTGAACCTGACTTATAGACTTATGTGCCTAAAGGGTAGTATGAAACAGCAACCAACTGCGCCGCCTGATGAGAATCCAGGCCACTCCTATCGGCTGAATGAGATCTGTCTCAAGAAGCAATACCATGAGAAAGAAATTGAAAAATATGGTGCTATGTATAAAAAATATAGGTGTGCAGTAAACTCAGTGGACGCTGTAGACACTGCTTTAGTTGCTGTGGGTATGTGTCTTGGCGCAAGTGGTGCGGGTCTGATGTCTACGGTGGTTGCTGCCAATATTGCTGGAGTCTTGGGTGCTACGGTGGCTGTGTGCGGGCTGGTTGCGATCGCAGGAAAAGTCATCAGCCAGCGGCTGTCAGCGAAGGTATAGAAGCACGATCAGATTCAAATTCTGGCACAGAGAAAACTAAACACGGTTACAGATATTATTTCGCGCGCGCTTGAAGACGGCTTTATCTCAGACGATGAGTTTAGGCTCGTTTTGGCCGATATTGAAAAATATACTCGAATGAAAAGCGACATTAAGGCTAAGAGGTTGGCTAGGGCATCTACACCCCCCACACAGCCTAGGTCGACCACCTTAGTCGCAGGAGGTGATCGTGCCGGTAATGAGGTTAGTGCAGCCAACCGACAGACCATTTAAAGAGTGGTGTTTGCTGTGTGTAATGGAGGCGGCGATTAAATCTTATTGCAACGATCATTCCGAAGTCAAGCAAAATACGGACCAGTGGGAGACTACGAGGAAGGGCCGCGTTGGAGAAAGTGACTACTCCGCCATCATAGGACAAAACTACTTCAGCAGCTATAGCAAGAAGCTGGCTGAAAAAACTAGCAACGAGGGTGTTCGCTTTAGCGCGCCCTGCCTCTGGGGTATGACTTTTGAGGAGGCTGCAATTGCGGAATTGGAGAAGGTGTACGACACGAAGGTTTACCGAAACAATGTCTATATTCAGGGCGGCGCAACGGCCTACTCTCCGGACGGGTTTTGTGTGCTCCCGATACGGAAGGGTGGAGTGGATGCTCTCAGTCGGAGGCATCCTGAGGCGGTGGTGCTGCTCGAGGTAAAGCGCCCCTACACACGGATTCCTGGGAGAGTGATTCCGAACATGTACAAGCCTCAGGTTCTGTTGGGGTTGCACCACTGTCCGATGGCGACCATCGGGGTATCTGTCGACTGCGTCTTTAGGTTGTGTGCCTACGAGGACCTGGGGAGGGCCGAGGTGTATAACCATGTGCATCACAAGGATCGGAAGAAGTATAAGGAGACGGTGGCTTGGGGGTGGGCGTCGATTGAGGGCCTCGAAGACGGCGACTATGGCGCGAACGGGAGGTTTAATAGTTGCCTGGGCTTGGAACAGGAGCATCACGGTCCTTGGTTGGGAAGACCGAGTGGGACCGCGGAGAGGCCGACGGGGGCATTCTACTGTTGGAAGCTCTTTACGATGAGATTGATAACCGCTCGTCCCGATTCCGACTTTATTGAGCAAAACAACGCTAAGTTTGCCCAGTTTATAGAGGACCTCGACCGGGGGAAAAAATGGAGCTTACACAGGTATATATATATATAGAGATATATATATATATATATATATATATATATAGATATATATATATATATATATATATATATAGATATATATATATATATCTATATATATATATATATATATATATATAGCTATATATATATATATCTATATATATATATATATATATATATATATATATATATATATATCTATATATATAAATCCTCTATATATATATATATCTCTATCTATATATATATATATATCTATATATATCTATATATCTGTCTATGTATATATATTTATATATTAACAACTACCCCATTCGTTGACATAACCCTCAAACCTCAATATCTTCCATACAACCATATATACTTCGACCCTAATTGTCGAAATAATGTTTAATCATGTGTGTTGGATATGTTGATTTGAAAAATTATAATGTTTGATTTTTTTAATAATTTCATTACCGAAAACTTAATTTTTCTCATTATTAATCAATCTACAACATTGAATAAGATCATCGTGAAATGCTCCCAATGGTTCATAATTATCACATCTACATCAAATATTATGTTTCTAATCCATGATGACTGAAAATGATTTAAAAATTTCCGTATTTCGCAGATATTCGAAAATGCTGGATTTATACGTATAACTTAGTGTCTTGACCTTTCGTTGTCGACCTTTCGAGGACCAAAAGTATATACAGGGTTGGAAATTAACTAAAATGGCCACCCGTCATCAGGACGGGTAGCCAGGAGATGCTACCCGTCCTTAACAGATTCTACCCGTCCAAACAAAAAAGATACCTATTACATAATGCGTCATGTCAAGATGAACTCAAACGCTGCACATAGCTTTGACACGCGCGCGCACGTATCAGGCGGCTAGTCGAGAAACACCTTTCGCGCTAAAACCAACGACGTGCACTCTGATCTTTTCACACCCTTGACGTTTGCATACACCAAGATCCCGTAAAACTTTTCAATACAGCATTAGCTTCACCTTTTCACAAATTCATCTTTTAATAATGATTAATCAACCATGTAATACGGTTTTAGTAATGTTATCAGGCTACACACAAAATTAACATCGAGGGAAATCTAGCCTCGGGACCAAAATAGTCGTCACTTTTAATGCATAAAGTTTCAGGAGAGATAAACCACCCCTGATTAGAAATAACCAGCGACGTTGTGTTCTGTAGTAACAGCCTGCGAACGAATTGCTCTTTGGTAAGTAATGACCACACACCCCGCTGCACCTGCTCTTAGACAAAGAGAAACGCGGTCCAGCTCGTCGTCAATAGCAACAGGTTTTTGATCTTGTCTTTGAGTGATCATGTTGTTCGTGTGGGACAAAGGTGAAGGTAGTTCAAAACGCACTTTCATTTTTTTTATCCTCGACCTGTGTGAGAAAAGAGAAACAAAGTCAGCTTTCTCTTCCTGCAAATTGTCGCCAAAGTACAACATGAAAATACCGATTTTATGAGCTTTACAAAGGTGCGCGTGTGTGCGAGGGGGAACAGAGAGAGTGAGTAAAAGCGAGGTGGTGGGGGTGTTTGATAGATTGAGGCTGGCGCCGTTGAGCATGTACGCGTTAACCTGGATTGATATGATATGTTCAATTTAGTCAACAAAGTAAGAATAATGAGCACGAGCGGTGTGGCTTCTAAATCAGCGCGTCAATACAAATTACACTTAAACGAGTAGTAACCATGGCTAATCTGTAACCATGTGCACGTGTTCAATGAACTGATACAGCTGCAATTGGGAAGTCGCCATACACGTCGACTGACTGATCTTGGAGCGGCCTAACTCAAATAAATAAGTTGAACAGGTGTTTCAAGTCTTTTAGAGTTAAAGAGCTGGTAGAGCAGACAGACTTGTAATAATCTGTGTGCAAGTGTAAAACTACATCAACACCAGATATATAATCGCTGAATGTGTGTAACTGTAAACAATACTATAGATGACCCAAGCAGTAATCTTGTTGATTTTCACCAGGACAGCTTTCGTTGTCAGACAACACGCTGCGCGCTCTGATTAGTCTCGCTAGTATCGCTATGTTCTTTTTTGTCTGTGTAACAAACAAATAGTATTCTCCATGAAAAGTTACCCGTCAGCAGGACGTGTGATTGGGCTAGATCTACCTGTCCGGCCATAAAATCACCCGTCAGTGACGGGCAGACGGGTGTTAATTTCCAGCCCTGTATATACCAGGAATAAAAAGTGACAAAAAGATTTTTATTCGCATAAAACTATTTCACTGTATCAATTAAAATAAACCGTATAAATAATTGATAATTAGTGATAGCAAAAATGTATTATACAATTTTGTCCATGAATGGTAGTAATCGTCATTATGTATATATATATATATATATATATATATATATATATATATATATATATATATATATATATATATATATATATATATATATATATATATATATATATATATATATATATACATACATACGAATGTGACCATTTCTGACATTTAGCAAAAAAACAACCATTTTGGGACATTGGAGGAGACAAAACATATAGTCAATATGATGATTATTTCTTGTTTTCTGTTGGTCTGTCGGTAACATGTTTCGGTTTCGTAAACTTATCTTGGTTTTTTATTGTTTTATTAAACTTATATATTTTGTGCACCAACATGGGTGTTCCAAAATAGTTCGGGTATTAGGGACATGTAAAAAACCAATTATTTTGGAACATAGCAAAAAACTAAATATTTTGGGACATAACAAAAAGCCGACTATTTTGGGACACAACCAAAAACCAAACATTTTGGTACATCACAAAAAATTACTATTTTGGTACATAATAGAAACCCTAACGCATTACGACTCAACAAAAACCATTTTGCGACAGTGTAGTGAACTTTTTTGTGTCAGGAATTAAATGTTTGCATCTATGCCATGGGCTATGTCTTTCATCCCTGTCTGTATGACGGGGAATCTTAATTTGAAATGATAATAAGCGATAGAATTAACGTGCAGTTAAGGGGCAATGCATGTTTAATTAACGACGATTCATTTATTTCACATTGAAAGAAGTACTATCCGACGTAATTCAAACTTGAAACCTAAAGCAAAGGCTTTAAATGTCTGGCGCATGTATATATATATCTACACCGAGATCCGTATACTGTGAAACTGGAAGTCGTACAGGAACTTGTGGGATGGAACGCGCAATATGTGTCGAGAGTCTACATATGAACTTGACAGGGGTCGGCTTTCCTATCATTGAGAAAACACGAAAATAGTTCAGTATCATTCCACATTCTGTCCGAGACCTATACGCTTCGTCGCTAAGTGATCTTCGAAGTTGCAAGCGCGGTTAAGCCCCAATCTTGCACGCATTCCACATAAGTATTATCCTCTGCTATTAATATAACAACACTGATGTAGTTGTAGTAATACAGTGCAACCTCGTTAAAGGGGACGCCTCCGTGGCCGGACTAACATCCCCTTTAACGAGGTATCCCCAATAGCGAGGTACCACCAACCCTACACAACTAAAGAACATGCAGGTGTCCATAACCAATAGAAAACTACAGGGCCCGACCCAACGCACAAAAAGCAAGTAAAATGTGAACAATTAAATCATCTCACAACTTGAATTTATTATTTATTACAAATAACAAAAAAAACACAGGCAATTGTGTACAATGAACATACGGTAAAATCGGCTTGACTTGTCCCATCAGAGTTCGTATTGCATTCATACATCCACATATCCGGTTTCTAATTACTTTTGAAGAATTGGTCCAAACGCGATTGGGTGGTTTCTTCAGCCACTAAGTCCATTTACACGTTTTCGATGTGGCGCAGACTACAATACACAACGTGATCATCGCCGTAGCCTTGCTCTTGAGCAAATCGTCTCAAATAATGTACGAGCATATGTCGTTCTTTCTTCGTCATGCGCGGGCTTTCGTCGTCGTCGTCAGAGTCGTCGTTGTTGGGGCAGCGCGTTTTTGACTGACGTGCTCGAGGAGAGTGGCATCGTCGTATTCGCCGCTTGCCGGAACGGAATCATCGAATGACACGAGTCGATCGAACTCCTCTCTTGGCATGGTTGGCGGCAAAGAGACGTCGTACAGGTCACCGTCGAAATTGTCAACGGCTGGCAAGTCGGTAAGAGTGAAACCGGCTTTACGGTAACAGTTGGCGATGGTCACAGCCTTTACCATCGGCCACGAAGACTTGGAAAGGTAGATGGTGTCGAGAAGGTTGATCTGTTGGGCAACTCGCAGTGCTTGTACCGATTCGTCAGAGTCAAAGGCATTTATCATTCGCCCATTCAACGCGCTGTGGCAATGTCCTTTCCAGTATCCGTATCACTCCTTGGTACATCGGATGGATCAGACTCGTCGTGTTTGGCGGCAGGAAGTGTAAAGTGATGTTGGTCAGCGTCACCTGCGGCGAGTGGGCAGAACAGCTGTCGATCAACAGGCAGACCTTACGTTTGTTGAAGTAGAGCTTTCGGTCCCATTTAGCCAGCCAGTTTGCGAAGATCTCTCCCGTCATCCAAGCATTTTTCGAAGAAGGTGCACAATTGTGATGTAGGCAGTTTTGTGGTATATTTCGGCAAACAGCGCGGGCGACGACTTTTACTGATGACGAGCAGCGGCAGCGTTTTCGATCCGTCCATATTGGCGCAAAGTAGGACGTTGATCCTTTCCTTGGCGGCTTTCCCTCCGGCGAATTCCTCCGTGGGCAGGCAGTGTTCCTTGTCATTGAAGGCCCGGAAGTAAAGGGCCGTCTCGTCTGCTTTGAATATATCCTGGTCACTAAAGTCGGCGGGAATTTCAGGAAATTTGTCTTGGAGCCAGTGGCGGGCGGACGGTTTATCGGCGTCTTGTTTTTGACCTTGCTGCTTTTTAAAGGCTTCGTTCAACCATGACTTCAAGCGCCACAGCAAAACCAGATGATGCTTTGAAACTCGGCACCCTCTTCATTTTCGCTAGCTGGAGAGCCTTTGATTGAATTTCTGTTGCGGACAGTCGTGCGTATTGGGCCCACTTCGGTTTGAACCACCTAAACAGTGCCTCATCCAGTTCTTCGTCTCCACCCGCTCTCTTTCTTTATCGGCTTTCGTATTGGCCGGCTCCTTGTTGCTCCAAGATGTCATTCCTGTTCTTTACTAAGCGCAATATGGCGGACGTGGAAACTTCCAATTTCATGGCGATTGTAGCTTGGCTTTGGCGACTGCCTTTTAGTTCTTTCAGGATCTCTACTTTCTTCTGAAGGATGAGGTTTTTTCTTCGAGGCATTGTGACAGTTTCTTCAGTTTCATCAATGATGACACTTCTGCCTTTTAAACTACCTGACTTGACACTTGATCAGGGAGTCAAGGCGTCAATGTGAACTCGCTGGGCTCCGCAACCACCGGAAACGGGAATTGGGCACGCTGACAGTGCACAATCGTAATCTCCAATCGTAAGTCACGCTTGTTAGTCAGCCGCCAGCATCCCCTAGATGATTTAACTACCTCATCAACTTCGTTTAACTCGGGTGATCAGAGTTCTGGTGATCAGAGTTCGTTAAATAATCTGGATTAAGCCGTTACAGTCGATGGTAGTTAAAATCGATCGATGGCAACGAGTCCCTTTTAACGAGGCGATTCGTCTGGAATGTCCCGATTAACCGAGTGAAATAGTATTGCTTGGAATGTTTTCCCGGTCTGCGTCCCCATTATTGAGGAATCCCCATTGGCGAGGTCCCATTTAACGAGGTGGCACCGTAGACGATTTATATAAATCCCTGTGGCTCCCACTCTTCAGCTCGATATGGTTGTTTGTTTGTCCATGGAGGCATCTCCGTTGTTCATCATAACGCTTGATCATCCGATGTAGCTCACAGACAGGCATGCTTTTTTTGCTCTAGTTCATAGAAATATACGCTAATAACTTAATGATGATCGTACTACCGCTATGTAATCTCTATTATTTCTGATTATATCATCTGTTATAGAACTAAATTCATAGTTCTCCCTAGGGAACAGATTTCACATGACCATAATTTGTTTAAAAGGGGTTGGATTTGAAATGCAGGTAACATATTAATATCACAGCTATGGAACAAGTAAGGCCACTGGTAAACACAATTTTAACACTGAGGCTATGGGTAAATACAGTTTAAAAATCTTTTTTTACTGTCAAAAGCTATGATGAAATATTATTGCATCATTAACTGAGTAAACTGGCCATGTGTTATACTGTCTATAAACTATAAAATGACTAAAAAGGTCACTTGTATGACAATTATGCATGTTTATTGACCTTTCAAGCATAATTAAGAGTTTGTGGCACATCTATTTGGAACCAGCACTGCTTATAACAATTAT
The DNA here is from genome assembly GCA_034190875.2 of Urechis unicinctus. Lineage (NCBI taxonomy): Eukaryota > Metazoa > Annelida > Polychaeta > Xenopneusta > Urechidae > Urechis > Urechis unicinctus. The sequence goes on from CM067348.1 coordinate 19,450,346, forward strand.
GCATAGTTAATGACATTTCAAGCATAATTAAGAGGAGGTACAAGGGCCATGGAACTTGCGCTGCTCATCCAAATTATTTTCCAATTAGGGAACGTCCCATTGGCAGCTTTGACTTGAGAACTTCGTTCTTCCCTGAAACAATCAAACTGTACACATATTTAGCGAATTACTTGGCACCACTAATCCAGAAATTACAGTTCTATTATTCAACCAAAACTGGAGGCAAGAGATGTGTGGTTCAGATTGATGGGTCATCCCACAGAATGTTAGGAAGTGTTCCTAGCTGGTACAGCTATAACCTACCATTTGTCTGAATGAATGGTGTAGAACAACTCCAGGTGTCAAAGTGAGGCTGTGTGTGAGGGTATTGTCAAATGAATAGTGTCACATGCATTCTGTATAAGATAGTGACCATAAATGTTTTACAGACTAAATTGCTGTTGAACTCCAGATTGCAGCACTTCGGCAGGTTTTAGTCTGACCTGGACATCTTCAGAAAGATGCACAGAACAATAAGAGAGATTATTTTAGAGCTACACCGATTGCACATTGAGTCAGTGTAGCTACAACTTTTGAAATAATCTCTCTGCAGTGTAATGCTGAGAATAGACCATATAACTTACTGATAAAGCATCAGATGAAGTTACTTAATCATTGAACATCACATGGTAGTACATGGCTAATCTACAAGCTTAAATAACAATTCAGCCTACATCACAATTGTGCAACAATTGTATATAATATATGCCATCTACCATAACAGAGATACTGGGAAAGATATTTCTGTCAAATTTATCCTGATTAATACAGTATATTCTGAAGCATATATACCATACCCGGGAGTAGTTTCCTTAGACAGGGGATCTGAATAGAACTTCTGAAGGCAAGTTGTAGAGCTTGGGTTTGTCTTGTATCCCATTAGAAGTGGTCTGCACGTGCATTGATGTATTGTTTTCATATTTTGCTATTAGTTTCTAGTTGTAGCAGACTTGTAATGACTTTCATGATATTGCCCGGGCCTTTATAGACCATGCAGTGGATAGTTCCTTTTATTTGAAGGTCACTTAACTAGAATTCATTTATAATGCAAAGGAGCCTTTCTTTGGTTTATAACTTATCACTAGTTAACAGATCACTGAGGAATGACAAATACTCACTTGTATCTTTGATGCATGTTCTGCTCATGACATCCTGATCTGACTCCCGAGTCATTAGAAATCAAGTTGTTTTTGTTGGCATTGTTAAGTCTGGGGTCTACAGGGCTTGTTGTTCTAGTCAGACTTTTGGCATGACTGGTACTTGCTTGGGCTGCTGGTTCAGTATCTAATAAACAAAAGCACATACATTTTACAATATGCATTGCAAAATTAATATAATTGACACATTACAGACTATGCATTAATTCAGATGTAAACAATGAGAAACAATGCATATTTCTGCCATTGCTACTCATTTTTTCATAATTATGTGACCTGCATATTGTGTGAGTTCTCAGAACCATTTAATTGATAATTTGATGGAAATCGGACCATGTTACAAAAATGTCGGTATGGTTGTGGTACAAAATTGAAAAATACTTCATCATACAAGCAAACAAACCTACTGTGTCAAGGCAATCCATTTGTGCCAAGTACACGCCCACTTTAGTTACGGTCAATTCAGGCAGTGTTCTCTGATAGGTTCCTAAGCTAACATCTGACATAGGTACCTATATCAATGAAACATATGTGGGTAGATTTGTGGAAATTTACATATCAGGTTGGTTCAAAATAGAATTTCTTCCATATTCACAGTACATGGGCCAAAACATTTAACAGAGTAATATGTAAATGATAATGCATTTCAATCTGCATCTGTATTATATAACTAAATAGGAATGGAAGCTTGGAGAGCAATGTGGTTAGAAAATAGAAACCCAGTATACAGATGCTGGTTATTTATTTTAACAATATAACACCTCATAAAACGTTTCCACACTCACTTCAACGATACCTTCCAAGGTCAGATCACATAATTCAATGCCAGGAAACTTATGTGAGGCCACATCAGCTGTTCAGCTGAGAACATTCAATATTATCTACTATCAAATTACATAGTAATCATAGTCATGGTTTTTATAGCACAGATATGCTCGTTGATTATGCAAGCCAATACTTATGCAGTTCAGAGGCTGTTTATTTAATGACTGGTGATATTTGTATTAGATGACCCTCTGGTGATATCCAACACTTTCAAATCTGTATTTGCAGCAGCAACTTATTCCCTCTTTTGATAGACCATCACATAGGCCATTGCCTGGATAGGCAACAGCCCAATATGCATGTGATGTTGTGACTTCAAACTGTAATTAATATTTGGTCATGACATTGACAACCTCTTTACAATTTAGATCCAACATCAGAAATATGACTACCCCCAAGTATTGTTTATAATTTCAATCTGAGGACCCATTCACTTTTGCGATCTATCATATTAAGATAATTGATAATAGTTAAGTTTATGAAACACCAAGTGACAGTGGATAAGCAGCCACTGATGTGTGTTGATAAATTTATAAAACCTACCATGCAAATCATGCAGGGCAGTTAAAACCATCAATGGTGCTGGAACATAAGTCTCTTCAATCACAACTTGCCAAACAGTGCAGTACCATACACATTATGGTTATGTCTCCCCTTAATGTCCATATAACATTATATCTATCTTCATGGCTGAAGCCTAGCGAAGGGAGTGAAGGGCAACCATTATTTTAAAATTGTTAAGTTGATGTTTCATAGCCAAGTTCTGTTTGCATTTACATATCAACGAACAGTCTTAGCTATAATAGCCAAACAAGTCTGTCAAACAACAATTTGTTTTTCAACTTAACAGAACCATCCAACAGTATTGAAACGAATGCTGCTAAGCCTAAGGCCTAAATTGTGGATCACCGATCAGCTGATCGAGGACGTTCTGTCAAGGGAATTGGGTCACGGATACAAATTCGGTCTGGGTAGTGGTAAAACGCGGATTAGGTAATACAGAACACGCAGTAATAGAGATAGTATATCATTTTACCGACACAGCTTCTTTTCCGTCCATGTCAGAATGTATTTGTTGGGAAAATCCATATTTAACAACAAATGTCCATGCTTTCCGTGAATTCACGATGTAAGGGGCCTAATATAGAGTTATTGTTTACGAGTTTCGTAATTTGTGAAATGTCATTATTAGCCAAAATACTGTAACAATCGTATCATTCTTAACCAGGGCTGTGACAAAATAAGTTAAATTTAGTTTTAATGATCATTATTTGTCAGATTAGCAATTTTTTGTGACTTGACTCTGATAATCGTCTCCTAGTTTTTCGCTCTATATTTTGCCGATCTGTCGTTCATCTAGTGTCAAGCCAGATTATCATGGCTAGGGTCAAAGAGTGATATTTGGTAGCTTCGATCGTAGTTATGTGTTTTTATTTCAAGAGTTTTGTTATTATATGGTATTCAATGATCCAACAGTGTTGAATACTGTGTGAATAATGTATATTTGGTAGTTTGTCAAGAAGGTACCTGACTTTTACAGTCGCAATTGACCAAGAAAAATCTCGCAACGCTATATAACTTCGTGGCCATGGCAACGATCCGGGTCCTTGGGAGATTTCATATTGCGACTTTGTCAAAGGTTGGCGAATCGGAGTAGTTCACGTTTTTTTAAGTTAGTCGATATGGAATTAACAAATTCAATTGGACTGTTGTAGTCATTTGCATGATTCACAGCCATTTGGCGTGTGTGACAGAAACTGTTGCCATGCTTAAAATACTTTAAAATGTTTTTATGTCATCCCGCTGAATCTATCAACCCTGTTTATTGGAACATCCCAATAAACTATTTGACCTGAATTGTTTGGGAAACTCTCCTCTTCTCTCAATCCCGTATCATTTAACAAATACGGAAGAACTCAGAATACAACAAAGAGGGTGTTATTCGAGGAGATTTTCTTGCTAAATAAACGATAGTAATCGATCTGTGGAATTGACAGTTACCACGGTGTAGGAAGATAGTCGCCTGGTGGGTAAAGACAGAAGACCATTCTCGCGTTGAAGAAGGATGGGTAAGGGGTTTAGAAACATACAGCGCTACAGTTAACTGGGTCACTGGAGTATACGGAGGAGTCTAGAGGTATATGAATCGTTTGGAGGTCTTAGCGGACTGAATGGGCGCATAGGCGGGGAACAGCAAAATAACGCTGCTGGTGGTTATGTGATATCAATGGCTACTAGTGAGTGGATGTTTCTCAATAAAAGCATTTACAGGGGTTATGAATAAGTGTGCAAACATTCGTCGATTCTATGACATCAATAATACTATCACTTACGCTTCCCAATGTAATGATGACACCTTTAGCAGTAAATAAACACATATCCCATTTTATACTATTTATGGTGCATCCATGACTAATCAGTAACTGATACATCTATATCAGGACTGCCATAAAGGTAAAATGATATGTTGAAATGAAAATGCAACATATCAATTGTTGTTAAATAGCTCAGTTTACAACCTTTCTGCTTAAACAATTTACTTGCTCTATAGCAAGTGACTTCAAAGGCCAATGAACATCATCCTCTGTGTATAGGATTCATAACATTCTACATCAAAGCCTTAAAAATTATTGATGATAAGTAATTAACGGAGTTATTCGAGATGCTAGTTTTTCACTTCTTCGATTACCTTGACATAAGTTTCAGATCAAGGTCGAATCACAACCTCTCCGTTTTTGCGCATTATTGACGCCTTACGATTGGAAAAAAATTATTTACATACATACATACATTCATACATTATGACAAACGCGATTAACCAACATAACTTGGCGAAGCGATTAGCCAAGGCCGGCTTGACTCCCCATAACTGAAGTAAAGTACCTCAACATTGACCAGATTTCATTCATATGTCAGATTGAGTATACTACACAATATATCCAATCTATCGAACCAGCGTTGTCAGGATTTAGATCAATCACAAAATGTCGCAGTGGGCGATATTAGAAAGCCCAGGCTAAGAACCCAGGTTATCGAATACACTTTAGCGACATTATATATATTTTCTTGCTATCATCTGGTTGACTTGGGTATAAGTGTCTTAAATAACGCCATAGTATATTCAATAGTTGTGGTTATTGCTTACCAAATCGTAAGATATTCTCGGCCCGCAAAGCAACTTCCTCTCAAAGCACAAGTGCCTTACGAATTATCCGTTCAGCCGAAGCGTTTCGGTTTTCTGGGCGAATATATATCATTGGAAAATGTCGAAACCAAATATATATATTCTTAATTCCCGCTGTCGAATGTCACGTGGATGGAATATATTTGTGAAGGAAGTAATTCTATGCAATATATCAGTAGTTGGGATTATGATATATTGGATAATAACCATGAACAAGCTGTTAAATGCAGAGTACCAAAATGGTCGTCAGTCCAATATATAAATTTTTTCAAACGTCCCGAACTACCACCTGCGCGATGCAGGGGTTAAAGTCTTGCAATGTGAGAATGTGAATAGAGATAATTTACCAGGTAACACAAATTTTAAGTAAACATTTGCAAAACAAAGCACTAAAAAAGCTCTTGACTATTTTGGCACTCAGATCGTGTGCCAAGATGTGATTGTGTGCCAAAATAGTTGGTCGATTGTATCAAAAAGGTCGCATTCGTATAAACATATATATTTATATATATATATATCTTTATATATATATATATATGCATATATATATATATATATCTTTATATATATATATATTTATATATTTTAATATATATATATATATATCTTTATATATATATATTTATATATATATATATATATATATATATATATATATCTATATATATATCTATATATATATATATATATATATATGTATATATATATTGTCGTAGTAAATCTTTTTATAAAAACTTTTGAATTATCAAGAACGTACGGATTGGATTAACAACATTTTATCACATGCTTACTCGGTAAATTATTGTTGTTATTAACCTGGTCTTACACTGTGTACGTATAGTCGAGAGTATGGTAGATGTGTTACGGAGCAGAAGCGCATAACTTGAGGTTTTTTGCCGGATATACGATTCGCGAGCCTGTCGAGTATGAATATGCGGTTTAGTCAATGCTTGTAACTAGAATTTAAATGCCAATTGATGGCCTGGACGTCTCAAATATGTTTGCTCTCGCATTGAAAATATACGCATGGCCACACGCCATAATAGCAAGTTAGCCAGATTCAAAATAAAGGCTACGCGCCACATGCAATGAATATAATTGTTTGAGAAATATCATCATATCACTAATTATATATACTGTTATCGAATAGATGGCATTATTAGTGTACTGACAGTCATGTCATACTCGAATAGCTATCGTCAATATGTAACTCGTGACGCATTGCTTCATTTTCATTATATTTACGATTTTGAATGCTCCACTTATGAGTGAACATAGAAAACTGATTAACAAGAAACGAAACTAAAGGAAGGAAATAATGGGAAGTGCTCGATTTACAAATAGTAATTTGATTAGGAATTAGGAGTACAGACCCTTTGAATCTCTCTCTATCAGGCTCCGGCTGCATCAGCAATAACCCATGGGAAATACACCTCAGCCTATTTTCAGCAATGGAAATGGGCACAAATCCACAGTGGCCGTAGAGTACCGATCCATATTTGCGCTGCCATCATTCTATGAGAATCGGATTCTGCTTACAAAAGCACAAGGGTCCAGCTGTGGTTGTTTATCTGATATTATGAGAGACCCAAAAAAGAGGTGAAAAATCAGAGAAGCATGCAAATTATATCGATTTCTCTGGAAATTAGCTCTCCGAACTACATGGATATAAACTTGTTGGATATGCCCTACAGTAGGTGCGCTAACATCTTCAATCGATGAAAACCTTTGGCAGCAATATTGCTGGTATCCTTCTGAGTCACACCAAAGCAGAGAGCAAATTGGTCATTTAGACATTTGAAAGTATTGGTAAGTTCTAATGTCGGACAAACACGAGGCCGTATACTATAGGATACTGGAAGTCGCCGGTCATGCGTATGCCATAGGATGACAGAAGCGCCATCTGGCTACTGGAAGTCACCCCCGTCAGCCTATTGATACGATGACAGCTCCCGAACCAAGTGGTGCACATCATCTGCATTTACCTTTCGAGACGGGGAATTTTTGGTTTTATGAATTGTTCTTATATATCGCTCAGTTTGTTTATTAAAGTACAAGACCACCTATTGAGAGTTGACTCATTCAAAGACAAAATTAGCTACCAGGAGTGGGGATGCGAGTAGGCGAGGCAAACCAACCTGCGACGTATTGGAAATGTCGGGTGAAAAACCCATTCTTAAGACAGACATAATGAACCAATGAAGAAAGAAATAGGTGTCATGTGGCAAAATATTATAGAATCGCCTACTGGTTGCTTGGAGATTAAGCGAAAACGCCACCTTGTCTATGGAAATTGGACTAGCGTATGAATTAAAACTCATTTTGAAGTAGAAAATGGCGGACTCTATTCACTCACAGTGTATGAAGTAATATTGTGTCATTAACGTCAGAAGGTGAAACTCGCTCGTTCGGATGACAGAAACGCCTACTGCTGGCTAATGAGAGACGCTTCTGTCAGCGTATCGAAACAATCACGTGTTCTTACTGTTATCATTAGTCCATCACTTTCCTATAACGAATAAACGTCCATACATATGACAATCGGAAGAAGAAAATAGCAGACTCTATTCACTTACAGTATATGAAACAATATTGTGTCAATAACATCAGAAAGAGAAACTCGCTGGTTCGGATGACAGAAACGCCTACTGCTGGCTACTGGGAGACGCTTCTGTCAGCGTATCGATACGATGACGGGGTCTTACTGTTATCATTAGTCCATCACTTTCCTATAACGAATAAACGTCCATACATATGACAATTGGAAGAAGAAAATGGCATACTCTATTCACTTAAAGTATATGAAATAATATTGTGTCAATAACGTCAGAAAGAGAAACTCGCTGGTTCGGATGACAGAAACGCCTACTGCTGGCTACTGGGAGACGCTTCTGTCAGCGTATCGATACGATGACGGGGTCTTACTGTTATCATTAGTCCATCACTTTCCTATAACGAATAAACGTCCATACATATGACAATTGGAAGAAGAAAATGGCATACTCTATTCACTTAAAGTATATGAAATAATATTGTGTCAATAACGTCAGAAAGAGAAACTCGCTGGTTCGGATGACAGAAACGCCTACTGCTGGCTACTGGGAGACGCTTCTGTCAGCGTATCGATACGATGACGGGTCTGCTTATCATTAGTATCATCCATCACTTTCCTATAACGAATAAACGTCCATACATATGACAATTGGAAGAAGAAAATGGCATACTCTATTCACTTAAAGTATATGAAATAATATGTGTGTCAATAACATCAGAAAGAGAAACTCGCTGGTTCGGATGACAGAAACGCCTACTGCTGGCTACTGGGAGACGCTTCTGTCAGCGTATCGATACGATGACGGGGGTCTTACTGTTATCATTAGTCCATCACTTTCCTATAACGAATAAACGTCCATACATATGACAATTGGAAGAAAGAAAATGGCATACTCTATTCACTTAAAGTATATGAAATAATATTGTGTCAATAACATCAGAAAAAGAGAAACTCGCTGGTTCGGATGACAGAAACGCCTACTGCTGGCTATGGGAGACGCTTCTGTCAGCGTATCGATACGATGACGGGGGTCTTACTGTTATCATTAGTCCATCACTTTCCTATAACGAATAAACGTCCATACATATGACAATTGGAAGAAGAAAATGGCATACTCTATTCACTTAAAGTATATGAAATAATATGTGTCAATCAGAAAGAGAAACTCGCTGGTTCGGATGACAGAAACGCCTACTGCTGGCTACTGGGAGACGCTTCTGTCAGCGTATCGATAGAAACTCTTACTGCATTAGGTCCTATAACGAATAAACGTCCATACATATGACAATTGGAAGATGAAAATGGCTGACTCTATTCACTTAAAGTATATGAAATAATATTGTGTCAATAAGTCAGAAAAGAAACTCGCCTCGGATGACAGAAACGCCTACTGCTGGCTACTGGGAGACGCTTCTGTCAGCGTATCGATACGATGACGGGTCTTACTGTTATCATTAGTCCATCACTTTCCTATAACGAATAAACGTCCATACATATGACAATTGGAAGAAGAAAATGGCATACTCTATTCACTTAAAGTATATGAAATAATATTGTGTCAATAACATCAGAAAGAGAAACTCGCTGGTTCGGATGACAGAAACGCCTACTGCTGGCTACTGGGAGACGCTTCTGTCAGCGTATCGATACGATGACGGGGTCTTACTGTTATCATTAGTCCATCACTTTCCTATAACGAATAAACGTCCATACATATGACAATTGGAAGAAGAAAATGGCAGACTCTATTCACTTAAAGTATATGAAATAATATTGTGTCAATAACATCAGAAAGAGAAACTCGCTGGTTCGGATGACAGAAACGCCTACTGCTGGCTACTGGGAGACGCTTCTGTCAGCGTATCGATACGATGACGGGGTCTTACTGTTATCATTAGTCCATCACTTTCCTATAACGAATAAACGTCCATACATATGACAATTGGAAGAAGAAAATGGCATACTCTATTCACTTAAAGTATATGAAATAATATTGTGTCAATAACGTCAGAAAGAGAAACTCGCTGGTTCGGATGACAGAAACGCCTACTGCTGGCTACTGGGAGACGCTTCTGTCAGCGTATCGATACGATGACGGGTCTTACTGTTATCATTAGTCCATCACTTTCCTATAACGAATAAACGTCCATACATATGACAATTGGAAGAAGAAAATGGCATACTCTATTCACTTAAAGTATATGAAATAATATTGTGTCAATAACGTCAGAAAGAGAAACTCGCTGGTTCGGATGACAGAAACGCCTACTGCTGGCTACTGGGAGACGCTTCTGTCAGCGTATCGATACGATGACGGGGTCTTACTGTTATCATTAGTCCATCACTTTCCTATAACGAATAAACGTCCATACATATGACAATTGGAAGAAGAAAATGGCATACTCTATTCACTTAAAGTATATGAAATAATATTGTGTCAATACATCAGAAAGAGAAACTCGCTGGTTCGGATGACAGAAACGCCTACTGCTGGCTACTGGGAGACGCTTCTGTCAGCGTATCGATACGATGACGGGGGTCTTACTGTTATCATTAGTCCATCACTTTCCTATAACGAATAAACGTCCATACATATGACAATTGGAAGAAGAAAATGGCATACTCTATTCACTTAAAGTATATGAAATAATATTGTGTCAATAACGTCAGAAAGAGAAACTCGCTGGTTCGGATGACAGAAACGCCTACTGCTGGCTACTGGGAGACGCTTCTGTCAGCGTATCGATACGATGACGGGGTCTTACTGTTATCATTAGTCCATCACTTTCCTATAACGAATAAACGTCCATACATATGACAATTGGAAGAAGAAAATGGCATACTCTATTCACTTAAAGTATATGAAATAATATTGTGTCAATAACGTCAGAAAGAGAAACTCGCTGGTTCGGATGACAGAAACGCCTACTGCTGGCTACTGGGAGACGCTTCTGTCAGCGTATCGATACGATGACGGGGTCTTACTGTTATCATTAGTCCATCACTTTCCTATAACGAATAAACGTCCATACATATGACAATTGGAAGAAGAAAATGGCATACTCTATTCACTTAAAGTATATGAAATAATATTGTGTCAATAACGTCAGAAAGAGAAACTCGCTGGTTCGGATGACAGAAACGCCTACTGCTGGCTACTGGGAGACGCTTCTGTCAGCGTATCGAAACGACGACGTATTCTCACTGTAATCATAAGCCCATCACTTTACTATAATGAATAAACATCAAAATATATGAGAATTCGAAGGGTAGAAAATGGCGGACTCTATTCATTTACAAAGTGTGATCATCAGCAATAAGTCGTTAAACTCGCATAGCTACATTTTACCAAAAAAATTCTTCACCATTCCCTCCACTTCATCGCCCGGCCCTTCCGAGGCGATAAACCGTAACCGTTGTTACATCGTATGTTGTTAAAACACGGAGTCATCTCATTTTGCAAATGCGCGGGAATATAGTCAGGTTGATTGTGATTTACCGGTAACGCTATGCTCCCCGGAATTTCGCAGCTACGTCAAAGCCGCTCTTCGTCCCGAGCGCGTTTATGCACTTGACATCCTTGGTTACTCTTTACATCTTTGGCAACTTTCCACGTACCTTTGCAGTGTAAAAAGTCAGTCTGGACGATGGAAGCTGTGGGTGTTGGTAGAACGGTGTGTATACAATTGATTCTAAGATTTCCCCATAGATGTTTAAAATCTGCTATTATTTTTGTGAGTAATTTAAATCTGACATAACGAAAAACCACACCAGTCCAGTCCAATGATTGCCCCGGTCATAACGGTAACATGAATCTACTGACGTCTTGTAGGGCTAGTCCAATGATAAACAATGGTAGTTGAACATAATTATAAAAGGTTATCAAAACCCGAGCCCAAGTGGATGTGCTCCTCAGTTTGTATAAAAATAAATTGTGTGTGCTGGTGAGGATCATTGCATTTCAGATAAGTGTTTATTATATATTTCAACTAAATTGCCCAAGAACAGTTCCTCCTCCCTGTAACACTTTTCTTATTCTTTGCATTATAATTATATGGTTGTTGGCATATGTTATGCAGGTAAATTTTTGTGTATGTGTGTAGGTCAGCGAATGACAATCTCTGTCAGGCAGAGAAAATTCAAGTGACTTAAGACGAAATGATGGCAAGTGCACATTGCTAAAAGTTAATTTGCATGTCAGGCACCGCATCCAATTATACCTGTAAAAGTGTCATATGGTGCAGACTATTTAAGGCTTTAAGATATTGCACTATGCTTGCATAGGAAATAAACAATTCATTCTTTGTTTTTTAGACACGAACAGATACCATACCACACAAGGTGTCCACTGAGTCAGCTGTTGACATCTTACACAGACTGTCCTCTGGTCAAACATTGGTATTTGATATTTACTCATATATAAATGCTGTCTGGTAGAGCTTTTTGTAAAACTTTGCTCTGAAGTCAGTTTATTCATCCATCCATTTGTAAATTGTGGTTGCACATTATTCATAATCTCTGACTTTCATTTTCACATTTGATTGCATGCATTCTTAAAATGCTTGAGAAAAGCCCCCTGCACATGAACACACCTCTTAGCACCCAACATGTGTGATTCAATCTCACTGAACGCTGCAGGTGGAGAACACTGCTGTCCCTGAACCACACAAGGCTCTTGACGTAATGCAGCTAGGGGTAAGCATACACAAGTGGTTGAGATTATTAAATGGGTTGTTAAATGCATTAAAGTATAAACATTGTGTATATGTAAACTTGTATGCATCCATTTGAAGATATGTTCATATATTTATGTGTCTGCTAGCAAGCTGATATGCCCTTTTAGCTAAGTTGTATACCAGGAGTCATCTTTCGCATAATCCACTGATCTATTCCTATTCTTTGAAGTAATATTTGTCAAACTAGCCGGCCCATATATTAAGGGTGACTCCTTGGACAATAAACATTGCCTATATAAAAACAGCAGCCTTACATCTGACTTGTTGATTAGTTTGAAATTCTTTTTATTCTGCTCAAGTGGTAATGTATTGATAATGATATCTGTCAGTAACGATCTTATCTAACTCACTAAGGGCAAAATATTTAAATGCCCTTCACCTTATTTCTAATGTGATTGGTCACAGTACATAATACTTTTGGCAGCTGATCTTTATTAATACAAATGTTGCTATGTGCAGGTAGAGAGCACGCTGTCCCTGAACCCCACGAGGCCCTTGACATGAAGCAGCTAGAGGTAAGCATACACAACGGATAGTTATATGGGTTGATGTATGTACTGGGGTATGCATGTGCATTCCTGCATGGATAAATGGTATGTAAATTGAACTCTTTTAATTTGTCTGTCCATCTGTCTGTTGCCTAAAACATGTCTATGTCATTTAATTTGTGGATACCATGAGCCCTGAGCTTTGAAAACATAGAAGGAGGGTAAATTTAAATTCTTCAAAAATTTACACACACATAACACATAGCTTCGTATATATTGGTATTGATCCAATTAAAACTTTGACCTAATTAGCTGATCTTGGCCTGGTCTCCTAGATCAGTCTTATGATTCCAGTTGCATGGTGCACATGGTTTCCAAGCCTAGCATATTTTCAGAGCTCTCAGTTATGTTATGCAACCTTCCTTGTATGTAACTCTTAAGGATTGAAAGGCAATTTGATGAATCTGACGAATTAAGATGGCGCCGAGGTACATATACAAATTTGTAACATTGTTGTGTTTTTGTTGTTTTGACTTCAAATGTATGATGCACATTGTATCCAACTTGGTAGCATCTTTTTGAAGTCATGAACACTTGTATGGGTACTATGAGTGATATATTTTCAGCTGTTAAACTTGTAATGGCATAATTTTTCTGAAGATTATTAAGTGTTTCCCTCATATATTATCAGGTATTGTGAAGAAAGTGCAAAGGAGATCTATTGCAGTTGAGTTCAAGATCAATATATACCTTTCATCACGCACGCAAAGACTACATGAAGTTTCGAAGGAATGGAACTATCAAGGTAAATACCTGATGCAGAGTATTCTAAATTATAATGGTGAAGTTCCTTTTTAAAGCAAGCAGTTAATCATTGTAATTGACCTTATCTAATTTGCTTCCTGTATATATCCTTTTCAATTTCAGCTGCGCTTCTAGCAATACAGCCGGAACTGAACGCCAAGCTGCAAAACCCGTTGTGTAGCTGTATTTTTGGCAATGTGACATTTATATAATTGGAATGACATGGTTTAAACCTTGGTCATGCTGGCTGTTTTTAACTGATTACAATAAAGAGTATTTTTTATGTCTACACATATTGTTTTTCTCTCTCTGAAACAGCATATCAATAAATTAAAATACTTAATGTAAGAGTTGGTGGTTATTATAGTCAAGTCCCATCAGCCGTACTAAGGTCAAGATGTCCCCATTATTTGCCCCCTTTATGGTTGCTAAATGTTATGCTAGTAAGCCAATATGGTATTTGTAAGGTTCTTTAAAAAAATTGGTGGCACTCAACAATTGCGAGCAAGCTAATATCCTTAGATTATCCTTTACTGACTTAAATAGAGTCCTAACAAAATGGTGTTAATGACAACAAAGTGTATAGACTAGTTTACAAAGAAAACTTTGTAAATTCAATATCTCGGCTGTTGAAGGTGCTGCAGACATTGAGGATGTGCTAATGCTACTCCGATGGGTGATGTTGGTGTGCTGACGGTTGCTATCAATCCCGGGGGGTGGGTTGGTTCTCTCCTTAGAAAAGGGTAGGGGTGAGCCGCCATGGGAAACAAAAAACCGGACCATATCTAAACCAAGCCAAAGTGAGAAAAGGGAACCATTTACATACCAAATCCTCTGAAAAAAGACCCATTCATATACACATTTTTTAAAAGGGTCACCAATACATATCTAGACCCTCTTGACCATCCATATACCAACCTAACGATTCAGAATGAAAAAGTACGTTTATTAAGCTTCGCAACTCCAAAAATAATTTGCTGATACCGTCGTTAGTCCCAACGATGCTCTGGTTCGTAACGGCAAGGCAGTTAATTAGATAGCGGCCACTAAATAAACAATTGTGACTCGGGCCCGCAAGCTATCAACGAGCACCCCAGGGCGTCCGGCCCATGAGGTAGACGATATTGCAGGAAACAATGGAAGGAGAACGTTCAGTCTTGACATTTCTGTTTGCTTATCATGCCATAAAACTTGTCTTAAAAAAACAACGCAACCAGGATAGGGCTGGCCACCATTGACCCAGTGGACTTGAGCACAAACACCCAATATTGAGCATCATATTGGATACCCATCACAAAACAAATATCCATGGCTATACTCGCTGTCAAAAATACGTACATAATAGTATACCAGGTCATTGCCAAAAGAACAGACCCATTACGATACCTGTCTTCAAGAAATAACGACCCATTTGTATACCAAAACGCCCCATTACCGACCCAAATTGTCGGCACATCCCCACTAACCTCCACATAGTGAGAACACCCACGCTCCCCCCCCATCGAGCTATCAATACATTGCCCTTGGTGATTCGTTTCTGCCAGATTTACATAGAGCAATAAGTTTTTATGTACTTTTAGACATATACTGTCACTTCACATGTTTGACGTACAGACGTTTCTGACCATACATACATACATACATACATACAATAACATACATACATACATACATACATACATTACATAGACACATACTGTACACTTACATACATACATACATACATACATACATACATACATACATACATACATACATACATACATACATACATACATACATACATACATACATACATACATACATACATACATACATACATACATACATACATACATACATACATACATACATACATACATACATACATACATACATACATACATACATACATACATACATACATACATACATACATACATACAAGTACAAGTTTATTATACGTACATGCGTACGTTTTTTGAAATGTTAATGATGCTTGTTTGATTTGCCAATGTGATTCAAAAACTGCTGGATCTGTCTTTTAAATTCACCATCGCCCAATACGACCCGATCATATTGGGTGGTTCATAAAACTGTCCTCTCACCAAAAACAAAATACTTTACCCCTGGGTAAAAGTGAATGGTAATTGGATACGCCATACAGATTAGTGGTTTTAATTCATGCGTACGACGTTAATACGTAACATATGATGCGGTGCACGCGGACGACGTTAATATGTGGCATATAATGCGGAGCACGCGGACGACGTTAATATGTGACATATGATGCGGTGCACGCGGACGACGTTAAGATGTGGCATATGATGCGGAGCACGCGGACGACGTTAATATGTGACATATAATGCGGAGCATGCGGATGACGTTAATATGTGACATATAATGCGGAGCACGCGGACGACGTTAATATGTGACAGATGATGCGGAGCACGCGGAAGACGTTAATATGTGACATATAATGTGGTGCACGCGGACGACGTTAATATGTGACATATGATGCGATGCTATCTGGACGCATTAGCGCTCTATTTCATGTACATGATACATGAACTCTGTGCCTGGTACCCGGCACATTATGTGCGGGACTGACTGATTTAGTGCACACAGATATTTTATGCCAGAACAAATGTAAAGAAGGACAAATTACGTATTTATGTGGGGTTCATCTGCATAGATGGGGGGGAGGTGTGGGGGGGGGGGGGGGGGGGGGGGGGGGGGGGTTGGTTGGGGGTGGGTGGGGGGGGAGGGTATTGGGTTGAGGGGGAGGGGGTTATCAATGTTAAATTTACTATCATATGGTTTTGATTTACTGTGTTTTTGTAACGGTCTTATGAGCCGATGGTGACAAATGAAAGATATTGTTAACTAGCCTATCACTTGGCATGGCCTGAGCTGATCAGCCCGCCTTGTCCCTAATCTCAGCCGTGACCCTACATTAGTCGCCGCCCTTAGTCTTACATTATTCCCAATCTAGCCGTTAGTGAGAATAGCATTGAAGGCATTTTTACCTTGAAGGCATATCATGCCTCAGAGAAGACTTATTTCATGGAAAAATTGCACATCTGTACATACTTGCAATTGGCTAGGTGCACATTTTTGGAGAAGATTGACAAGCATACTCAAAGACTGACAATTTTCTTTAATAAATATTACATAACACAGGCATTCGAGTTCGACATCATGGAGATAACAAATCATGATGTCCGAACTCAAGTGCCTGTGATACATAACCAATCAAAATTAATTGCCCTTATCTGATGTTGAATGCGGGTGTAAATGGGTTGTCTGCTTGTTTTGATATATCTAAGAAGTGGATACAAACAAATTGGTTCAATACAGGCAGAATTTTATTTACATAACAGACCACAAGCTAAATATCTGCACAAATAAACTTATTAAATTTCATCGTTGACAACAATCTCGGAAAGTCCATCCATTCCTGTATCATTAACACTGAAAAGATAATGAACACAATGCTCTAAATTTGAGCACCCTCTGTCTGTGCATGTTTTGATAATTGTTTCTACAGCATGAAAACGGTTCCTGGTTTCCTTAAGATTTCTTGAAACCACTGACAAAGTTCCTTTATCAATGCTAGTTTGGTCAGTATGCTGTTTTATGGCATCAATGGTGTTTGACAGCTGTTTCACCCTTGTCACTGTTGCCCTGTGCAGGCATGCCATGTCTCAGTTCACCAAGTCTATTTCCTCAATACCCCTTTTATGTAGTCTGAGATTGTCAATAAGCTTGCGCTTCATGGGGAGTGGCACATTAGAGGAAACAGAATTGAGTGGTGAAAGGTGCTGCCACACATCTGCATCAAGTGCTGTAACATCAGAGCGTTGTGAAAGGTGCTGCCACACATCTGCATCAAGCGCTGTAACATCAGAGCATTGTAGATGGTGCGGTTCGGGGCCAGAACCATATGTCGGGATACTATTGTAGCAGTTGATAATCTTGTTCAGTTTCTTGCTTGTGAGCAGACTTTGGCGTGTAATACACTTTGCCAAGGACTGGCCCCCTGTTGACACAACAATGTAATTACTCATCAGCATTTCATGATAATCCCATTTTGACCTAGGCTGAAGGACATAAAGATTTAGTTTATTGGAAAAACGACATAAAAATAAGGTGACTTCAAAACTCACTTGCATACTTTGACTTCATGGTCACAAAATACTTGTACAGTACCGCTGCATCTCTCAACTCTTCCAGTTTCCTCTGACGCCTCTGGGTGCATCCGACAGCTTACAAAGTCTTATATATGCTTGAGGTTAGGGGCCTTTTTTTTTTTCTTCTTCTGCCTCTCTATTTGTTTCAGGGAGGCATCTAGCCTGCACACAAAGTGATGAATGACAAAATTTAGTTTCAATGGCTTGTAGCAAAAAAGTTCTCTCCATATCTAGTCATATCCATTGTTTAATTTGAATAAAGAAAGAAACAAAGGGCCTTGAAGATCTGCTACTGTTGACACAATTTTCAATAACAAGTTATGTCAAGATTAAATTTTGAAAAAGTTAATGGTATAACATTGTATTCAATGAGACACCAGGGAAAAAACACTAACCACAAAAACCATTTGCCGGGTCAGGCAAGTGTCCTTGCTTGCTGCTGTATTACAAAAGGTGACATCAAACTTGCAATAACCTATTGGGTTTACTTGGCATTGGATAATCTTATAAGCTTTTCAAAGGTCATGAAGGGCTAATCTTAAGTTTAGGAGTGACAATTCATTTTCCACAGCAAAGATATATGTTATGGTACACTGTATGACTGAGCTAACAAATATAACAATATCTTAGCATCTATTATAATTATGTATGTAACTATCAAATTACCTGGCTAGCTGCTCTTCAGTATCCTCTGTGTTTAATGCATCATCAATTTCACAAACACTGCAGCCAGAATAAGTAGATAAAAACATTAATATCACTCCAATAACAGGATTGGTCTTCCTTCTCCTGGCAGAAAATTTGTGTATTTGATAAAAATCACATTATCCAAAGACCCAACACATTGTGAGAAGAGAGTTTACCTCAATGAATGGTACAGGTACAACATCAATGCATATGTGCATTCCCAAGCATCTATAGAGTACATACAAAAAAAAGATTTAATTTAAATAAATTGCGAGGTTCCACATTTGGCAGATATCTAAGACAATTAATTAAATCAAACTGCATATTTTTGTCAGAACAGGCTATTACCATTATGGCTCTGCTTGTAAGTCAAGACCACCTTGTTCTCTTCTGAACACCAGTCATGTACTTGACCTATGGTTGCTCCTGTTTGAAGCCATTTTGATAACATTGTGTGGGCTTACCATATAACTTCAACTTTCACAATATTCACAACTGCAATTACATGATTCAATAAAATTTGTAGATAACATTGGTTAGATGAAGCAATGCTTATTAACTATATTCACAGCATGTATGGCACACCAAAAATAAGGATACATTACAAGTTAATAAACTAATTATAGCCTAGGAATACCAATGACAATGCCTTGTAATAAAGCACGATACTCCTCCATTTTCTTTGATGTACTATCTTTGATAAGCAATGACAATCTGTCATTCAAGGTATGGCCTTCAAAACCATTTAAGTAATCAATTTATTCAAAAATAATATAATTTGAGTAGTAGAAAGACAATAAGTAAGGTACAGGTGGTTATACTTGCATATTTTGGAAGTGGTTTTCTGTCCATAGTTCCGGAGTGATTCCACAATAGAGTCTGACCTAATTTCTTTTGTGATCTTGCTGAATTTGCCCAAATAGATCCAGCATCTCTCAGTTCCTTCACCATCAAAAAGCCCAGGGCCTTTTGTGCACCTTGGGCTATACTGGATTTACGATTAAAAACTATCTGATGTTTCAGCATGACCTTTGTTGGTAGCAATGGAATTATTGATGAGGATATTTTTAATATATAATATCATACATTATTACACAAGTATATTAGTCAATATAATATTCCTGTAACTTTAATTTACATTCTTACCTGACATGACATCTTGTGACCATACACATTGAATATTGGTACGGCAAATGTCACTCCAGCACTTATGTCTTTTTTCTGCATATGCACGCCAACAATACTGTTTAACTAAAATTGGCAACAACTCTCAGAATAAGGTTGCATAGTATAAAAAATTGTGTTTAGTTACCTTGACAACAGTGCTTAGTAAACTACCCAAATCATACGTTAGGATGTCCACATTCTCCAAGTTTTTCATCATGAAAATACGGTATGCCATGCTGTTAAGAACAGACACAGGGTTATCAGTATGTTATAGATGTCCATCCAGATGAATCACAATTGTGGGTAAAATCTAAAATATCAAACTAACAACAACCAAAGCCACAACAACAATACTGTTCACATGCTTCTTCATTAACTATAGCATAACAGAAAGCCCATTCTCCAAAGTCATTCACAATGGTGTGATGTTTCTCCTATGATACCAAATTATATATCATAATGGGGAAATCATCATGTATGGTCTCAAATGCCAGTTATATGTGCCAGTTGAAATTCAACTGACAATTGTTAGATCTGCATTTTTAGAAACTTCTCCACAAGCTCAGTTGTAAATCATAAAGGTCTAGTCCTGTTACATGCCACCGTATATGGTCATATAATGAAAGTTTGGCATCAAAAACCCATGTATATGTGATTGCTGTTTTTGTTCCTGCATGAAACAAGAAATTGACACATGACATGACTAAATCATGATGTAGATGGACAAATTGTAGCTTAGTTTGATTACACCAAAATATTCACATTATGACACATATGTCTACCTGTGGCAAATGAGTTACTTGCTTAAGGGTGTCTGGATGTGCAATTATTACATTCTACAAACCATATTAAAACTATACAAAAAGAGTTGACCTTACCGCTCCCCAGGTTCCATGTAAAAAATCTTGCAAGGGAAGTTACAGTAACAAACAGATGCAAATGCATCAGTAATGTCCAGCTTAGCCGTCTTGTTCTTGGCACGGAGAACAGACCCAGCTTGAAAATTGCTGCAGTTCTACAATAGCAATATGAGGATAAGGTAATTATAAAGATGGTCAATGCAGATCTCAAAAAATATTACATCACTAAAGTAACCAATTAATTCAGCTGACTTATCTATACATACATCAGTTAGTGCAGGTTAATGACACAACAAATGTTAATATTCACCATATTTGACAGTATTTGAAATATATATTCCACACCCACCTGGTCCACAGGGTTGGCTGTGTAACTATAGTGTCCGACAAACTGGTCTATCTCATTCTGAGACAAGAAGAAACAGCTTTCATGTATAGGGGCTCTGACACTATGTCCTGTTTTTGCCCCACAAACTAAATTCATGTTGCCATCCATGGCTATTTGACGGCCAACTCAATCAGATTTCGTTAAAAGAAGTAGATTATTTTATGTGCATAGTGGTTATTATCATTGCTTATCATGGCAATGGTATTAATTGGCAATCTCTTTGCATTCAAGAGTCTACCTGTGGGCAAACAGGGCACTGAGATCCATCTGGGAATTCTAGCCCAGTGAACGGCAAGGTGCCAAAATTATGCTCAACCCAACAAAAGTTCAAGATTGATTCTGAGCCGATGCTTCTGTACATTTGGTTTGCATTATCAATCGGATCACAGTTATTGAAAGAAGCAAACCCAAGCATTATTCAAAGAATCAGTTCAAACATGTCACACCCCCCTATGAGCATGTCTACCAATTCCTGATCTGCACTCTTGCATGCTAGTGAAGAAGTCATAGATGCTTATCTGTCCTTCCAACACCATGGCTCTCAGTGTACGCATGAAATCAAGAG
This sequence comes from Urechis unicinctus, assembly GCA_034190875.2. Classification (NCBI taxonomy): domain Eukaryota; kingdom Metazoa; phylum Annelida; class Polychaeta; order Xenopneusta; family Urechidae; genus Urechis; species Urechis unicinctus. The sequence goes on from CM067348.1 coordinate 19,471,972, forward strand.
TAAATGCCACTCTTGGACTAGAAGGCGTTGACGCCCAATGTCCATATGTCTCACAGTGGCTCACATTCAATCTGTGTCTTTTTGCTGTGGCCAGCCATTGCCATAAGTTCGTGGGTTGCCATTTCATAAATTGAGATGCTACAATATTCAATCACAAAATACAAGCTAATTAACACAGCCTAGTTGAGTACAGTTTAACAATATTTATGTTAGGGTTTCAAGACTGTGAGTCTCACACAACACTGAGTTTTGTAGGCTGAATGAGCAGGTTAATGCGCATTACAAAACAATACCTTGACCATCTCTACTTATTTCAATTGGGAGCCAATTGTAATAGGCTACAAAGTGCAAGGTAAACACTCCTGTGCTATTCAATGTTTAAAAGAACAAACCTCAGGATTCTAATTTTCCAACTTAAGCATGAGTATTGTTCTGTGGTAACTCATCGGTTACTCATGCAATTGGCTTCATCTGGGTCCAGGGCTGTGTCAGATATGGCATGGGCCATACCTATACAGAAGCAAAATAAATTCTCAACAACTTGGTAGACATGGAATGACAATAGATTATATCAGATACATACCAAAGCATGCTAATCAGTTTTTTGCAGTGACTATTTGTTACACACAATTTTTAGGTAAGTGTCATAGGCCAGTGCCAGACCTACTGCACACCATGGAAGGGTGGCCAATTGCAAACCTGTCTCGTTGTGACAGGGCCGTTCTGGACTGTTTGGTAGTCTCATATAAATGACCATTGGCATAAAATGCAATGAAACTTTTAGTTCCTCTAATATACTACAAATGAAGAATAGTGTTTTCGCTCAATACCATTTTGTTATCCTTGGGGATTTTATAGTAACAATTATAGTTCGAGGCCATGAAAGTGGTGTCACGATTTATGTACCTAAGAAAGAATTGTCACACTGCTTTATTCTTCATTCAATTGCCATCTTAGTTACACCAATATGTGGAAGAATGAAAGTGATAAGCAGATCCAAGTGATAATTGATCAAAACTGGATAACCCTCTGAAACATGCATCTTTTCAATTATCACTAGCATCTATATATAGGAGACTCTACTTCACACATTGGTATGATAATCTCTAATGTTACAGTCAATTTAAAGACACCATGTACCCAGCTTACTTTCCCAGTGAAATCTTTTAACGCCAAAGCTACGGCTCCATGGTAACGGTCCTAGTCCTAGGGCGATTTCATGTTGCAACTATGTCAAAGGGAAGCGAAACTGAGTATTTGTGTATTAGGAAGTTTGGCAATATGGAATTAAACTGATACACAAGTCAATTGAACTGTTGTAGTCAATTGCATGATTCACAGATATTTGGTGTGTGAGTGAAACTGTTAACCTGTCATCCCATTGAACCTTTCAACCCTGAAGTGATTATTGGAACAGCCCAATGAACTTGGTGACCTGCATCGTTTGGAAACTCTTATCTTCTCTCCATCCCGTATCGCTTGAGAAATACGGCAGACTCAAATTGTCATGAAACTCAAAATGCGACAAAGCGGGTATTATTCGAGGAGATACTCTCACTTGGGTAAACGTAAGGAAACTATCTGGGGAATAGGCAAGGCGTTTGCCCCTGGTGTTTTGATTATCTGATGCCACCTACAGGCTACAGCGCGGATGTGAGAGATCGAAAGTAGTAAACAGGGTAAATAGCGCGGAAGCTGTCAGCTGGTCAGAGGCGAAGCGTCTTTGTCTATCTGGGGAATAGAACGTTTATCTTTCTATATGGCACAGTCCGTTGAAAACGATTCTCTGAAGAAAACAATAATATATGTTTGAATTTCTATACCGTCATTGGGTCCTGGGGCTGTGTGAGACTTGTCACTGCTGACACTTGACTTTTCGTTATCATGATCGTGGCTGGGTCTGGCCCTGGAGCTCCCGTGTCGCGGTTAAGCACTGGTGTTTCAACTGGATACCACACACATCTTCCGCTCTCATTAATGTACACGCCGTCTGGCTCGGGGTTAAGGTTGACTTGCCGCTTATGTCTCTTAGATGCAATGATCTACTACCTGAATTAAAAAGGCTAATCCGAGCCGAAAAGGGCAAAGAAAAGTTGTTGTGAACATGTTCCTTTCATAGCGCATGCGCAGCGCGGTACAATTGGGAGCATGCATTAATTTTTTATTTTTTGTTATCGCGCCCATAAGCAAATAAAAGGGTGACAATTTTGTTCATAGTTTGTTGAATAATAGTTCTTCTGAGGGTTCTATGGGTGGTGGCCTCGTTTAGGTTCTTAGGAAGTGTTAACATTTTCCAAGGATCACCGACGGATGTCATCAGAAGACAACATGTCAAGAGCCGAGTCTTCAATCTTCGTAAAATTTCAAAATCATGAGAAATGTAAAATTATAAATTACTTCTTGAATAATATTCTATATCCTTATTTTGTTTCATATCTTAAGCATTTGTTATCCGCATATATGCGGGAAATAGAAATCGCATTGATGTACATGATTTTACGCCTACATTTATAAGAAATTTGTATACATGATGAAAAAAAGTACTGGATTGTTTGTCCATACCAGAGAGGTTTATCGTTTCCGTTCATGTCATCAGATAAGTGATTCCTTGTGCGCGACCGCTGTTTTTCTGTTGACGTTCTTATACTTAACGATGACATCCATTATTTCGTAAAACAAATGGACAATAATCAAATTGACATCTGGTACGCCCGGGCCATTTACTCACTGAATCTGTCATCGTATCAATAGGCTGACGGGGGTGTCTTCCAGTAGCCAGAGGTCGCTACTACTGTCATCCTATGGCATACGCATGACCGGCGACTCCCAGTATCCTATTGTATACTCTTGTGTTCATTCTAGCAAACAATAGCGAAGATTATGGATTAAACACAATTACACGAATCTAGCATGTGCTGTCTGTATTTCAGGCATGTCTCAATTGAATCTCTGAATTCAATATGACAACGGCTAACGTGAGCTTGTATTGTACAATACAAACGGCAGATGATATGTTGTAACCGAGCACATATGCAAACATAGCGCAATGACATTCAGAAGCACACGAATCAATTCCTATTTTAGGCTGTATTTTATTGATGATCATTCGAGTCATGGGAAACCTGTCAGGTTATCACATCTCCGTATCAAACCGACGACCTGTGGGTCAAAAGGCAATGCAGTATACCACAACGTCACGGAAACTGGCTGGATTCAGTTCTAGAACATGTTTACTTAAAAAGTACAATATTGCCTCTTGTCAAAAATATCAATTGTCCTTGTACTATAGCGACGTCTTGAGGGCGTCATGAGGGCGAGGGTGCACTGCGAGTTGTCATTGTTGCATGGCAACCAAACACACAAGTACTGTTTGTGATTGACTTTTTAGTGCTTTGCCGTTGTATGTCAGTTAATATGTTAGCCACACAGGCAAATAATGCAAGCTAAATGTCAACGCTATTCAGTTCTAATGTTTTCACTTAGTGGCATCTATCGCTAAATCTACCCACAATAGCCGAAAAAAGACAGCTGATAGCGAACCGAAGCATGTCTGTGACAAATTGTAATGTCCATTGTGCGGCCATGTCGTATTCCATGAATGTATAAACCGCTTCTGTGAAACTGCTTAGTACGCCAAATAGGAGGCTAACTGTCACATATAGAGAGTTAAGCAGGATGCTTCTGAATGTTATATGGAAAAGCGGAAGCCTCTTAAGCAGTGGGGCATCCATCGCATAGCTAAATGTCCCTCTTTGCTAATTTCTGGTTATGCACATCATAAGTTTAATCAAGAGACCTGTGGCTCGATCATTTAGTGATTATAGCTGATGAATTTGATAAAAGATATTTACCCAGTGGCTCTGTTCAATAAAGTCAAACGGGGGACAGTTCAGCAAGGAGATTGTGTTAGACAAAAAGGGACCAAAGATCATACTGATTGTTCTAAACACATTGCGACGGATATTGATTGTAGATTATTAATGTCCGATGCTCAATTATCTGAGGTTTTGAGGGTCTTGATTATATAAACATAACACATCTGCAAATCAATGGAATGTAAGTGCATTATATGGGCTGCCATTAGAAAATCTAGGTTAAAATGTATGCTACAAGAGATTTAAGTTGAAGATTGTTTGGCTCTTGTGTATATTGAGGTCTGAATGCAATATGTTGAACTGCAGACATAAATGCAAGTGAGCAATGATTAACATATTAATTGATCCGTATTTACCGAATCCGTATTAACCGAATTCTTGGCCATATCGCAATGATGATGGCTTATTTTACATTGTGCCTGCATTAACCAAGAAGCAAAAAGACTGCCAATGTTCAAGTGGACTGCTATCGAGGATATTAATTTTGGTTGGTCAGCATTCCATGGCTGTAAAGCTAGCAACGATGTATGATGTTCGCGGCAAGACCACAAATACACGTGCACATGATATAAATAACGTGTTGTTATTATACAAGAAGTATTCCTTGAAGCTAATGATCACAATGCTATCGAAATAAGCTCCTTATGTGCTGCACAATAAGTTTATGTAGTTGCAACGGACACCAGCAGTGTTGCAAGAGATTACGGTTGGTTTTGCTACTTTTGGCGTTCAACTCTTTGCTAAAATCTAGGCGTATAAGTTTCAAAGGAAAACTGGAAGCTCTCTGCCCAACGATATTACACGAAACAGCTTGCCTCCATTTGATTATATTAAGGCATAGTTACTGTAACAACAGGTTATGTGCTGTCTTAGACAAAGCATCATCGATTCGTTGATAGAAACAGTTAACTTGCCTATAATGGGGAATCTATATAAAGCAAATAAACGCATAAGTGACAATAAATATTGCCAATTGTTCAATTTGCTCGGTCTAACCGCAAATCAAACAGTCCCTTCCCATGTCTAACTGGACTGTTGTCCTGTAGCTTGTATGATGTTTCTTGTATTGCTAGAAATACAAGTGCACGTAAGGATATAAGTGGCTGCATAATCTGTTGCTATAATCGACTACGCTATGGATGCAACATCCGATTATTATATGTTACCAAAAAACATAACGAGCTCAGCAAACGAAAATATCGATTGTTTTTAGGAAGCTGTGTACACTTGATTAACAGGCTGTTGACTGAGAGACACATGGTTGCGTAGTTACGTAGTGTCATGACATCATCATGGTAGCGGTTTCCTCTTTGCCCAGCTGCCCTATAGGAATCACAATAGAAAAGCAAAACGCAGTAATTCTTGTAATGAACTATCGTCGTCACAATTGGCGGGGGAAAGCGGCCAAACTACATGCGAATAAGATTGCGTTTGCTACTTTGGGCATATGTTATTGGAGTTCTTATATTCTTCACATCAATTGAAATATATTCTGTGTCCAAGTTCATCGAACATATGTACCACCATGTAGCTATACAAATCCTTATCAGGATAATATTTTAACATTCACAAGCATGAAATCAATCATATCGGTGCAATTGTAACCTTTAGCAAAGTCGAACTGTTAGATAATATAATATAAGAAAAAACTTCAATTGTTCAGCCATTGGCAACATTGATTGATAAATAGCATATATTCCAATTAGGACTCTTAGTAACTAGAATATTAACTGCAATATTATATTCAGTATCAATAGGTAGTATTTACTTATGGAGAAAAATAAGCTCTGAAAGATTTTAACCTCTAACACCAGAAAAAATTAAGCCCAACAATATTTGAAAAAAGATCATTGAAAACGGAAATGTTAGTAACTTGAAAGCATTGTTTAACACATCTGCTTCAATGTGCTTGACGATTCGTCTACTCCAGACCTTAGTCTGTAGAGGTAATATATAGTAAATAAGCCCAAAGGAGATTACTTGTACGTGTTTAATGGAGAGAAGATTGTAGGTGTGTTAATATTGAAATGCGTCATCAGTCGATGTGTTAGCTTGTCTGGCAGCTACCATATCGGGAACGATGTATTACGCTTATAAACTTGTGTGTATACCTAACATACAGCGCATAATAACGTTTACACCTGGAAAGGTAATTAGCACCGGGGAGATCCCTGATCTATTTGAACACCTAGGAATAGTCGCAATTGGTATCTTATCCTGTATAATATAGCTGTCAGTTAAATAATACGATGTCACAACATGCATATCGTTCAGAGAGCTGATGGGATGTGAGATTAGGATGGACCACAAGACTCTACGACCTTTGGCTGAATGAGTAGAGGACAATGACTGATACATTGGTCTAAATATTGATGGATAAAATGGCATAATCGTGAGCGTGTTACCCAAAGGTTATTTAGTGAAATTAACTCTATTGTTCTCAATTATTTACACAGTCTATCAAGGGTCTTGGCACGGTGATGAATAGATTTCGCAATGAAGACTGTATCATGAGAAAGCACACACACATATGCACAAATAAACACACGCACGTACATGCACATACACACGCACACGCACATACATATATATATATATATATTCGTAAAAAAATATATATATATATATTTATATATATATATATATATATATATATATGCAATATATAAATATATTTATATATATATATATATATATATGTGTGTGTGTGTGTGTGTGTGTTTGTGTGTGTGTGTGTGTGTGTGTGTGTGTGTGTGTGTGTGTGTGTGTGTGTGTGTGTGTGTGTGTGTGTGTGTGTGTGTGTGTGTGTGTGTGCATCTGTAATTATGGTTTTACCTCAAAGCATGCATACACTGTATTTTGCATTGAAATCCAGGATCGCATTGTTACGATCCGTTTGAATTATGATACAATATCGAATAGTGTAAAAAAAATTTGAATGGTAACAATCTAATGCCGTTGGAAGAATATCTCGGTTGCTGAAGCCAAACGTCATGCCAATAGGCGATTTTGAATGTATGTTAGCTAGGCACAAGTCAAAGTTGTTATGTGTCTGGCATCCGTGACTCAATACAAAATGAACAGACAAACGCAGCGAACCGAATTTTACAGCTTGTGTTTGCCAGTACGTTAAGCTGCACAAATGGTGTCCAACAGACCATATTAATGGCCATATTAATATTGCCCCTCCGTAAGTAAAGGCGGCCGCAATCATGGTCAATTTCATATGTTGGCAGACTAATCGAATTATTGATTGGCAGGGAAAAATGATATTCATATGGCGATAGTCGGGGCATACACCAGTCATGTCGTGGGACACATTAAAACGAGCAACCAGTAATAAATAAGCTCTAAGACCAATAAGGAATGGATAAGACGCGGATTCCGCAATTGGCTTAGCACAGAGAAATAAATGGCTACAGAGGTTGATTGTAGATGCACTGTATCATTGTTATGCAAGGATTGGTTTACACAGCGAAATTGTCTTGTATCTGAGATGTATATCTGGTTCTTAGTGAAATTTTGGTGAGATTTAGGTGATACGGATAACCGAAGGTTCGCGTATGGGAATCGGATTGGCTGGTGAGCACGAGTGTGGGTTAAACGCTCATGTGATGTAAGTTTATTCCGCCCTACACACTGTCAATTTATGTTTGAATGCTTCTCTTTATAACCCTGTCTCTGCAAAGCTTAAAGGGGTGACACTTTGCTTTACATACAACGCGATAACCTTCTGCACATTAGTAATAAAGGTCTTTTTTTTTTTTTGCAGTGGTCAACCGATCACTCCAAGTTCTCATTGCACACAATTGTTGCATCACCAAATGCAAATTACGAGATATCTAATTTGCGCTCAAATTCCATAATGTGACGTGAATATATCTTTTAATCTCGGTCTTATTAGCACCTTCAGCCTTGTCAATTTTTTCACATCAATGAAATGGGTCAAGCTACAATTCTTGTGATCTAGAAAAATTGCAAGGTCGTGATATAAATTTATTATACCAATGCCACCAATATATTGTTACAGGATTCGCCCTATTTCGGAAATAGCTGTTTTTCCCATGTATGGCGCGGATGGTCTGGTGCTACTAATGACCAATAAATCGTCGCATGGTTTAACCTACTTGCTCAGTTTAGTACACGTTAATATTTCTTGCTCGAGGTAGCGATCTGATGTTGAGATTTTCGATAATAGATGTTGCAAGCCTTGCTGAGCAGTTTTGCCTTTACTTTGGGATATGAAATAATCTATTCGACGCCATGTATATCATTTAATGTGAAATCGATGACCGGAAACCTAACTTGCCTGTATATTTGTCCGTATAAATGGACGGACAGAGTGCGTACCGCAGGGGAGCGACGAACGCCACTAGAAATACCAAGTTTAAAGACATTGAAAATGATAATCAGTAAATATTCAAAGTACCTGGTAATACTAGTCGAGGCTAAAAGAAAAAATGAAAGGAACAGATATATGAGTAAAGGCCCATCGAGCGAACAAAACGGTATTTTTGTGTGGTAAGGCGACGTAGACTTTGCTTGATTAACTTAGCAAACCAGAGCAAATCCGATGCAAGAGTTATAAGCGTTGGTTACTGCGCCAAATTATCTCCTAATTGCAGAAACAGTGTAAACAATTTGTTTTGAGGGCGCGATACTCTGGTGGATTGGTTTCATCTCCGGTAGTTATTGATGTGTTTGCAACGCATGATTACATGCGAGTAGCCAATTGCAAGAATTTCATGCTTTCAATTTGGTTCACTGTAGCAGCATATCTCGCATCTGGGGTCACGGCATATTGTTGCGCAACAATGGAGTAACTCCTTGATAAATATTTAGAGGCACCCATATACACTGGCGTACACATTATGAAACAACTGCACTTACCTCGCTAGCGCCAGGCAAATATAAATTATAGTTTTCAGACTTCAGTCGCTGGGCAGTAATGCGGATGAACAATAGATCTTGGATCGGCCGTCGCCGTTTTGTTGCTGTCAGACGTTGCACTTGTGTGCTCGTCAGACTGAATTGTTGTAAGATTTGATCATGGATACCAATACTAAAACACGATACCGACACATCACAGTCTCTCCAAGTATGTTCGTTGGTGGAAGTATACACATAAATAGCGAGGTCGATTTACAGCCGAGAATCCTATTGGTCTCGTTTTTTTGTAGGTGCCGTTAATAAAGATGCTATACATCATGTTTTTCACAGTTTTCCAAATGTTTTGAAAATGTGTCACCATAAATTTTGATCAAGTCAATAAAGCATATGAAAGTCAGTAAGCCTCAATAATACATCATCTGATACCAGGCCATAATGCATTTCTAGTTTGGTTCCACTTTCAACTACCACAAGTGCCAATGCTTTGACGACCGATTGCACCCATTGTAGAACACCACTCATATGATGATTAAGGTGTCAAAAGGGAAATGGCTTTGCGATTTTCTATCGGATTTATCAATGATGGCAGATACACGATTCTATTTTATTCCCTAGCTAATATCTAAGTCAATATAAGAATGTTTGTTTGGTTTTAACCTCTCGTAAGTATCAGCTATAACATATTCCATTCAGTCACCGATGACATTCGTGCTTGCTGCGCGCCATGAATGCGTTTATGGGTTTATACACTTTCGAAAACATGAATGACGGCTGGCCTGTGATTAAGTACGGACGAGGAGAGTGCTTCGTCACACCCATAATGAAATTACACCTCCCAAGTGGGATATAGTTTTAAGGCAAATAACGGATCGATCGCAGAATAAAGTGTTCCGAGTGCTGTCTTTTTTTTTCCATACATTGTTTGTTATGGAGTGACTTGTAATACATAAAGCTTTTCTGTCCAGTTTAACATCTTCATTAAATGCAACTCTTTTTACATCATTATGATACAGAAAATGCGTATAAGTTCATTTAAAAATGTCCACTTTGTTCATGCGATGCGTATTGTTAAAGATCAGGTTTTTGCGTGGTTACAATATCATTTGTACCTGACTTGATGCCCAAATCACATCCATCTCATCTGGGATGTTTTAATATGTCGAGGTGTGTGGGTATGACTGTCAAGACACATTATCTTTGACACAAACCAATGAGTTTTCTCTAATACGCTGCTGTTCTTTGAGTACTATGAAATCTTTATATTGTTCTGTTCTACCAAGTCTTAAACCCAGTCGTGGAAATCAATCATGACTTGGCTACTGAGCCTTCTCGGTTATTGAATACTACGGTTCTTTTTAAAAGTTAGAATACTACTTTACAGCATAGGAATCATTTTTATTCCTAACTTTGTCATTGCCTTTCATGGCATTACATATTGACCTTCAAATAACTCACACAGTTTAAATACTTGCCAAAAGCATGATGAGCTAAGCCGCAAAGAGAATAATTATATGTTGTGTGGATCGATATTAATCTATACTGGTATGCGTCCCGTTTTTCTTCGTCCAACTAAACGGTTTCTGATCAAAGTGATAAGGTGCAGTCCTCGAGCAATGGCCTCGCTCACAATATATTATCGCAACAATCCTGATATGGCTTAAAACCGTCAAACCATGAAATTAGATCGTCGTGAGCTGTTAATTATGTAGGCCGTTTTATAAATCCATATATTTCACGCCCTATACCTATCACCAACCAATCAGAAACATTTCGCCGGGAAAAAGATGCCAAGCCACTCAAACAACCCGCCCAAGAGTCCCTGCAAAACTGTTAACATAGACGAGTACATCACTCGCCGAGACCAAAATCCGCAGGGGAGAAATGACTAAATGTCACAGTTATCAACCAAAATCATACCACAATCAGATAGAGAAAATCCTTATCTTCAGCTTCATCAGGTTTTACAAGTGCGGCAATCGACACGTCCACTCAGTCAATATTTGGAAAACCTAGCTTTTTTGCATATGGCGTGTAATTAAACGAGCGTAGGTATACTATATCACAAACTGTGAATGCGATGTATGGATAGCTGCAACGCATTTACAAATCTAAATATACTCTATCATAATGTTAGAGTTGTTGATAGTTTTTAATCATAGGGCGTGACTCCCCCGCTTATGAGATAATTAAATCACTATGACGAGGTATTAAGGGAACTCAGGAATGATTTTTTCGAAGTCTAGCTTCAGTTAATGGATATTACATTATAAAATAAGATACGCTCTGGCCATTTGAAGGGATGTTTTTTTCTTGCTTTAGCAAACGCATGACCGTCGACTTGTAGCATCCTACAGTATAGACTTACCCCTAATGGTACCGTTGTTAAAAAACGTATTCTGGATTAGTACGCAGCTATATCTAGAAGCTTCCTAATAAATTACAATAAAATGCACGATTAAAAGGGAAAATCGTAATTGCTTAAATATGAATTTTAGGGATTATATAGAACGTGATTTTGATCAATAACTTGCAGATCTTTTTTTGAACCGACACTAAGTAAACAAGAAATAAGCAAAAACAAACAACAAATTCCGGCACCTCCCGACCACTCGCCAAAGATGAACGAAGGCGCTGTGACGTCAGATGCCACCAGAAGATGTTGCCACGGACGCTGTCTCTATTTTCAAACTATCTTCCGTACTAATTTATCGTAATTGACCGACACTTATCGGAAATTGAAAGTGAAATTATACATACAATTCCCATCTAAAAGTCGAGTTAGAATTCATAAGTTATATTTTTCAGCGCTGATTTTGAAAACAAAATGTGAAACTTGTCGCGTTGGAATGCTGCTTTTCGAGACGTTTCATCTATAGTTGAATATAGCATGATGAGCCACATATATATGTGTGCTTGCTGACAGTAGCTTGCACTTGTCCTAGACAATCATCGTGTTATACCCTGTGCTCAGCTCCGGCCTAATGTCAAATGTGCTCCATATAACTCTACCCTTATGTCTGTATAATCGTGGTGCGAATATGTGAGGCCAAGTTCTGCAATAAATCGAACCTAACAGGACATAATGAGCATGTTTCCCATAAGGAAAATTCTCAAAAACAATTTTTGATGCACTTTGTTAAATTTCGATGTGCGAAGTGCAACCTCTCGGACATGTACGGCGATTATTTTACTTAGTAGTCATGCCAGGATCGGCTAAAGCTCGAAACGGGCATGTCACGATCCATGCGAGTTCTTGAGCCGAATGCTGTCCAAATCATCCAAGCAACCCACCAAAGAGGCTTTTGTAGGATAACCAAGATGACAACAAAGGCCACAAGAGTAGAGTATTGGCAAAACGGGAAAATTGTTAGGGTAAGAAGATCAAGCAAACTTTGCATTGCATGAAAAGCAATTCTATTCAAAAATACTTTGTTCTCTTGGCCAATGGGGTGCTGTATATAGAACCATTCTTGTGAGTGGATAACCCCTTATGAACGAACATGATTTATAACTAATGCCATGCGCCCCTTTTATCTTTATTACTGTATATCATTCCATTGGTTTTGGCAGCAAGCAGCATAAATGAATCTGTTAATGTTAAAAAAGAATCAAGCGACCAAGTTGTATGTACTAAGTCAGTCATGTCGTACAGATTCCTAAATTCCTCTGAGATAAAGTTTAATGAATCAGCATTAACTAGTTAATATTTTGCAAGAGGTAGTGTTGCATGACTGAAAATATATTGTTATTTATTGGATATAGTGAATGGCCGTGTAAAAGATATGCATTTATGATTTTTTTATGTTCAGGTATCAACTGACATTACCCAGTACCCTGATTACAGGTTGATAATTCCAGTCGGTCTGCGTACAAACTCAGGTTCAAAATGTCAAGAGTAAAAGTAAGAAATATATGACATTTCTCACACATATGAACATATTAGCAAATATTATAATTTGCACCTAATTTTGCATCAGGTGTTGGCACCAAGCTCGTTGGATGGTGGATGCATCAACTCAATAGGAATCATTTAACTTGAACTTCATCAAAGTGTGCACCCCCTCTGCCATTTTTAATAACATTGGACTGTAGGAGATAGATGATCACAAAGTCGCAGACAGGTAAGAGGTGCTTTTAGCTGGTTAGCCTTCTATATTCATGTTGAACCAAATCCATATTGTTTGACATGCATCCATGCCTCTTAATGGGCCTGCATATCATAATAACTACTTATTTATTATCATACTTGCAAGAGTGCTAATTTGTGTTGTGTTTCATAAATACTATGGAAGCAGGTGGTCTACATCTTGCGGGTGATGGTTGCTGTACAAGCACGGGGCATTCCGCAGAATATAAAGACTATAATGTCATCGAGCAGCGCATCAACGGAGTAGCTGACATCCAGTTTACTCAGGTGATTTGGTGCTCCAATAAATTCCATATCTGGCATCAATCATTACTTTATATATCTTTCTCATTCGAGTATTAACTCTGTTTGTAGAGCAGGTAAGTGGCAAGCAGCAATGCTTGTGAGCTGGCGGGCCTGAAACAAAGCATGTCATTTCTTTTGTGATGACCAAGGACTCCAGTTGCAAATCATCATCACCGACAGGAACAAGAGTATTACTAGAAACATCCTTAATGGCTTCACCAACAATCACCCTAATGCCGCTGGTGTCCAAGACCACTATGACAATTGGCATGATGCCACTCAGCACCTGATGGAGTACCTAGAGGTGATAAGATTGAGGCCATGTGGACATCACATTCGTAACCTCCATGTGCATGCCAGTCTAATATAACCTCAATGTAAACGTACACCACGTTTGGAAGCCGAGAGGCAAAAACAATGGTAGGAACTAGGTAAATATTGGCATTTGAGAAAAACAAACAATAACGTAAAGCAAATTTAAGAGTGAAGTCTAAAAATGGTATTTATCAATTATATTTTGTGACTCGGTTAATTATAGAATTTTTATTTGTACAGACAACAAAGCCAGTGATTTACTAGAAGTTGACGTTCTCGCCAAGGCCCTAATCGAAGACCTCTCCATTATAACAAACATCTACCCTGGAGGCTTTCCATTATTTGATAATTAAATTTGCACCACAGCACACTGGTTTGATGTGGCTCTGTCAGTATGCAAGGTGTGTTGGTTTGATATGTAGTCATGTTCATAAAATTGTTTGTGCACCCTGGTCTGCCTTAATATATTTTACATTGCACCGGTGGTCTCTGGTTCTTTGAGCATTGATGTATTTAAAGATGGAGACATTTGAAACAATTCAACCTCGAAATTTATCTGTTAAATTTTGAATTGCTATACCAGCTATGTTGTCATGCTGCTCTACACTTCAACCATGGTGTACTACTAGCTGTGGCCAAAAATGGAAAACCCCAAACGGAGAATTAAAAGGGGGAGTACGGAATGTCTGAAGACTAAACTCCATCGACATATTGTTTTCTTATTTAATATTCCATCAAAATATGACAAATAGCTCTTGTCCCATTGTAAATTCCTGTGAAATGAACAAATTAAGGGTAATTATGTGTATGAATATAAAGGATATGTACATGGAATGATACAAAGCCCGTTTGAACAATTCACAGCTAGTCCTAACCTTCTCAAGAATTTCATTGCAGAAATCCGGGTCAATGAATCAGGAGCTAAAATGTATGACTATCCTGACAAGGAGTAGGCTGAGGGGCAGCATATGGAGAGGTTTCTAATTTAGATTAGCCATGTAGTAAGGTCAATAAAGTTGATGATGAATGGTGGTGGTGGTGTTGATGGGGTAGGGAAAGATGGTGATAGAGTTGTTGGGGGTGTAGGAAGAGTTATAAAGGTGGTTGGTCTATTGATATTTGAGGCTTTTTACAAGTAATGTCTAAGCTTGGTTTTTCTCAGCCTTGGCTTCAGTGAAGTCAAGCTTATACATTTAATTTTACGTGTCTGTTAACAGCTGCACAAAGACATAACTATTCCTTATCATCATACCTACAAACAAATGGTACAAATTGGGAGTGAAATGCACTTTCAACAACAAAGGTCATTTACAAATGGTGATGTAAGATGACGAACAGACGTTGGAGTTCAAGATGATATCGGCCAAACGGCCCCACCTTCAATAGCACTCAGCTGAATTTGAACTTGCCACGGTTGGGCAACAAGACAAACACCCACGTTTGGGCAACTAGACAAACACCCACGCTGCTAGACCACCGCGGCCCGTCCATAATCTTAAGCATCATTGGTGAGGTTACCGTCACGATATGACCTTTGATATTGAAAGTAATGTTAATCAACAATATTAACCATTTTTATTTTCAAATCACCTAGCATGTGTATGGCTTATTGTCCTAATTTGAATGTTAAATGGGTCTAAGGTAAACTAAGCTTTAATGACACTCAATCACTAATATATGCTTCCTCTTTGTGTTTGCTTAGAACTAATCCGGTAAATATATATGTTGGGCTGGTGCATCTATTTCGCAATTTACATTATCACAGACAAATGAATAAGAACCAAACATTGTTGGTAGTTGTAGGCAGAATTGAATATGCATTCCTTGTATAATGTGCCCACATCGTGTAATGACCCAAATATCGTGCACAAATAGTGAAAGACTACTAACCTACCATTATTTAAGTGATATAACATATTTTGTGTGAGATACAGGATACAGATTCAATTCATATGCCCTGGAGGTATGTCATTTTGGTGTCGATGCTTCCTATCATTTTATGGCGAGCACTTTTGTTGTGTGTTGACATCAGTTTCTATAGGTTCTATTATGTGTGAGGAAAGCTTATTGTAATAAAAGAATAAGACACAACGAAGGCGTCGTGTACAGTGAAAACCAGGAGAAGATGACATGGTAAACAGACTTTGCCGTCGATTCCAATCCTTGTAATAACCAGACGGACCTTTCGAACCACAAGCATAATAAGTAAGTTGACCTTAGTAGAACACAGCCCATCTCAGAACTCCATGAATACAGTATACAGTCCTTCGGTCGCTGACAGAAGTCAGAACATCTGTCAGAATTACTTTGGAAAACGGCCAATGTTTCGGCTGCAACGTCTTTAAATAGTATGCTCACTGGAGAGAATTGGATTAGCCTAGCTTGGAGTAATTTTGAGGATCCGGAAACGTATTCAAATAGAACTGGAAGAATGTCTAATGGTTACAACAGATGGTCACGATATAGTAGATTTGACTGCGAACAAAATCTCACCCCTGCTCAGTGTATTCACTGATACCCAGAACTCATTTCCGGTTATGCCTACAGCCGGTATACAGGTGCCACCAGTTTATGTTTGCCCCGGTACGCCAATTCCACCCAATAGGTGTGATGAGGGATATACTCACACAGCGTCAAAGTCTTCATCTAGTACCGACTGTAAATCTAGATCTTGCTCGGGCTCTGATCAGTCTGCTTTCATAACCATTCAACGTAAACCTAGTGGATGTTACATGTATGCAGTTGATTATTCAAAATCCGGCGTATACAACGAAAAAATAGTTATGAATATAATCCAAGCACAAGTACCTCGTCCTCACCATCGCGCAGTGCAAAAGCAGAGGTTGAACCACTGCAGACAGATGAACAACCCAGCCACAAGGCCGGAAGTCAACTGATGAAGGGAACTCCAGTGGAGTCTCGTCAGCCCCATGCTCAGCCATACGTAAATATTCCCCAAATACGAGCTATCACCAATCAAATACGGCTAGTTCTTGCAGATATAGCGCTAACGCCTAGAAGTCGTTGCTTCACCGCAAAAAGCGTGTCAAAATCCAACGGACGTTATTTCTAAGAGGACGGCTTCAAATGAGTGCAAAGCATCCATAGTGCTAGGCATAATTTTTGCTGTATTTGTTGTTTTATGGACTCCCTTCTTCATAGTCAATATTCTGTCTGTTGTATGTGAAACGTGCATGAAGCAGATGACTCCTGCTATGAAGGCATCCATTGTGCGGTTCGGCTATTTCTCCTCATTAGCCAACCCAATAATCTACACGATGTTCAATACTGCATTCCGAAATGCGTTCGTCAAAATTCTCACGTGTCGTCACAAAGTATAGAGAATGGAGTCTAAAACACCAGATAGCATGCATATGACCAATATGACTTCAACATTCAATCAAACCCCAAATGGTAACAGGCAAAGCACAAATACTATCCAGTGGTCTCCGTCTTTAAGAGCAAAATATATCACCCTTCTCTGCCATCTGGGTGAGCCTCATGATATCACTAGAATCAGACTCTATATAGTCCCGAATAAGGCGGATGTTGTACAATTTGTTTGCTCTCCTTATCGTTTCAGAATTCTCGGAGCCGATCGCGTTTGCCTTTACAGCTTGCTTTCTTTCAATGCGCTGGCGTATATTGGATGTGTTTGTTGCGGAATTTCATGTTTCATATACTCTTATTTTTATATAATTTTCCTGTGAAGCGATCGCAAGTCTATTTCGAATCGATGTATGTCATTTAAACATATACGATTGTTTACCGTTTGTTATTGCAGTATGTAAAAAATTAAAGCGCAAAATACGAACTATTGCATCCTGTATTGGTAATTGCCTAACACATAATTTCGTCTTCTGTGTAACCACTGTAGAGACTGCCAGTATTTCCAAGTTCAGAGGCTAAGGCACATGGGCCGTTATTTGCGCTTAAGTGCTTTCGCTCTGTGGAACATATATTGAAGATGCCTGTATGATAGTTGTGCGTGGGATGGAGCCTAATTAGCCCACATCGTTGGGCATCAAGTTAAAAAAAGATACCTCTGGGACAAAGATAAATGTACTTTGATGCTTTTCAGTTTTTATTTGTTTCAGGAAACTGAGCTTTGCCTAGGGCACTTGGTTCATTACACCCTGACTCATTACAATCATTGCGTTTACGTATGTGGGCGTTAACGTGTGTGTATGTAGACAGTGATGTGTTTGAGGTCGGGTTTCCCATCGTGCTGGCTAGCTGCTTCGCCTTTTGACCAGTTGGATACGCATGCAATCCCAAGGTAACTGAACACGATAAATGGTGGTCATATCTCTACCACAAGACATACGTGACATGTCAACTCAGTGTTATCATGTAGTACTTTGGTCCAAAGGGCATGCGTTTTGTAGCCCAGTCCGGTCAAAATTATTAAGCACAATGTTCGCTAACACATTAGGGGAGCTGTCCAACATAAGAAAAAATCTGTATCGACCGCAATCGCGTAATCACCTCTGTCTTAAGAGTATACGCAGTACATAATAATTATCTGGAGCCATCTACGCGCATAACAGGTCATGCTGCATTTGAAGTCATTAATCCGACGCTTACTATGGATGTCGCTTATTATTATCATACGGTAAGCCGTCTGGAGAGCAATCAGAGACCATCTTATCTTAAAATTGGTGTTAATTGTTTCGGCAGCAAAACAGTGGTGATATAATCAGCACCAAATAGATACATCGCAATGAATATGATCAATCGTGGAGTTAACCTTGACCTTTGGATCTTTGGTTAACAAGTATTATCTTAATGAACGTATGTAAATAATCGGCACTTGGCATTGCAATAATGCTTACATATGTCGTATATTTGCTAACTAATTAGCGTGCCGATAAAGTTGGTTGTCAGCAGTGTCACACAAATATTCGGCGATAATAGGTGGATATGAAGCGCAGAAACTAACGTACTGCATTCTGTTGTCACTCATTTAGAGCGTGGATTAAGATAATTTGTTTACAAAGCGAAGTTTATTCCACTGTTATGTTCATTTAGCGTAATGCCATTTGTCAACGCACCATATGATATGTGCAAATATTCAAGCCGATGAACTATGACCAACGACACGGAAATGGCCATGCCAGTGCAAATGATCAATTCGTGAGGCTAACCACATGAACCTAATCAGTTGTTTCAAGTAAGACAGGTTCAATGAACAAGTGTCAGTACGAATAATTTGTTATAATAGTTATAGAGCGCCGACCGCGAACAATAATCCACATGTATCCGCTCCAGCTCAATCCCCCGCTTCACCTGGTTGGTATCGGGCCACAAAATATGACAATATCGATATCTTGCTCTTAACGGCTTATACACAGCTTTTTAAATACAGCACGCTCACATCACCTTTCGTGGAAGTTAATGGAACATTGATAAGCCTGCATCTGACCTTCAACACATGATTGTGTTTTCCCATTCTGCTATTTGCCAGTTAAGTGCTATTTCAGCTGAGACCGCAGAACCTGCACGTGTTACCACTTCATGACCAGGCGTAGGGGTGCTTTATGGCACAATATAAACGATAAAGTTGCTATTTGTTTCAGTTCACTAAGCCATTTATGCTGCCAGCTGTGCCAGGTCATTGGAAACATAAATCGCTAAAGGTTACATCCTCTGAGGATCGGAAGTACATTGGAAAACCATTTCCTATCAATATGTTTAAGCGTGCTAGAATTATCACGAGGAAAATATCAGATAATGTGCTTATTTACATATTACGTTGTCAAGTAACAGTAGATTCACTACTTACCTGACACCCAATTCGAAAGGCGACATGACACAAACTAGTCAGCTTCCGGTGACAAGTACATAAATTGCAGAAATTATATTTCATTACTGTGGCTTACACGCCCCAGCCGCCACTTTTTCACGGCATCGAAGTCCAAATTGTTGATCAACACCAAATACATTGAAACATACATTGGTCACACTTAAACAGCTGCTTGCTGGTGGCAGGAATACGAGAATGTCTCGAGATCAATGCACTGATTATGTTGCCGATTAGTACCGCTTATCGCTGCTTAATGCTTGTTTTAGTTTAACACGGAGTCGCACCATGTGATGCAAACGTCTCAACAAACGCAGAGCGAAAAATAGAAGTTGGTTCCAAAGATAAACCAGCGCATTATGTCAGTGGTAAATGACTAAAATAAGTAAGGGATGGGTGAGCAAAAGTAAAATGAATATTGACAGATTTAGTAAATTCAGTTTGAAAGAATACAAAGCAGCGTCCTTCAATTGTCCGTTTAAGGGTCTGGCGCCCATCTCTATACATCTACCTAAACAATGTTGATATTGACTTTCATTAAATGGTAAACAATTTATTGGTGATATAAAGCTGCTGTGACATGCAACCATTAAAATTTACTATGCTCGTATAATGCATTCAACTGAAGAAATAAACGGCGAATGCTATTCAACTGGAATCAACAAATCGGGCCGAAAAAAGAAATGCTTGAAAACCCAATGGACAAAACTGCTTCAGAGGAAGTATATGGGCAAAAGCTTCCAAGTGTCACTGTTCATCAGTCCGTTAAATCAAGCAAATAATGCAAAGCAGCAGCTTCAATGGTTAACAGCCATAGGATAGACGGGGCAAAAGCTCAACAGCCACTTCACAAGAAGTCTCGTCTACTTTATGCTATTCAGGCATTGCCGCTATATCTTCAAATGGACGATGTGCAGTGGATCGGAAGGCGAGCTACATCGCTTGTCGCTGATATGTACGAATTAACCAGTGAACCAATGCTACAATTGGTAGGTCTGACATTCCTGTTAACGAGGCTCCAAGGGGATCTTATGAATAAGTAGACATATTCAACGGGTTGGTTGACATCAATGATGGCTTATTTAAGCTATACATTGGCCTGAGAACACGCGCACCTGAGGACTCACATAAGCCATACGTACGACAAATGCTACAATTTAGAATATTCTACCTTTTTGCATCGAGTTCAATTCCCGTGAATAATGTTTTTTTGCTTACTACCCATGTTAGATCGCTTCCAAAAGCCTTGAAACCAGGATAGCGGAATACATTACTTGGTTGCATGCATATTTGAATGATTAACAGGTGTGAGCTGTGTCGATCGATTATATCAAATATTAATGTACATTAAACGGAGAGGACAACATATGCGTTCAAGTAGAGTGCAACTTGTTAAATTCTATTTGCATCACGTTTGATTAATATCCTTCGCTTGATGTCGGTTCTCATAACATGCAATATAGCTGTGAAATGGACTGCGCGTTCCGAAGCGTATTAAGACGTTTAATGTCTTCATGACATTCCAGTGTCAAAAGAGAAACAGATTGAATAGGCTAGTAATATTGACCTCTTTTGTAAATTCAGAAGCATCCATTGATATATATCTATTGGTAAGCAAAGAGTATGAAAAGTGTAAACTTAAGTGACACTGCGCCGTGCTAGTCGACGACATAGATAGTGCAACGAAATCGTTATGGTCCGGCATTAATGTCGAAAATACATCTGATTGGTGATCAATTTACATAGAACATCCGAGGGTACCTGTCATAGAATAAACCAACGAAAACTGGAAAATTAATTAGAACGTTAACATCAATATTGTTCATTAATAAATTTCTTGTATGTTAGGTTGTGATAAATTTTCAGAGGTTGTATTCCGCTAAATGCACGCCGACTTCATATTATCACAGGACAAGGCAGTCCCATCACCTAACGGTGTCATCACTGATATATAGCGCGAATATCACTGTAATTGACACACCTCAGATCAATAGAAATTAGAATATTTAATTTGGCTGAACAACGGAGCTTTGGCTTTTAATGTTGGTAGAAATATATTCCGTGGTACTGCTTTGACATAATATCATCAGTTAATTGCTATTGCAAATCTACCTCAAGTATGTTGTGCGGGATCTTTTTTACTTTGCTACAAGCGGAGAGATTACGCGGTCATTTCAACAATGTAAGGCTAGGTTTGCAATCCATACTGAGATTGTTACCTGTATATGATGTCAGATTGCGTACAATTAGCCTTGTGACTAAACTTGTTAAGTATCATTAGGCGCGAAAGCTAGTGGTATAATTTTCTATTGAATTAGAAATGTAGTAGTCGGATAATGAAAGCTGAATACTATATATGTCATTAGTGATCATGAGTGAAAAATCACGCCTTTGCAGGACATGTGACCTGGTCACTGCTTAATAATAAACACAGAATCTACCATGCCTTCCACAATAATTTCGCCATAAGTAAATATAAAATCCTTAGTTGCGGTAACTTTGCAGAAGAGAATATATTTGATATCATTGAGTAAATCTGCACGTATTGTTATTGATATGCTAATCATACCTTCCTTGTATTCTGAACATGAATTATGTAATCAGGCTAACAGTATTTTGCTGCCGTCAATCTCACCACGTGAATTGGTCTGTTTGACAATCCTGTACATTTGTCCATCTCAAAATCAATTGTAGGAATTGTAAAGGGGCAGCTGTACATTGCTATCGGCAAGATTTATCTTCCTTGCTTTTGCTTAAATTTTTGTGGTCTATCAACTTCGTAGTCCATTGACTATTATGGCTGTTTGAAGGCGCTAGATCAGTGACTTATGCTGTGAATATAACTGGCTAGCTACATTCACGGCATAAGTTGGATATAGGTCAGTGGTGTTTCGCTTCAATTGGAACTCATTTGGCTCGTACGATCTCCTATACTTTGCATCTGCAGTTAGTGTCCTCTCAGCCCGCACGATCACTGCGATCAGACCATCGATCGATGTCTAAATTGACAGCAGCTTCTGTGGTATCGTCTTTATTCACGCCCTCACAGACAAACTGATGATTATTAATGAGTTCGATACCAGCAAGTGGGGGAGCTCTGGATGGATATTAATGAATCTTCAAAATCGCAAGCCCGACTGTAAGTGTTATCTTTGATTTATATCTCTCACATGACATGCTATATAACCGAATATAGAATCCCATAGAATAACACTGAATCATTAAACTAACGCATTAATAAGGCGGGCTAAAAAACGCATATAATATCATCAGATAACTCATATATTGAAGCTCATATCATATTCGGAGTCATTCAAAGATAAGATTTATGTATATAACGATTACACAGTTGGCCACGATACATATCATCAACTCAAACTCTGTTGTGCTCTACACAATGCTGTATCAGATCAGGCCGCCGGCGCCAAATAAATGATAGCCCACCGAGTTGGATAGGATTTAGCCATCGAATGTTTACAACTGGGGTTCAGTTATCAACCTGGTAAGATATTTGGAAATAGAACCATCTGTTTACAGCTAAATCCAAACGCATGATATCCTAACATAACCCGATCCATATTAGCTTGCTTGAGAGAATTCATGGTGCGCGCAGAAAATTGCGAACGATAGATGCTTAGATGCCGCCGACGATATAATGTCAATACGTGAGCCTCGTGATTTAGCACAGCATCAAATACAAGTTTCCAATAGATAGATACAAAACACGAAGATTGTACTGGTGCTATGGAAAAGATACATATAATACTTTGTTCACTTATACGTACATCAGTTATAATCATCTCGCTTTGTACGATAAATATATTGAGGTATCAATGTTTTTGCATTAAAATGGTAAGAACCATGTATGTCCTGGTTAAATCAGGAACCACATATCTTCCATATCTAAGCAGAGACTCAAAAGCTTCAAGCTAATCGCTAATTTAATGACACAGCATGAAGTCCTTTTACCAACAGCGATACCTATAACATACAGATTGTAAAGAATGAGATGTATGTATACCACATGTACATTTTATGCAGTTTATTGGGGACTTCAAAATATGGAATATGGTTATGGTTTTTGTTCCATAGTCGATTGACTTCACCGTGTATGTATTACATGTTTTTGGTTGATGAAAGTGTAAGAAACGCGATAATCATAATTCCATCATAATTCATTATTAAAAACCTCGATGACACAGTATTTGGAATTTGTTTACAGCATGGGAACTTTGCAAGTTATTGTTCTGCTCAAATGTTTGATAGCACTTTTAAAGGTAATGCCTTCTCTGGAGCTCTTCGGATAACTATCTCTCTATTTCTTCATCATGTTAGCGCAGCGCACTAAAAGCTCAAAACCAAATATGTTCACTAACAGCAATACGGATAGACGAAGGTGGCATATTATATCAATAGTGCGTTTGTGTGTGTAGTCTGCGTAATCATCAACGTAGAAAGAGCTAGAAAAAATGCATCACAATGTCTGAGGTTGCACTGCCCAGAACACGTGATAAAGACGTGATAAAGACGTGTAAATATGCTTGATTAACAGTAGTAGATTGCGCTGCTATGAACAAAAGGTGAAATATTAATAGGAGTATGACAAAAACCTGCTTGCTTGTTATACGAGGACAATCAACTATGCTGCCCTCATTGTCAGACCTCATGTTCGGTGTTACCCAACCTTAATCTCATTTTGAATAAAATATAAGGCTATACTTATCGCCGATAAACATTAAAATGGACAAAATATCTTGATAATCCCGCTAATTGTCCATTGTCGTTTGAACTAAAGCAACATAATGAATTAGCGACCGACGAGCAAAGTTCTGTTTCGAAAAAGGGAATTCATTATCGTTTTGGCACCTGAGTATAATACATATTGCGGTATAACGAATAGTGCTGTTACAGCTACCTGTTAATGATGATAACAATAGAATCGCATTCACAATACATTTCAGACATGAAACTTGTCAACGTTTAATTCTTTACACTTCAGTCCATGCCACAGACTGTCGGAACTGACAAAATCAGCGGTGCAATAAACGGCAAAATAAAGGTACGCTCACACGCGGGATGACTCAAATGCTCTAAACGAAATTGATAATTTTTTCTCTGGGCTGCGATATCAACACATTCTCATGCTACGAAGCAATTAAATGATTGATAACTATATATAGGCCCGATGGACGTATCTAATGCTTAGTGATGATCAGAGCATACATACGAAGCTACTGGTAATAATTAACCTAATATGTGTCCTATTATTCAAGCAAAAATCAGTAGACATTATCATGACATACATAATTAGGTTCCAAATAGCAGTAGTGTATTTGGTTTTATTGCAAATCTCGCCCCGCGCAGATATCCTGGCTGCGTCGTGCATTGTTCATGCAAACAATTGTATATGGGGCAAAAAGAATATTAATGCTGTGTTTTGTCCTGAATTTGGCACTATTGAAATCTTTATTCCACGACTTAAAAATATATCGTTTCGAAGCCTACCTGTTTGCATGAATATGCCATGAACCATGCTGGCTGTGTTAACTGAAAACAAATTTGCTGAAGTGATCATCACATGATTACACTTGACGACGTAACCTATGCAGAAGACCTTGCTTGGACACTATTCTTCGCATTGCTTTTGAGTTGCATCCTTCCCCTGATATCACTTTTTATTCGGGAGCAATATACGTTCCAACCAAATGATCCATGAGAGTTAAAATTGAAACACGTGGATGCGATTTCTTCCCAATGACCCTTGTTCACCCTAGTCATGATATAGGCATAATAAAATATATTACCATAAGTAAGGTGAGCATAATGAATACAGTCAAATAAGGCTGAGAACACAGAGTGTCAATTAGCAAAATATATGCATGTGGGCCCTTATGTTGTGTGTCTGTTATGTGACGGTTGTCCTAGGGTGACCGGTTGGTACAGCTAAATTGCCCTGCGTGTAAATATCGCTGCACCCACGGCATAATCTTTGTAGGAGGAGCATATCTAACACACGTTCTTATCTATCACTGAACGAGATATGATATGGGGTAATTATACCCAGGACAGTGGCGTGTATGCGGGTGGGTCTGGTTGGTGCCCAAGGTTTCCTGTAAATGTCAAAAGTAGTCTTGCTACAAACAACGCATTGATAAATGACACTCGACACCCAAGCATGATCATATTGTCGGTAATTAAAACAGTGTTTCGTCACAACTCCCTTCCGGTACCATGAAAACTCGCAATAATGCCAGTTTAATGGCATTC
Organism: Urechis unicinctus; assembly: GCA_034190875.2. Lineage (NCBI taxonomy): Eukaryota > Metazoa > Annelida > Polychaeta > Xenopneusta > Urechidae > Urechis > Urechis unicinctus. Next base: position 19,497,554 of record CM067348.1, read on the forward strand.
GGTGTATGTCAAGCAAAGACAAGCTACTTGTCATGAAACGCTATTATTTCATGTCATCCGTAGTTAATAATTAATCAGCCTTCCATAAATTGACATTCCGAGAACATAGGTGAATGTCGTCTCATAACTATTGTAATTATTCGATTCAAAGCAGCATGCCTCTTTGCAAAAACCGAGGAATCTACTTTAAGAGTCATGCATTGTGGGATTACTCATTTGTCGAAAGTTAGCGCGGCCCCATTGATGCAGGATGAATGTTACACAGCTATGGATAGCAAAGCTGCCGCTCGGATTGGACGAATACATTTCACCAAGCGTTGTGATAATCCATATTGTTTTCCATCTGGCGCCATTGTGCATGCCATGCGCTCGGATATTCTAACCGTTTAGGAGGCTTATACCTGCAAATGTCACTGGTGAATCAGTAGCATAAAAATCCAGCTTGCGGTGCGTGGGGGAATATGATGAATCTATAACGTACGTACGACTCGGTATTTTCAATTGGGTGGATTTCTTTCACATTGCTTTTGATCGCGTCAGAGCGGAACCCAAACAAACGCTTCTCATAGGGTTTTGTTTGCTCTTTTGTCCTAATGTTTATTGTTTTCGCTGTATAAAATAAATAGTGCAGACGTCTGTAAAGTATTTATGCTTAGGCTGAAGCTCATAGGACTTCCATCCTAAACGCTCATTCTGAATATCATATCACTTGGACCGAGGTAAATGTAACCTAGGGCTTTTCATTCTTTATCCGTTTATGGAAACTATTTGTTTGGGTGAAGTCGATGGTAATTGAACTGTGGCTAAGGATTTTTTGTTCATTAATACAATCTTGAGCCTTTTCAATCAACGCGTTTATTTATGTTTGCGTTTGCATTCGTGTATGTATACGATTGCGCAATTGCTGGTTAGTGAGTGTTGGTGCGATCCGGTTTTCTCAGCATAGTAAGCAGCAGCTGTGTACCTATCAAACAACGAATTATGGGTTAGCGCATAGAAACATTGAAATAAGCTGCTTATGAATGTCTGCGACGGCACCTGATATGCATGGGATATTGAAAAAGATAAAAGTGCCAGAAAATGACACGCCATCTATAATCAATTCGGACTCTAGTATGCATGAAGCGAAATTGGGGTCCGGACGTTTGCTTATTTGTCTGCGTGACACATTTGCGGACGGTGCAATAGGGATTAAATTATTCACAATGTTTGCACAATATATCGGTTACGTTGTACAGCAATTGCGCGGCATGTAACGATGTAGTGGTAAGTCATAAAGTATATGCATTCTCGTAGCGTTACATTTCGGCCTATCACTATGAAATATTGAGGTAGCCTGTAGCACTGGCCACTACTTGATCGCTTTAAGCTGCAATGAGCAGATCATCTTCACATGATTTACGATATATATTCATGTGTACATTATATATGCAAGGCGCATACTGCCATGCAACCAACATACATTAATTACCATGCTTGTGGATACTCATGGCATCCGTTATACGATAAACATCGCGAATGAGAGGCTTCGATGTCGCTCTTGATATTGTGTTATAGTGGTAATGCAATTAACGGCAATCTAATGTAAACGCCTATATGCTCGATGGGTCAGTCTTTGTGAACATATGGAAAATAAATCCTCATAGCTGCGATGTCAAAACATATAAATTCATCACATCAATAAAATATCAGATAACTAGATTCCCGATGCACATGCTTATTGCTCAATATTACGCTACTAGCTACTGAACAACCTTTATAAACATACAGAAATTATCATACATCCCGTCGTGATTTTGATAGTCCGATTGCTTTTGGTTGTATTACAATTCACACATACGTCCCTGTATTGGATCTATAATGATGCCTTATATCACACCTATTCTGCACTATGCCGGCATCCATAACCGGCATATCTAACAACTAAATATTCATGACGGAAACCATAGTGATAGCAAAAGGATATTGTGTACATTGAGCTTATTGCAAGCAATTTCATTTCCATTGCGTCCAAAGCAATTGACATGTCAAACAAACGCTCCAATAAATATGGGAAGCAGTATTGCTGCATATGTGAGCTGGATGAATGACACGTGATTCCAAAGCATGAAGAGAAAAACCTATATGGCGAACTCTGTATCCATAAATCAGCTTTCCGTGGCTATGGCAACTCCGACGCCATAGTTTAGAGCCAGTGTAGTGACACAACGCTAATGTCAGGCACAGAAATGTTACCTGTCATGGAAAACCACCCCGCCATTTAAAGTAACTATATCGTTAGCCTTGCGGATCGAATAATTAACAAGCCTTCCATTAATTTGCATTCCGGCAAAGAGTGTGTCGTATATAAACTTATGAAGTTTTGTATTGAAAATCGCCTGCTTATTTGCAAATTGATTTGTTAGCTTGGGGAGCAATGCATTGAGGGAAATTTGCGTGAACTCATTACTGCAGAATATCTTACACAATTAAGGATAGCTACAACATAAGACGAATGTATGGTTGTCATTCATACCATTCATAGTATCCACTTGTCGTTTCAATTCAGTAGCATTGAATATGCATAGATAGTCAGGCCATTAAGGATATTTAAACCTAAAAACGTCACTGTGAAGTTAGCACCAATTGTATTTGGCGTAAGGTCAGCGAGGAAAGATGATGTATCGATAACACAATGGACGCTATATACTGTACTGCACATAAGAAATATATCATTGTGCCGTTGAATAAATACTATAACCGAAAAACGTGGGGAATGTACTTAACTTCCCTATAAATGACGGAAAGCAAATTTTATAACCTTAGAAACATTGTAGAAGGGAGGATTATAAGGTAAGGATTTATTCGCGGGTCTTGTTTTATGAGGGTGAGGCTCTCTGTATTTACAATTTGCATATTTGTTGGCATTCCGTTTTTTCACTGCCTATTAGTTTCCATTGAATATTGCATTCACACTTGGCTATAACCTGTCATTGAAAAAAGGGTTCAGACGGTGAGCAAGTGAGTATAAATTGATAATTGCCTCGTACAACGGCGCACATATATGGCATGCCTATTGATAACTCTGTCTGCACATATCATTCCTGTAGTCCTGATTGGTCTTCACACCCATAATACGAGGTGGGTGAAGGACTTTGTAATGAAGACGTCCAGGATGAATCGATTCGATAGTGCAACAAGTAATTCATAGACTTTGTACGGTATTTAAGTGTTGGTCACAAGTTGTGAGTGAGAGAGATTTGTTGGGCATGCTTTTCAAGTGCGTGGTCCAGCATTGCGACAGGTGATAAAAAACTGTTTAGCTATATCAATCGTGACACCAGCTATGAGTGGGCCTACTCGCTCCTTCTCCAAACACTTACGAGTCTCATCGACCCATGACGTACTTTCAAATATACACTTGTAAACAAACGGCACCCCTCGACTTGCAGCAGACTGCTTTGCGGGTTATCTGACTAGGGTGGCTGACATTTGGCTACAGCATGACATAATATAGTAACGTATTCCCAACATGCTACTAATTTGATAATGATTGTCGATGTTTCGTTTGTGCATCGTGAACGCGATGGAAATGCGTGGGGTTTCAACTATAGTTGCCATGCAAGAACTGGCCAAGCACACTCGACTACAGAACAATATTTGCATAGTCACGAGCGCACCCACAATGACAGAAGAGCTTCGAAACAAACAATGCACGGCACATCGTACTGTAGACCAATATTTAGCGGTTGCAAAATATCATTTCTCACACGAATAAGCATAGCTTATATAACAAACGGTGATAATGTATGTTAACAATGGATGTGTTCAGAGCAAGTATGATCACTGAAAAATGCAGTTTGACGACCGATTAGTACTAACTGAAGCCATTCGAGAAAAGCCATGAAATGCCCCCGGACCATTAAAAATAACATAACACATTTTAAGATTCACCGTGTAGGTAATTACTAAAAAATACATGAACTGATGGATGCATGTACATAGCCGACACCATGAACTGATGGATGCATGTACATAGCCGACACCATGAACTGATGGATGCATGTACATAGCCGACACCATGAACTGATGGATGCATGTACATAGCCGACACCATGAACTGATGGATGCATGTACATAGCCGACACCATGAACTGATGGATGCATGTACATAGCCGACACCATGAACTGATGGATGCATGTACATAGCCGACACCATGAACTGACCCATGGATGCTGCTTATCGATACGCAGATGAAACTATTCAGCATTGACGCCATGTGTGACCAATGTTGCAATAGTAAGTATAACTGATCAATGAAATTATGAACGTGAGTTTAAAACACAATACTTTCGGCTGGAGTGCGGAGCAATGTTGATTTACCTATCCAATTGAGTCACCATGTAGGATCCACGTTGCACTAGCTAGTAAACCAGGCAAACTATAAATTATTAATTGTGAGACGCATGATGATTGTTGTGAGTGCACAAGCTATGTTGGTATATTCATTTAAAACCCCCTATTTATCACTGTAGTAGAAATGACGCACAGTGTACCTGCAAAAAGGTACGTTCCGATGCAATCACCTTCCCGAAAGGGTCGAGTAGATGACAGCAATATAGTTCTAAATCAGAAGAAATGTGATTCACAGTTTAGATGAACTAAATAGGCTAAGCCTGTAGAAAAGGAATGTTTGGTTTAGCCTATGCTTGAAACTAGAGTTTGCAAATAGCAGACCTTGACGTCTTCAGTATATATGCGCTCACACTAAAATTATACGAAATGACATAATAGCCGACTGCAAATAAAGATTTATTAAGGGTACGAGCCACGCTTGATGAGTATCAACGATAGTAAATGGTCACTCATATTAATCATTATTTATATTGCAACTGAATTTATATATTTTAGTGTGTACTGACAGCAATGACACACTCGAATAACTATCGTATAGATATAACCGAAACATAAGGCGTTCCGCATTGTTTCATATTCATTATATCTTCATTTGACAGGCTCCACCTTTCTGCAAACAAGGAAGACTTGATGCAAACAAGGAAGTCGAGAGAGAAATAACAATGTAGTGTATACGAATTGCAATTTGATCGATAGCACGCATCCATTTAATGTAGCGCTCCGGCTGCATCAGCAATAATACATGGGAATTACACCTGAGCATATCTGCAGTAATGAATAGGAGCAAAAATCAACAGCGGCCGATAAGTACCGATTCCTGTTTGCGCAGCCATCTGTCTATGGCAATCGGATTCTACTTCCAAAAGCAATAGGGTCAAGCTGTGGTAGTCCATCAGGTAATATGACAGGCCTAAAACATCACAGAAGCATGCAAATGATATCGATTTTTCCCGAATTCAGGTAGCCAAACTACACATCCATTAGATTGACATGCACGAAAGTCGGTAGGCTTATATCTTCAATCGTTGAAAATATTAGGCAGCAATATTGCCGGTATCGCTTTGAGTCATATAAAAGCGGAGTTATATATATATCAATGCATTAAATAACGTTAATACTGAACCAACGTCAGCATTTGCTCTGTACATGTGAGCTTATGTTAGCGCTCTTGAATGGTTAACATATCAAGTGCCTTTCACATAAAGATTGGCGGCTACACTAAAATCTTTCTTTGGGTAACCTCACTGATGCTAATATACGCGTTGCAGGTACAATAACTTATACGTGTAAAGCTACAATTGATTGGGATTTTGATTTGGTAGCACAATTCCGAAATCTCAGCCAGCATACTGGTAATGATATTATCTAAAGCATACTAAACTAGCGCTGTTAGCATCGAACAAACGCTTCGTTTAATCCAATCGACTACATAGTAATATTAATTCATTAATCTATGGGCACCACACAACACCATATATATGATTACAGTCATTTGAACTTTTGCTGCGCAATGCGAGCTGCATAATTGCATTCCTACATGAAGTTATCGTCACTCATTATTGCTGCTTGCGCAACATATTGGACATTAAAGATACATGCCACGTTATAACATGCCTGATATTTGGACGAACTGCGGATTAAGGTAGACAAGTAGGTTGATGAATGACAAGCTACCGAGTGACCACAAATATCGAGGCTCTGCCTGGGAAGCAGCTCAGATTAGAAATCCTTGAAGGTAAAGAATGCAATAAGATCAATGGCCGGATTCAGGTCTCCATCTAATGTACGAGCTGTTTTTGTTAGGAATACCAACAAACTAGCCCATGTAATTGTCTTCCACGACCACCCCTCGTCAAATAAATGGTCGCTTTTCAATCGAAACCAGTACATCCTATAGTTATGTAATTGTTTGTTTTATATATTTTATGCCAACAGTAATATAAAAAACACACCGTTCGGCTGCTTCCTGAAAATTTGAATAAAGCCTATTCTTTCTTGCAAATCTATTCTTACGACAGGGTGATATTGGTACGGCAAAGCCAACTACGCGATTGCGAAACATAATGCCTGACTATTTGGCAATGCTTTAAGTACTACATTTGTTTCAATGGATAACTGGCTGTACAACACAACAGATTACCCAACTGTTAGTGGTTGGTCTATCTGAAATGTGTAACAATCTCCCATTTTATTGCAACCATTATTATTGTTATTCTTAACTTGAGTCGTCTTAACTTTGATTAGCTGATCCAGGCATATCCTCAAAAATGAATTTTCAGCGAATTCAGCTGAGATCGCAAGCTCATGGCTGGCAAATAGCCGAAAAAGTATCAATGGCTATAATTTCGCACATATATATCCTCGCGATCAGTTTGTTTCTTACTTGAAAAAATAAAAAATATGTCATTAAGTGTTCATTAGACAGAAAATGGAATAAAATAGGGAAGAATGATCGATTTAGACGAAGGAATAGAAGTCGTCTAGCCTGAATCTTTTATATAATATAGTCTGGACCTACCGTCGTTAACGTTTATCAAAACAAAGTTAAGAAGGAATAGCCTAAAATCGTTAGTTTATGAATATGTCACGCACCTTTATTCAATCAGACTGTACAATAATATATAATATAAAGTATAATATACGATGCAGCCCTTGGCCACGAGTTTCAATAACACATATTTTCTGCACTCGGATCTACAGCGTTGTTATCCATGAACGTGACCTCAACGCCAACGGCACGATTAAACAATGTTTTTTACTGAGACGATGTACACACTTACTATGTCTTATAATTAAGGCTAATCTACACGATTGGCAAATAATTTACATACATGCTTGCATCCTTGTTTAGTTTTGTTGTTTGACAGCCGGTTGGAATTAGCCACCAATGGGTCACCGCGCATCATTAGTCTATGACGCATGAAAGGGAGTGTTTATCGCAAAATGAACCATTGTCGTTGGTTTTGTTTGGGGGCCCTATAAATATCTGCCATTTTATTACGAAGTGGATTTTTGTATTGTAGGCATGGTTTCTGCATTTCTAATATTCAATAATACTAAATATGAATCTTTGCATCGTTGTTCATATTGTTAAAGTAACGAAAATTCAATATAACATGATAAATTGCGAATTCATGCGTAATTGATGTAGAATATCCCACCCACTATGATCATCCTACAAACCATCCCTATTTCAAATCCACTGCAAGCCAACTCACACTTTGGTAGACTAATAACACCCTGTCTGAAGCGTTTGCGAAGAATTCCCCGCTGAATTTTTTACGAAAACAGCTTGCAGCGTAAATAATTTAAATATTCCAATAAATATTGGCGTGTCATTAATAATGAACGGCTGATTATGTTTCGGTTAATTTTAAGAACATACATGTTCTTATTCATATCTGTGAAAGCATTTTCCTGTAAATATTACCGTTGGACCACCATTTTTAAGTTTGGGCTAGCGAACTAAAGTCAGCAACCTAGCTGATTCAGAGTTGACCACGCTAGGAGACTAAAGATTATTTTTTGGATACAGTTTAGACGGCCACCTTAGATTGCCGTCTCAAAAACCTGAGCTTTCGGAGTTTCTTTTTGGCTACGGCCCGAGAAACTTAAATTTGATTCGCTGTATCTCTGGCAACCCATGAAGCGTGTACAGAACCGAAGTAATATGATCACATTTTTAGTGTCCAGTTATTAGTCTTACTGCGATGGTTGGTATTTTGCATACAATGTACGAGCCACAAACAGCTGCTTTAGGGAAAGACTTCATGCCATTTGTATATATACATTGCGTGCGGCTTTCACACTATTTACATATGTTAAGACACACGGGAACTAGCTTGCTAGAGTGCTGACCATTAAAATACTGCTTATATCATCAAAAAATGCGACAATTTTTACCGATATGGACGCTGAAGAAAGGATATGTAGCCTATTGTCAGTACTCGTGTAAGAGTTATGCTGACTGATGGCAGTTAAACAAAAGGCGTGGTACAGAGCCTATGAGTCTACAAGAATGCTAAGTGCTGCTTACTACTTTTCTGAGCAAAAATAACATATCCTCTGCTATCCCTCTTTAGATGGATTATAGTTAAATCATATAATATCTCACATTATCACTTATATTAATAATGTTTTATTCAAAAGAGAAACTACATGCTCAAAATGACATTTGGTTCAATGAGCCATTATGGCAATCGTTATTGCTATAGCTATAAAAAAGAACGGTCATCAAATCCCATCTGGTGCACTCTTGAGGTGTGTCCTCTTTGTTCACGCAAACTTAACTAGCTCTTCAACTGTTGACTGAATGTGTAACGTAAAACTTAACATAAACTCAGGTAGCTTGTTGAATCTGATCAGCTCTGAAAATGTTGTTTTGAACAGTTGATCATCAGGTGTTATGTAACATTTTGTAAATCTGATATATCTGCTTACTTACATCTTATCGATACACATGGGCTGATTTGTCAAGCAATAGTAGTGGGAGCATTCTATTGGTGATTAGAAAACTCCAGCACTCTGTGAACAAAGATAGATGGAATCGAGGGAGCAGCTGTGACACCTCTTTTGCCGGAATTGCAGCTTCCTTCGCTCTTAAGTTAGGTCTTTAAAAAAAACCATGGTAAGGTGCAGACTTATTTTTCGCAGCCTCTATATAAGCATATTTGTTTGTGGTCATGCAAGCAAGCAATCGAGAAGATTTTGGATTAAGCGCAATGACGCGAGTACAATAGGAAGACTAACTGTCCCGTGGTTTTCATGGTCCCTTTTTCACGCTAGTAGTACAGATAACATGTTGTTGGAGACTTATATAAGAAGACCAACCGATGAAGCATGGAATATTCCTCATGTATTATTTGATCCAAAGTTCTTCTATAATATTAATCTTGATTTAAGAACAAAATATTTTTTTGCAGTCCATCTTAGGTTGTATGGAACTGGTACTGTTACTTGATTAGTATATTCACTATACAGACAAAGATGCCTTCTCTTCACTGCAGCCAGGATTCATTACATGATATTCGTAATATTGGGGTATTACGTCACTTGTAACAGCGAGATAATATCGCAACGGTGAGGATATAAGCCCCAGCGTCTTCTTGACACACATCCGTTGCCCATAACGTGCTGCGAAACCCACGCCGATGACATGACAGTCTAGCCCGGCACTATTGAGCTATCGGGTAGGGGGAATTCCCTTTCAGTCATTTAACGTCATTATCTGATTCATGGGGAACCAGCTAGGTTTTCACATCGTGGTATTGAATTATCAACATGTGGGTTAAAAGGCGACACAGTTTACCCAGTCAGACACATCATAACTTTGATTGTGACAGATGGGAGTCGATCCTTTAGTGATTGTAGCTGATGAACGATATTACCCAGTCGCTCTTTTCAATAAAGGCAAACGGGGGACAGTTACAAAAAGAATTGTGGTAGACAGAAGGGACCAAATATCACACTGATTCGTTCTAAACATATTGCGAGTGGCATTGATTGTCGATTATTAATGTAGGATGCTCAATTACCTGTGATTTTGAGAGGCTTGGTAATATAAAGGTAGTACAAATGCAAATCAATGGAATGTGATTTCATTAAATGGGTAGCCATTAAACCATCTTAGTTATTATTTATGTAATGAGGGATTTAGGTTGGAGATCGTTTGGCTCATGTGTGTAATGAGGTCTGAATGCATAATGTTTAACTTAGGTGTTTTTTTCCGACATGAATGCAAGGAAACATGTCCTATTAACTGATCCATTCGATCTATAAAAGGCACAGTACGTTCGCTGGCCGAGAACAAATTTCATCAATTAGCTTATATACATGGTAAGGTACCGTATTAGACCGAATCCGTATGAAACGAATTGTCGCGCAGATCACAATCATGATCGCCGAATCGTCATTTTGCCCTAGAATCAAACAGTCTGTGCCCGTGTCTATGTGGACTGCCATCAAGAATATTGATTTTGGTTGGTAAGTAATCCATAGCGATAAAGCTAGCAATAGTATATGATGTTCCCTGTAAGAAAACAAGTGCATCGGCAAATGATATAAATAACGTGTTGTTATTATAAAGCACACGCAGTACGCCCAGAAATATGCTGCTAGCAATTGTAGTACGCTGCTCTATTTATATCGAACCGATAATGCCAGTAGCTGTGAGTAGGCTGTACATACGCAATGACAGACACTTGATGTGTTATGCACAATAGTTGTATGGCACGAAGCGTCGTGACATTATCACGATGCAGGTTTTCGATGTGTTCAGCTATCTTTGTCCCAATAGAATTTTATTCCTTGCAGCAAAAAGCAAAAATGCTATCCAAATACTCCATAAAACTCCTCAAGTAATTGTAGTTGAAATTAACACTTGCTACTTTTGGCGTTCATTACTTGCTAAATTCACGGCGTATACGTTTCTAGAGAACCGCAAGCTCTCTGTTCGTAGATATTACGCGAAAGAGCTAGCTTCCATTTAATTGTATTTAGGCATGGTTACTGAAATAACAGGACATGTACTGCCTTAGACCAACCATTCTCGATTAATTGATAGACAATGTTAGTTTCCCTATAATGTCGAATCTGTTTAAGCAAATAAAATATTGCCAATTTGTTCAAATTGCTTGCTCATCGCGCATCAAACAGTCCCAGTCTGATGGAACTGTTGTCTTGTAGCTTTGGCTGCTAACATGTATGATGTTCCTGGCATTGATAGAAATACAAGTGTACATAGGGACATAATTGACTGCATAACGTGTTGCTTTAAGAGAACTGTGAACCATGTGCAGGCTATGTTTTGGATGCATCTTCCGATTATTATATGCTGCCGAAATCATAACCAGCAAAGCAGATGAAAATATAAGTTGATTTTTGGAAGCATTGTGCACTTGATAAACAGGCAGTTGAGGTCCGACACATGGTTGCGTAGCAATGTAGCTTCATGACATCATCATAGTAGAGGTGTCCGCGTGGCCCAGCTACGTTCGCGCTATTAGAATCGCATTCCATGTGGTCACAATAGTATAGCAAAATGCAGTAATGCTTATAATGAGCTATCGTAGTCAAAATGGGCGGGAGAATTGTTTTAATTACATGCGAATATGATTGACTACTTTCGGCATATTTTATCGGAGTGTTATTATTCTTCATACAAATTGAAATATATTATCTGTCTTTCTTGACAACAAGCTCATTGAACATATTTACCCTCTATGCAGCTATACCAGTCCTCGCAAGGAAAATCGTTTAATATTCACTAGCATGATATCAGTCATATCATTACAATTGCAGAAACAGTATAAAGAACGTATCATGCTGCCAAAATTCTTAGCTTCGGACTGTGCGATACGTTATTGATGCAACACACGATAACTTGCGAGTAGTCAAATGAATATCATGCATTCAATTTGGTTCATTGAAAAAGCATATCTCGCAGCTGGGGTCACGACATTTGCGCAACAATCCAGTATCTCCTTGATAACTATTTAGAGACTCTCACATACACTGGCGTACACATTAACAAATAAATGCTCTTACCTCTCCAGCGCCAGGCAAACTGCAAATGATCTACTAAGCAAACCCTCTTCTCCCATTCAAGATTTAAGACTTTCAGTCGCTAAGCAGCATAGCAGTCAGACAATATATTCTGGCAATCGCCATTTTTGTTGCTGTCAGCCATTGCGCTTGCGTGCCCAAAGGTCCAATTTGTGTGAAATTTGATGATGGATACGAATTCTAAAACACGATATCGACACAGTCTCTCCAAGGACGATCATTTGCGGAAGGAAACACATCAATAGCGATGTATTTATTTGGAGCGCGCATTGATTTGCTACTCGTGCTGGTCTCGGTGTTTTGTAAGTGCCGTTAATAAAGCAGACTTTCTTCTATAGATCATGTGTATTTACAGTTTTCTTAATATGTTAAAAATTAATCATCGGAATTTTTGATCAAGTAAAATGTAACAGTCAGAAAAAAGGACGGCATTACAAGCTGCTGGAAAGGTCAAAAACAGACTTACTACAAGTAACGCATGGGTAAATGACACATGACACCCAAGGTTGATGATATCTCCGGGGATTAGAACACTGCTTTAATCGAAGCAGCCTTCCGCTGCTGGGACACAGTAGTGCCAGTGAAACGGCTTCCTGTGAATGTCAAGCTCAGACAAGCTACCTGTCAATAAACATTTCACAGCTTAATGTAGGTACCATAGTGAATAACTGATAAGCCTTCCATAAATTGACATTCCAAGAACATAGGTAAATGTCGTCAATCAGGTATTTTAGTTCGTCGATTTAAAGCTACTTGCCTCTTTGCCAAAGCAAGGAATATGTTTGAGAGTCGTGTTTTGTGGGTTACTCATTTGTCGAAAGTTAGCGTGACCCGTTTAATACAGGATAAATGTTATACAGCAATGTATAGCAATAACGTGTTCTGATTAGACGAATAAATTCCACAGAGGGTTGTTAGTATCCGCATTATTTTCCTTCTGGCGCTCCGATATTTTAACCGTTTAGGAGACTTTAACTTGAATCCGTCACTGCTGAAGGAGTAGCATGACAAACCAGCTTGCGGCGCGTGTAACGAATGAACAAATCCATTGTGTTTGCTATTGCAGTATGTCATACATAATTGGCAAAATGCGAATTCTTACATAGGAAATTGTTAAATGCTTCCCATATGATTCACTAATCGTATAGCCGCTGTAAAACAAACTGTCATATTTGGCGAGCATTTACACCATGAGAGGAATAGACAAAGGGTGGATATATTTCCCTATGCTTTTGATCGCGTTAGAGGGGAACCCTACCACACGCTGTTCATCGGGCTTTATGTGTTCTTTAATGCTAATGAATATTGTTTTTGCTGAGTGAAATAGATTTTGCAGACACCTTTAAAGTATTTATGCGTTAGCTGAAGCTTCTTCCATTCTAGGCGTTCATAATTAATATTACATCACTTGGACAGTTTTGAATGTAACTTAATGCTTTTCAGTGTTTACAGGTTTACATTTGGAAAAGTCGATTGGAATTGAACAGTGGCTAAGCTACTTTCGTTTATTAATAAAAATCACCGCGTTTATGTATGTAGACGTTTGTATGCATGCGGTTGCGTGTTCGCAGGTTCGTGAATATAGGTCCGAACCGGTTTTCTAAGCATAGTAACTAGCTGTGTCCCTTTCAACAACACTTTAAGCACATTGCATGTACAATGAGGGCAATTAGTGTGAAGCTTGTGGATCATTGTGGGTTATTGTTATGCGTCAGTAAGCCGTCTGGGTGGCAATTAGAGACCATAACCTCCAACAAATGTTAATGTTAATCGCCAAACAGTGATCAAATAAAACAGTACATTTGATCGTAAATGTTTAAATAAGTGCATCACTTTAACTACACACGCTACTGGATTTGTGAGAGCAACGATAAGGTTATCTTTGAGTGGGGGCAAGCCAAGTCCGATGCTAACACTCCTGCTTAGTCCTCCACGTGCTGTGGTTTACTAATAGATAAACATAGTTGTTAATTTGCTATGATGGAAATCGATACCTTATCCGGAAAAGCTCAATAATTAGCTTTTCAAATCAACCAACATTTGCCCGACTCTTACAAACGCGTCATTTTTTTCACATTATGGTCTGCACACGGTACAATTTAATGACCAGGTGAAAAGTTGATACAAAGCGAAATATAAACGATGTCAGTTCACTAGGCACCTTATGCTACTTCGCCGTGCCCGGTCATTAGAAACATATATATTATTGCGGGGCTGGTTTGGGGTCAATTTCGTTGTAACCTGTTTAACAAGACCAGCCTTATCTATTAGTTCGAGCAACGTCAGAGCCTTGGCAATATCGAGCGATACCGATCAGATTCAAGTTACGATTAGCAATGCATGAATTGGATCAGCTTTGCAATAACGGGGATATACTTTCAACAAGCATGTCCTTAGTGACAACTTCAGCTTTTTGTGCTAATTATCCAGCGTTTCGCGATCGAGACATCCTGTTAGATCAATTTGCAGTCAAATAAATGATTTCAAATAGGTCGCCGGAAACTTCCCAAGTCGTCCCTACCCGCATGATCAGAAACAATATCTCTTCGATTTCTCCTAGATGCAATCACCTCCCAGGAAGGGTTGGGTGGAAGACAACAATCTATCGTAAGATAATATTGAATCAGTGTCTGGTGCCTAGATAATGAGCATCGAAACATGTCGAATGAAGAACGGCTAGTACACAAAGAACGGAGGTGGGATGCTTTGCAGGTAACAAATATTTACTTGACGGGAGACGTCAGCTATGTTTATATTTATGCTCAGAAAGACATTCAAGGGTGAGGCTAGCTCTTGTGTAGTCCCAGCAATCGAATGCGATTTGATTGATCACTGCTGCAGCAGCAGTTTGGGGAAATACAATTATCTATATATAATGCAATATTGTTCGTAGTAAATCTTCTTATAAAAACTTGTGAATTATCAAGAACGTACGGATTAGATTAACAAGATTTTATCATCGGCTTTCACGGTCAAATCGAGATATTTACCTGGTATTACACTGTGTACATATAGTTATAGAGTCGAGAGTATGGTACAAATTTGACAAAGCAGGAGCGCATAACTTGAGGTTTCTGAAGGATATACGATTTGCCGTTTGCATGACAATAGGCGAGCCTATCTAGAATGAATATACGGCTTAGTCAATGTTTGAAACTAGACTACTGATCAAAAGAAGCGAATGATAGCCGGCTGAAGGAAGGAAATAATGGAATGTGTTGAGCATCGGAATGGTTATTGCATTGGTAGTACAGACACTTTTAATCTCTCTCTATTAGGCTCCGGCTGCATCAGCAATTACCCATGGGAAATACACCTCAGCATATTTACAGCAATGGAAATATGCACAAATCCACAGTGGCCGTTAAGTACCGATCAATATTTGCGCTGCCATCTTTCTATGGCACTTGGTTTCCACTTTCAAAAGCACAAGGGTCCAGCTGTGGCAATCCATAAGATATTATGACAGGCAAAATAAAAGAGGCGAAAAATCAGAGAAGCATGGAAATTATATCGATTTCTCTCGAAATCAGCTCTCCAAACTACTTGTCCATCGATAAAAACTTGTTTGATATGCACTAGAGTAGGTGCGCATATATCTTCAAAAACATTTGGCAGTATCGTTTGGAGTGCAAATTGTGCAAATTGGCCATTAGAGCATTTGATAGTACTGGTTAGTTCTAACGTTGGTTTACATGCGCTCTGGTCTAGCTCAATCGCATTAATGATTACGATTCAATGGTGCAAACGTCGATCTCTCGAAACAATGCATTGTATACCTCGTAACGATATGAGTTTCATAAACACTGGGTATTTACGAACCACTAAACCAACGTCAGGATTTGCTGTGTACCTGTTAACTTTCATTTGTGCTCTTGGTTGATCGCGTGCCTTAAACGTAATGCTTTGCGGCTACACCAACATCTTTGTGTGGGTCATCTCACTATTTCCAATACATTCGTTGAGATGTAGGTAGTCATTGGTCTATGGGCACGACACAACATCATATATATGATTGCAACCGTTGGAATTTTGTTGCATAATTCCTTTCCTTCATTAACTTATCACCATGCTTTATTGGTGCATGCGCAACATTTAAGTTTATTGAAGATTTACGTCCCATAATACCATACCTGATAAACGGACGGTAAACAAGCTGGTTGATGACTGACACCCTACCAGGTATTTCGGAAATCTTTCAGGAACCAGCTCACAGATTAAATTTCCTGGAAGGTGATGAATGCATTAAGAACAATGGCCATATTTAATTCTTCACCTGATGTACGAGCTTTAATTGTAATGAATACCACCATACTAGCCCATATACTTTTTTTGAGCGACAATACACGACAAACCAATTGCCGTCTCTCATACGAAACCAGTACATCCTATTCTTGTGTAAATTCAATTGTTTTATATATGGCCGAGAAAGATAACTCGAAGCGCTGATGTCAATAGCAATACAAAAACACACCGCTGAGCAGGCTCTTGAAAATTTAGACTATCTTTGTAGTAGATAGTTTGCTTGATTGTATGCTTATATAAAAACACAGGAAACTTGATGAGCATAGCAGAGACAAGGATGCATTCCGGCATTGAACATGTTTAACTCCTTCAAAATGTCCTTTTTTGCAGAATAAGAGTTCATATAAGAACTAGATAACATTGGTTTGTATCGGCGTGGTTACTAGGCGTATTTAAATGATAATTCAGGTCTATGCCTGGCATGCATTGTCCTTTCAATAACATATCGTGTGTAGTGTATATCTATCATGTGAGAATTGATTGTCCCGGTAGAATAACAATAAACAGCCAGATAAGCAAGATAAGTGGATGCATCAGGTAACCACAGCGATGTCCAATTTGTCAGCAGTATTAACCGCATCATCTTTGCGCACGCAATGAGAGAATTGTGGGTGATACGCGTGATTCCCAGATAAACTAATTAAGGTGCATGGTAGTGGTGACCCTGCTTATGTTGGATTTCGCTATCGAGACTAGAACATCAATGATTAGGGCATGTTAATGAAGTGATGCTCTAGAAAAGAATAATCTAGTCAATGCAATGGGTATCGCTGGCCTTAGTCACTAAATGCAAGTTTCTTCAAGAAACAAAGACACATTACCCAAGACATCCAGATAAGCAGAGGAACAGTTCACGGCATCACCACATGCGGTTATCCTGTTGCACATGCACCGATGATATTGACTTGCGTTATGGCGCGACAGCAAACAGAGAAGAGGAGTAATAAATTGCGTAATATGCTGACAGCTATTCATTTCTTTAACCGAGTTTGAACTTTTCATAGTATCTGGTTATCCCAATAAACACCTGACTACGGTCTTGTCTTGGTCGATTTGCCTGCTTATACGACTTCATGAAATTGCAATTAGTTCGTTTTACGCTCATCATTTACTTTCGCTTCTCTGTGCGTACATTATACAGTACCATCGTTCCATCATGAGCAAGTTAATATCTAAGTAGAAGCCTTTGTAAGCCCGAAATTTCATTAAACGCGATTTTCAAATGGTTCCTGCCAAATCGGCTCAGGTACATGACAATCGATACTCAAATTCCAGGAGTAATTATCATAATTATTATAGTTAACACAAAGCTATTCCATGGCTTATCTGGCCACGCCACCGCCACACGACCGACAGCACTGTAAAAATGTAGCAATATTGCAGCATGCATTAGTCCGTAAATCAGCGCCGTTTCTCATTTTGCTTTGACACTGACCTTTGACGCATTTATTACATCTCCACTCTACCGATGAACAATTGTTCGTTCGGGTCCTGAGGTCACATGAATGCAAATGAATTTGATACTGTTTAGCACTGTCTATGCAAGGTAGGCCGAACAAGTAAACGTGGAAACGTGTTTGCATTGATGCAATTTATTATGGTGACGGAGTAGTTTCGGGACGGGAGTATGACTGCTGTCTATTAATAAGATGTACCCAAGTAGCATGTGCGCGTTGGTCTGCGGCTAGGAGGTGTTGGTTACAAGTAAGCAGTTAATATAGATACAGTTGGATGTATAGCAAGATAGATTGGGGCAATCATGGTTTTTTTCGGATGTTCAAACCTGTGTCCCGCCAAACAGCATGTTAATATTCAGTCCATCCTAATAGAAACAATGGCATCATTTGTGTTGTGCATACGAGTTAAATAAGAGAGTCGACAAGGAAGAGATATTGGTACGGCAAAGCAAACCTACGCAATTGCGATACATAATGCCTGACTAAGCAAAGTTTTAAGTACTACTTGTGTTTCAATAGATAACAATCTAAATGGACAAAACAACAGATTACCCGACTTTTAGTGGTTGGCCTATCGGAAATGGGTAATCATCTCCTTTATTATCGCAACCATACGTTTATGACTTTTTGTTTCGTCAAAACTTAACTGTAAGTTCAAAATGCACATATCTATGCACAATAAAATTAGTTTGGTTAACATTGATCCTAGACAAATCTCTCATCAAGCGGTTACTATGGCACACAGCACGAGGACCGTCGATACAAGTATGATTAATTGAAAATACCAGCCCACAGCAGATGTATTGGCTGTTTTACATTCACGCAATGACGTACTGCAAATTATTCCCCATCTTATTAAGACGGAGGGGTGCTAGCTTGCAGAGTGCTGACATATGATATTTATCGTATCATTAAAAGCTATGAAAATACTTACCTATTCGATCGCTGAAGAGAAAATATTTGGATATCTGTCCTTGTACTTTAGCGACGTCATAAGCGCAAGGGTTCACTGCGAATTGTCATTGTTGCATGGCAACCAAACACACAAGATTCTCACAATACCTCCGTATTTAATTGCAGGTAATGTTGGCGAGTGACTTTTTTAGTGCTTTGTCGTTGTTTGTCGGTTAATATGTTAGCCACACAGGCAAATAATGCAAGCTAACTGTCAACGCTCTTCAGTGTCTAATGTTTACCATAAGTGGCATCTATCGCTAAATCTACCCACAATAGCCGAAAAAAGACAGCTGATAGCGAACCGAAGCATGTCTGTGACAAATTGTAATGTCCATTGTGTGGCCATATCGTGTACCATGAACGTATAAACCGCTTCTGTGAAACTGCTTAGTAAGCCCAATAGAAGGGTAACTGTCACATATAGAGAGTTAAGCAGGAGGCTTATAAATGTTATATGGAAAAGCGGAAGCCTCTTGAGAAGTGGGGTATCTATCGCCCTCAAGGTCCCTCTTTGCTAATTTCCGGTTGGACACATCATAAATTTAATCAAGAGACCTG
This sequence comes from Urechis unicinctus, assembly GCA_034190875.2. Taxonomy (NCBI): domain Eukaryota; kingdom Metazoa; phylum Annelida; class Polychaeta; order Xenopneusta; family Urechidae; genus Urechis; species Urechis unicinctus. The sequence continues at coordinate 19,516,790 of CM067348.1, forward strand.
TGGCTCGATCATTCAGTGATAATAGCTTATGAATTTGATGAAACATATTTATCCAGTTCTATGTTCAATGACAGTAAACGGGGGACGGTACAACAAGGAGATTGTGTTAGACAGTCGGGTGGTTACCATATCTGGAACGATGTATAACGCTTATAGACGTGTGTGTATACCTAACATACAGCGCATAGTAACTGCTTACACCTGGTAAGGTAATTAGCGGTGCTCAAGGCACCGGGGAGATCCCTGATCTAGTTGAACAGCTACGAATAGTCGTTTGGTATCTTATCCGGAATAATCTAGCTGTCCGTTAAATAATATGTTGTCACCACATGCATAACGTTCAGAGAGCTGAAGGGATGTGAGATTAGGATGGACAACCAGACTCTACGACCTTGGGTTGAATAAGTAATGGACAATAACTGATACATTGGTCCAAATATTGATGGATACAATGGCATGGTCTTGAGCGTGTAACGCGAAGGTTATTTAATTAACTCTGTTGTTTTCAACTATTTACACAGGCTATCAAGGGACTTGGCACGGTGATAAATAGATTTCGCAATGTAGACTGTATTATTAGAAAGCACACACACATATGTCCAAATAAACACACGCACATACACATACATATATATACAAATACACATACATATATATACAAATACATACCCACATATATATATATATATATATATATATATATATATATATATATATATATATATATATATATATATATATATATATATATATATATATATATATATATATGTGTGTGTGTGTGTGTGTTTGTGTGTGTTATGTGTGTGTGTGTGTGTGTGTGTATCTGTTATTATGGTTTTACCTCCAAACATGCATACATTGTATTTTGCATTAAAAATACAAGATTGCATATTTACGATCTATTTGAATTATGATACAATATCGAATAGTGTAAATTGTGTTAAATGGTAGCAATCTCATGCCGTTGAAGGGTTTTCTCTTCTTTCTAGGATGCTGAAGCCAAAAGCCATGCCAACAGGCGGTTTTGATTGTATGTTAGCTAGGCACAAGTCAAAGTTGTTATGTGCCTGACATCCGTAACTCAATACAAAATAAACGGAAAAACGCTGCGAACCGAATTTTACAGCTCGTGTTTGCAGATAAGCCACAGCATCTGCCGTTAGGTAAGCTAGACCAATGGTATCCAACAGACCATATTAATGACGGCCGCAATCATGGTCAATGTCAAATATTGGCAGACTAATCGAATTATTGAATGAGTCAAGCTACGATTCTTGTGATCTAGAAACGTTGCAAGGTCGCGGTATGAATTTATTATACCAATTCCACCAATATATGGTTACAGGATTCCCCTATCTCCGGAAATAGCTGTTTTGCCAATGCATGGCGCGGATGTTCCGGCGCTACTAATGACCAATATATCGTCGCATGGTTTAACCTACTTGCGCAGTTTAGTACACGATAATAATACTTGCTCAAGGTAGCGATCTGCTTTTCAATGATAGTTGTTGCAAGCCTTGCTGAGCAGTTTTGCCTTTACGTTTGGATATAAAATGATCTATTCGACGCCACGTATATCATTTAATGTGAAATCGATGACCGGAAACCCAACTTACCTGTACCTTTGTCCGTATAAATGGACGGACACAAAGTGCGTAACGCAGGGGAGCGACGAACGCCACTAGCGATACCAAGTTTAAAGACATTGAAAATGAAAATCAGTAAATGTTCAAAGTACCTGGTAATACTAATCTAGGCTAAAAGGAAAAAGCAAGGAACAGATATATGAGTTGAGGCCCATCGAGAGAATAAGTCGATATCACTTTTCTGGTAAGGCGAGTAGAAACAGTGTAACAATTTCTTTGGATGGCGCGATACTCTTGGTTTCATCTCCGGTCGTTATTGATGTTTTTGCAGCGCGCGATTACATGCGAGTAGCCAATTGCAAGAATTTCATGCTTTCAATTTGGTTCATTGTAGCAGCATATCTCGCATCTGGGGTCACGGCATATTGTTGTGCAACAATGCAGTAACTCCTAGATAAATATGTAAAGGCACCCATATAATGATGAATCTTCAAACGTTGAAGCTCTTTGGCGATATTTTCAAATACGAAGCTTGTTTTTCATTATGGTCTCGTTTAATGGTCAGTTGGTGGTACTAAACCTGGAGAACGTGTTTATTGCGAATGTTGTGAAGAATGGCACGAAAATGCATTCACCTCATAAGCTCAGTGATTCTTTTGGGCAATAAAAATTGCGACTAAGAACGAGGCTGGCTAGGACATCAACACTGTTAAAGGCGGATTTCAGCCTAAATGGGGCAAATGAGGAAAGTGAGACGATGAAGGAGGGCAGCCACAGTGGAATAGCGGTGCATCGACCTCGCTCGTCCCCACGTGGAGAGAAATCGCTTGTAGTAGCGTAGTTCTTTAAAAAGGGGAAACTTGATACCTATCGAACGAGTGGTAAAGCTCATACACCGTAAGGATTTGTCAAATACAAGAACAAAAAGTGTAGCAAATTATGTGGGAATCATAATCAAAATAAAAGATCCACTGTTCTTCATATGGATATTGTCAGTATTCATACTCCATACTACCAATATAGCTCATATTTGCTTCAGAGTGCTGGTGAGATTATTATATACGCTGAATAAGTAATATCCATCAATGCGACAAAAGATGAGTACTAGATAATATCAGTACTATAGGGGCGCCACCTACATCCCTTCCGTTTCTAGTTTCACATTGTATCAGGTGCACTGCTGACCCAAAATATTGTATTGCTTGTCATTCGTCTACTTAGAACACTCCAAAGTGACACTAATGCGTTAATACGGTTGAAAAACTGCGTAGGAGAAATGAATACATACGCGACCATGCTCGTGAAAGTGTTCATTTACAAGCATAAATTCCACGACTAAGATCAATTACATTCCCCTGTTGAAGGGGAAGGTGTACGCAATATATTTTTCTAAGTGCCAATTTGCAATAATAATATACAAAAGTGGCTCTTTGTATCGCTAAAGATACACAAGATCGCCCGACAAACATTTCGAGTTACTCCCTAATTGAGTAAATCTTGCAAAATATGTAACTGAAGATTTTAATTATTGATAGGAGAACATAGTAACCGACAGCAAAAGTGACGGATGTAGAATTGTATTAAGAAATATATAACGTGTCCCAAAATGATAATATATAACAATGTGCTTGTCTTGCCAAAACAAATAAAGATTAACCTTACATTCCACTGCGCGACAACATTATAGTTTTATACATAAATTCCCCAAAAGAAGTTCGCGGTTATGGTTTTCTATAATATATTATCGGTATTCAAAAGTTATTGTCGATTTCAAGATGACTTGGCTTTTAAGCAAATAATTTCGAAGCACTACCAGCTTACTACTCTGGCTTTAACTGAGACAATAAATCTAAATATGTAGTCATATATACTTCTGCCCATAAAGCCAACTTGCCAATATGTTATAAACACCCGCGAGGTCAAAATTATTGATTTATGTTGATAGCGCATGACAGTTGCTAAGATTTCTTGTTTCGATGTGCCTCATTGGTTGCCACTCCTATTGTCATGTGCTTTTGGCCACATATAATACTATATTCGTATGCACAATCAGCTAATGAGCCTCCAAGGAAGGGGTTTTTCTCAAACGATTGTAATTAGTCCTTGTGCATAGTCAATCTGATCAATAATACTCTCAGAGGACCCATGTTTGATCCGCAGTAAATACTAATCATAATCATATAGCTGAATAACAACATATAATCTCGACGCAGTCAGACGTCAGCAGAGATTTATGTTGATGCCTCCCGTTAGCTCCATTGTTGTTCGAATTGTATCATTACACTTATGCTGGAATGTTGCTTGACCTTATATGCCTTCACACATAATGTGTATCAACGGGTACACGTCTCACTCACCCGGATCAAGATGCAAAATCTAGCTATTCTGGTTGCTGTTAATGTTTTCAATGATGCTCGCTCATTGTTGAGTAATATCAAGCCGTAGGTTCAAGCACAAATTGAACAGCGGGTGAACCATGACGTGCATAATCATCGGAGTAGCCGGTACTCTTAGCGGTTTGAGTACTTACAATCGTTTTGTTTGCATGCACCGAGTATTTGTTAGTATGAAATTCTTCACAACGTTGAATTCTGGTAATAATATACTTATCCCAAGTGTAAATTAACCCATGGAAGGGAACCCCTTCCCTAAAATTAAGTCCGTATATTCCAGGAAGGGGGCCTTTACGTTGGTGGTCAGTTGTTTACTCTAAATAATGGATCGATCACAGTATAAAGTGTTTCTGAGTGCAGTCCTTTTTTTCCAAACATTGTATGTTAATTAGTGACCTGTATTCAGCGCATCGCATGCGTAGTGCAGACTTTAATACATGAAGCTTTTCTGTCCAGTTTAACGTCTTCATTAAAATCTTTTCACATAAACAAAATCATTATGAACCAGAAAATGCGTTCATTTACTTCAATTAAAGGGCCACTTTATTCATGAGACGCGTATTGTTAATTATCAGATTTTTGCGTGGTTACAATGTCACATGAACCTGACTATATGCACAAATTACATCCATCTCATCTGGGATGTTTTAATATGTCGAGGTGTGTGCGTATGACTGTCAAGGCACATTATCGTTGACACAAACCAATAAGTTTTCTAATACGCTGCTGTTCTTTGAGTACTATGAACTCTTTATATTGTTCTGTTCTACTTAGGCTTAAACCCAGTCGTGGAAATCATTCATGACTTTGCCACTGAGCCATCCCGGTTAGTAAATACTACGGCTCTTTCTATAGTAGTATATATTTCCCGGATTCATCTTAGCTCTATCATTAAATCTACTCCGCTGTTTCCTGTACACGTTGTCCGTCCAAACTATTTGTCCCCTTGACAGACTAAATTCCTTGCACCAATTAAGTTTGCTTTATATCTTGGACCTGATCGCAAGACGGTTTATGATCTGTGGTTGACATTACTAACAATGCCATCCTCAATCGAAATTATTAAGTCGAGATTATTCTTGATGCTTCTGATATATACTGCGTGTAGGGGCGGCTTTAATTGGTTTTGGTGGCCATTAAGGCACAGAGACCGCATAGTGATAATTTCCGTACAGCCGCCTTAATGTTAGAATATTACTTTAGAGCATAGGATTCATTTTTTTTCTTCTAAACATTACCATTGCTTTTCATGACATTACATATTGACCTTCAAATATTTCACACAGTCTAAATACATGCCAAAAGCATGATGAGCTAAGCCGCAAGGAGTATAATTATATTTTGGGTGGATAGATATTTATCTATAACGTTATACGTGCCGTTTCTTAGTCCAACTATACGATTCCTAATCGATGTGATAAGGTGCAGTCTTCGGGCGATAATCTCGCTCAATATATATTATCGCAGCAATCCTGATATGACTCAGGAAGCGTCAAACCAAGAAATTAGATCGCCTTGAGCTGTGAATTAAGTACTTCACGCCCTATACCTATCAACTTACCAACCAGAAACATTTCGCCGGGAAAAAGATGCCAAGCCACTCAAACAACCCGCCCAGCAACCGCCCAAGGGCCCTTGCAAAACTGTTAACATGGACGAGTACATCACTCGTCGAGACAAACATCCACAGGGTAGAACAGACTAAATGGCAACGTTAGCACCCAAAATGATACCATGATCAGATAAGGAAAATCCTTATCTTCTACAGGTTATGCACCTGCAGCAATCGACACGTCCACTCAGTCAATAGTTTGAAAACCTAGCCCTTTCTGCATATGGCGTGTAATCAAACGAGCATAGGTATACTATATCACAAACTGTGAATGCAATCCATGGATAGCTGCAACGCATTTACAAATCTAAATATACTCTATCATAATGTTAGACCATAGTGTTTAATCATAGGGCGTGACTCCCCTGCTTATGAGATAACTAAATCACAATGTCAATGTATTAAGGAAACTCGGAAATGAATTTTGGAAGACTAGCTTCAGTTAGTGGTATTACATTATGAAAGAGGATACGCTCTGGCCATTTGAAGGGATGTTTTTGTCCTGCTCTAGCATATGCATGACCGTCGAATTTTAGCATCCTACAGTATAGATTTACCCCTAATGGTACCGTTGTTAAAAGCGTATTCTTGATCAGTACGCAGCTATATAAAGAAGCTGCCTAATAAATTACAAAGAAATGCATGATTTAAAGGGCCAGTAATGGCTTAAATATGAATTTAAGGGGTTATATAGAACGCGATTTTCTTATCAATAACTTGCAGATCTTTGTTCGAACCGACACTAAGTAAACAAGAAACAAGCAAAAATAAACAACAAATTCGGGAACATCCCGACCACACGCCCAAGATGAACGAAGGTGCTGTGACGTCAGATGCACCAGACGATGTTGTCACGGACGCCGTTTCTATTTACTAATCTATCGTCATTTACAGACACTCATTGTCGTTTTTTCATCTATGTCTTCATGAGAAATTGTAAGTCTAATTATCCTTACATTTCCCATCTGAAAGTCGATTTAGAATTCATTAATTATGTTTTCAGTGCTGATTTTTAAAACAAAATGTGAAAATTGTCGCGGTGGAATGCTGCCTTTCGAGACGTTTCATCTATAGCGGAATATATGAAAAAGGATTTTAACGCTATAATTCTCCCTCGTAAACAAATAAGTTAAGTCATTTACATATCGGTATCGTAAGCACTGGACCTCTAGCTTCAGCTTGTCCGCTCGGGTAAGTGGTCAGAATTTGCACTTGCCCATTGAAAAAATTGACATGGCCGGAAGTGATCAGTGTGGGGCAGTTCAAGTTCTATTTAACTGTTCCACAGATAACATAAAGATTTGTCTCGTCAGGCAGCCATATATAGATGTATGCTTGCATGACAGTAGCTTGCACTTGTCTTAGACAATCATTGTGTTATACCCTGTGCTCAGCTATGGCCTACTGTCAAATTCGCTCCATATAACTCTACCCTTATGTCTGTATCATCGCATTGCGAATATGTGAAGGCCATTACTTCAACAAATCAATGCTCGAAAACATTTTTTGGTGCGCTTTGTTAAACTTCGATGTGCGAAGTGAAACCTCTTGGACATTTCTGTGCAGCGCACATTTTACTCAGTAGTCATGCCAGGATCGGCTAAAGCTCGAAACGGGCATGTCACGATCCATGCGAGTTCTTGAGCTGAATGCTGTCCTAACCATTCAAGCAACCCACCAAAGAGGCATTTGTAGGATAACCAAGATGATAACAAAGGCCGCAAGAGTAGAGCATTGGCAAAACGGGAATTTTTTAGGATAAGAAGATCAAGCATTATTCATTACTAATGCCATGCGCCTTTTTTTATCTCTATCACTGTATATAATAAGGTTTTGACAGGTAGCAACATAAATGAATTTGTTTATATTAAAACAGAATCAAGTGAGCAAGTGGTATATACTAAGTCAGTCATGTCCTACAGATTCATATATTCCTCTGAGATAAAAGATTGTTTACATAGCTTAATGAATCAGCATTAATTGGTTAATATTTGGCAAGAGGTAGTGTTGTATGACTGGAAATATTATTATTTATTGAATATAGTCAATGGCATGTAAAAGGTATGCATTTATCGATTTTTTATGTTCAGGTATCAGCCATCCATTACCCTCATTACAGGTGAATTATTCCACAAGTTGGCCTGCGTACAAACCCAGGTGCAAAACTTTAGGCGTAAAAGTATGAAATTATTGGTTATTTGCAATATATGACATATTCTCACACAAATGAACATATTAGCAAATATAATAATTTGCACCTAATTTTGCATCAGGTGTTGGCACCAAGCACGTTGTGATGGTGGATGCATTAACTCAGTTGCAACCACCTATCTCAACTCCATCAAAGTGTGCACCCCCTCTGTCATTTTTAATCACATTGGACCAAAGGAGATAGATGATGACGAAGTCACTGACAGGTAAGAGGTGCTTTCAGCTGTTAAGCTTCTATATTCATGTTGAACCCAATCCATATTCGTTGACATGCATCTATGCCTCTTATTGTGCATATCATAGTACCTATTGATTGATAATAATACTTGCAAGAGTGCTAATTTGTGTTGTGTTTCATTAATACTATGGAAGCAGGTGGTCTACATGTTGCTGGTGATGGTTGCTGTGATAGCACGGGGCATTCCGCAGATTATAAAGGCTATAATGTCTTCGAGCAGCGCATCAACAAAGTAGCTGACATCCAGTTTACTCAAGTGAGTTGTTGCTCCAAGAAATGCCATATCTGGCATCAATCATTACTTTATATATCTTTCTCATTAGATATAACTCTGTTTGTCGAGCAGGTAAGTGGCAAGAAGCAATGCTGGAGGGCGAACGAAGCATGTTATCGCTTTTTAGATGACCAAGGACTCCAGTTGATCAGCATCATCACCGACAGCAACAAGCGTATTTCTAAATAAATCCTTATTGACCTCACCAACAATGACCCTAATGCCGCTGGTGTCCAACACCACTATGACATTTGGCATGATGCCAAAGGTGGGAAAGCCCATCAAAAGTAGTTTTGAAGTGTTTTTAAAGTTAATTGAACTTAAACTGAGAGGCTAGGTGAAAATACTGAGAGGGACTGCTAATAACTTATTTATTGCTATATGATTGCTGCACGTCTTGGAAAAAAAATTGATGAACTGGGGTAAAAAAAAGAACTGTGAAGGCATTGCATTATAAACGAATTCCATAATAAATCATGTGTACTATGTGGCCGGTCATTCAGCACCTGATGGAGTACCTAGAGCTGATATGATTGAGGCCATGTGGACATCACTGCTAAACCACATTCGTAACCTCCATGTTCATGACAGTCTAATATACCCTCAGTGTGAACATCCACCACATTTTGGAGCCGAGAGGCAAAATCAATGGCTAGAACTAGGTAAATATTGGCATTTGAGAAAAAAAAAAAGTAAAACAAATTGAAGAGTGAAGTCTAAAAATGGTATTTATGAATAGTATTTTGTGAGTCGTTATATAATAGAATTGTTATTTGTACAGACAACAAAGCCAGTGTTTACTAGAAGATGCCATTCTCGCCAAGGCCCTAATCGAAGACCTCACCATTATATCAAACATCTACCCTGGAGGCTTTCTATTATTTGATAACCTGCCATCTGGGTGAGTCTCATGATATCACTAGAATCAGGCTCTAACGCTGACCTATATAGTCCCGAATAAGGCGGATGTTGTACAATTTATTTGCTCTCCTTATTGTTTCAGAATTATCGGAGCCGATCACATATGCCGTTACAGCTTGCCTTCTTTCAATGCGCTGGCATATATTGGATGTGTTTGTTGCGGAATTTCATGTTTCATATACTCATATTTTTATATAATTTTTTCCTGTTAAGCGATCGTAAGTCTATTTCGAACCGATGTATGTCATTTAAACATATACGACTTTATGCTGTTTATTATTGCAGTATATAAAACATAAAGCGCACAATACGAACTATTGCATCCTGAATTGGTAATTGCCTAACACATAATTTCGTCTTCTGTGTAACCACTGTAAGAGACTGGCAGCATGTCCAAGTTCAGAGGCTAAGGCGAAGGGTGGATATCTTGTTCAATGCTATGCTGTGCAAGCGCGGCACATGGGCCGTTATTTGCTCTTAAGTGCTTTCGCTCTGTGGAATATATATTGAAGATGCCTGTAAGATAGTTGTGCATGGGATGGAGCTCACTTACCTCACACCGTAAGGCGTCAAGTTAAAAAAGATACCAATGGGACAAAGATAAATGTACCTTGATGCTTATCAGTTTTTATTTGTTTCAGGAAACTATTTAATAGAAACTGAGCTTTGCCTAGGGCACTTGGTTCATTAAACCCTGACCCATTACAATAATTGCGTATGCGTATGTGGGCGTTAACGAGCGTGTATGTAGGCAGTGATGTGTTTGAGGCCGGGTTTCCCATCGTGGTGGCTAGCTGCTTCGCCTTTTGACCAGTTGGATACGCATACGATCCCAAGGTAATTGAACACGTTAAATGGCAATCATATATCTACCGCAAGACATAAGTGACATTTCAACTCAGTGTTATCATGAAGTACTTTGGTCCAATGGGCATGCGTTTTGTAGACCAATCCGGTCAAAATTATTAAGCACAATGTTCGTTAACACATTAGGGGAGCTGTCCAACAAAAAATAATCTGTATCGACCGCCGTCGCGTAATCACATAATAGTTATAACGCGCAGACCGCGAACAATAATCCACATGTTTCCGCTCCAGCTCATCCCCCGCTTTACCTGGTTGGTATCGGGCCACAAAATCTGACATCATTGTTCTCGCTTTCTGGGAAAAATCGATATCTTGCTCTTAACGGCTTGTACATAGCTTTTTAAATACAGCACGCTCACATCACCTGTCGTGGAAGTTAATGGAACATTGAAAGCCTGCATCTGACCTTCAACAAAAGGTTATGTTTTCCCATTCTGCTCGTTGCCAGTTAAGTGCTATTTCAGCTGAGACCGCAGAACCTGCACGTGTTACCACTTCATGACCAGGTGTAGGGGTGCTTTATGGCACAATATAAACGATAAAGTTGCTATTTGTTTCAGTTCACTAAGCCATTTATGCTGCCTAGCTGTGCCAGGTCATTGGAAACATAAATCGCTACTGGTTACATCCTCTGAGGATCGGAAGTACATTGGAAAACCATTTCCTATCGATACGTTTAAGCGTGCTAGAATTATCACGAGGGAAATATCAGATAATGTGCAATATTTACATATTACGTTGTCAAGTAACAGTAGATTCACTACTTACCTGTAACCCAATTCGAAAGGCGACATGACACAAACTAGTCAGCTTCCGGTGACAAGTACATAAATTGCAGAAATTATATTTCATTACTGTGGCTTACACGCCCCAGCCGCCACTTTTTCACGGCATCGAAGTCCAAATTGTTGATCGACACCAAATACATTGAAACATACATTGGTCACACTTAAACAGCTGCTTGCTTGTGGCAGGAATACGAGAAAGTCTCGAGATCAATGCGTTGATTATATTGCCGATTAGTACCGCTTATCGCTGCTTAATGCTTGTTTTGGTTTGTCACGGAGTCGCACCGTGTAATGCAAGCGTCTCAACAAACGCACAGCGGAAAATTGAGGGTAGTACAAAAGATAAACCAGCGCATGGTGTCAGTGGTAAATGACTAAAATTAGTACAGGATGGATGAGCAAAAGTAAAAATGAATATTGACAGATAGAGTAAATTCAGTTTGAAAGAATACGAGCAGCGTCCTTCCATTGTCCGTTCATGGGTCTGGCGCCCATCTCTCTACATCTACCTAACCAATGTTGATATTGACGTTCATTAAATGGTACACGATTTATTGGTGATATAAAGCTGCTGTGACATACAACTATTATAATCTACTATGCTCGTATAATGCATTCAACTGAAGTAATGACCGACGAATGCTATACAACCTATACAACGTTAAATCAAGCAAATAATGTAAAACAGCAGCTTTAATGTTTAACAGCCATAGGATAGCCGGGGCAAATGCTCAGCAACCACTTCACAAGAAGTCTCGTCTACTTTATGCCATTCAGGCATTGCCACTATATCTTCAAAGTGACGATGTGTAGTGGATCGGAAGGCGAGCTACATCGCTTGTCGCTGATATGTGCTTATTAACCAGCGAACCAATTGTACATTTGGTAGGTCTGACATTCCTGTAAACGGGGCGTCAAGGGGATCTTATGAATAAGTAGCATATTCAACGGGTGGGTTGACATCAATGATGGTTTATTTAAGCTATACATTGGCCTGAGAACAAGCTGAGGACTTCCACTCACATAAGCCATACATACGACAAAGGCTACAATTTAGAATATTGTACCTTTTTGCATCGAGTTGAATTCCCTTGAATATTTTTTTTTTGCGTACTACCCGTGTTAGTTCACAACGGGTGCTACTTCTTTTAATCTTTTAAAGTGCTTTCCGATGCTTTAAACTTTAATAAATATATTAACCGGACAGTGCTGCTGAAAATAACTTACTCAAAAGTTGCAAAGGCGTTATATGTAGGTCCTCTCCTTTTCGTTTATCTCAAGGAAGCAAACCGGCGGTGAAGATTTTGATTACTTTATATTTAGGATAATTGCTTTTACCAGCCATATTGCTGCAGAGCAGAGGATTGAAAAACTGCAAATCATTGACTATACAGCATTATCTTGACAATTCTAAGTGTCAATTCCATTTGCTAGAGGCTTTAAGTTTTATATCAAGCGGATAATGTTGTTCACCACCTTGCTAATACTTTGTCTTCGTCCCTTTCAACTCAACATGGTACTTACGAGTTGAAGGATCTTTTACCCAAGACACCTCTAACCGAGTAGTCTTGCGTGACCCTCTACCAATTATCCGAACCTTTGCCATTTTACATTCACGACTGGTTGGCTACATACGTTATGTTCTGCTTCAAAAACCTTCAACCATCATCATGGTGTAGTGGACTGCAAACACTGGCGCAAAAGAGACAATGGTGTCCCTTATGCATCATTGCAAAAAAGCCAATGAATTCGTTGCAGATTGCAAATATGATGTCATGTATGGATCTTTTATCCATTCCATTGTTGCACATTGATTCCAAGAGTGATGGATGCCTCTGGCAGATTGTAATGACACGTCTGCGAACGCGTTCTTATGGGTCCTTGCAGGACAGCTTTGGCGATGGTCTTTGAAGCAATATTTTAGAAGATTGTAGTCCCTGTTATTATCATCCAGCGTGCTTGATTTAGGGAAATTATGCCCTGTAGATCACGCTTATGTGACTCAAATGACACTGTTACGCCAGGGTGCGTCACCACATGCGTCATGTCTGCGATTTCCATCGTGTTCGGAGAAGCCGTTATCGAGAAGTGTGTGCTATATTTAACTAGGAAACGACATTGCTATCGTCGTGCAGCCTGGTGTAAGTAGACTTCTATTCAGTTCGTTAGGTATCGATTTGCTCAGTCCCTCATATTACCTTTATCTCAGATAAAATCAACAACACGGAGATAATTTCCCTAACCTTTTTTTTTTGTAGAGGTAGGGATTGATTGTAAATTATGTGAACATTTTACCGTGTGATTAAATGATGTCAGTTAGCAATAATTACTTACTTTCCCTGATCACATGAGAGTTATTATTGACGGCATTTCTAATGATTCTGTAGCAGGATGCTCAATCAGTGTCTGGTTACAAGACAGTAAGTGCACGCTTTGTACACCACGCATAATATGCAATTATATCGCTAAATGTGCTTACGTTAGGCGCGAAATAAAAATAAAAATCTGCATATAATTGTTGAAATCATATGACCATAACTCCCTTGTGCCGGATCAAATACACGGATATCCGGTTAACATAACCGCATAATTGGCTTTCATCTTACATACACAAGGTTATCATTCGACAGTCATCATTCATGAATCTCTAGATACACGTAAACAAACATGCGTGTTCTTATGTAGACATAAGAAGTTTCAATTCGTCATGGATTGTTCAAATATTGAGCGGTAAATTGTGTTGAGCATAATTTGTTCTGAGCGTCGTTTCGTCTCGAATATATAGCTTCCTGAAGCCTTGATAACCGAATAGTGGAATGCATCACTTGGGCGCATGCATATTTGAATGATCAACTGGTGTAAACTGTGTCGACCGATGATATAAAATATTAATGTCCATTAAATGCAGAGGACAAAATATGCGTTCAACCAGAGTGCAACTTGTTAAATTCTATTTGCATCACATTTGATTAGTATCCTTCGCATGATGTCGCTTCTCATAGTATGCAATATAACAGTGAAATAAACTCAGTCATTACATGATGCGCGTTTCATTCCAATGTCAAAAGAGAAACAGATTGATTATGCTAGTAATATTGACCTCTTTTGTAAATTTAGAGGCATCGATTGATATATATTTATCTTCGTAGTCTTAATGGTAAGCAATGAGTATGAAAAGTGTAAACTTAAATGATACTGCACCGTGCTAGTGGACGACATAGTAGACAGCGGAACGAAAACGTTATGGTCCTGCGTTAATGTCGAAATTACATCTGATTGATGATTAGTTTTCATAGAACATCCCTGGGTACCATTTATAGAATACGCCAACGAATACTGCAAAATTAATCAGAATGTTAGCAGCATTATTGTTAATAAATATAAATTTCTTGTTCGTTAGGGTTTGATAAATTTTCAGAGGCTGTATTCCGCTAATCGCACGCCGACCACATATTATTACAGGACAAGGAAGTCCTAGCACTTAACGGCGTCACAACTGATATATAGCTTGAATATCACTGTATTTGACATACTTCAGATCTGTAGAAAGTAGAATCATAATTTAGCTAAACAACGGTGCTGTGGCTTTTAATGTTAGTAGAAATAAATTCCGTGGTACTGCTCTGACAATAATATCATACGTGAATTGCTATTGCAAATCGACCCCAAGTATGTTGTGCGGGTCTTTTTCTACTTTGCTACCAGAGGAAGGATTAACGCCATAATTCGATGGTGTAGACATAAACGTGAGCTGGACCAATAATCTATTTGCAACAAGTTAATATGATTTTTGGCCTGCTTGATATAACGGAAGAACATATAACTTTGTCTTGGTGTTAAGAAGGCTTTGTAGTATTAGCAAGTTGTGTCCTTCAATCCTATAATTTTGAATGCTGTCATTGCACTTGAATTACATTTCCCAGTAAGTTTGTGAATGTTATAGTTATTTACTATCAAAGTAGCCTTAAGAAATTATGATCTGGTGCGGTATTGGCGCCAATGACTAGCGTTATAAACCAAAACTCAATATTTATGCATTATATGACCACATTGCAGCATAGATTCTGCTATATTGTCACTCAGAATTGTTGTTTCGGGTGCTTTGCTTAGTATAGGCAAAGTAATCGTATCAACACTTGGGCAGACCTCTTACGACAATTCAAGTTAATCTTGCGTTCAATTACACTAGAGCGTGCATTGTCTGCTTCCAGCTTCCAGATGTAAACATAAATTGCATCGCACGTTACGCCCACTAACAGGCTATTACAATTTCGGTCGACTACTATTCCGTGGAAATGCGTGAGTGCACTAGCAAAAACGAAAATGGCAACTTGTTGAGCATTGTCATGTGAACACAGCTCACTGATCGCAGGGAACATTGAGAACCTCAGCTGCACGCACAATAATCATAGTAAAATGTCATCTATTGTTATTTTGCGCTAATATTCGCATATACTTTCGTTAGGGTAACAATTATTAGCATTAACATATCTGGTAGCGTACTGACAGTGGATTAGGACCGTTGCTATGCTTTGCTATGCAATCGACTATACTGACTGACTATATTAATGGTGTAAGGGAAAACGAGGCGAGCTATTACCCATTACCTACGCAGCGCATTGGCCATCCATTGCGCAGGGATGAAGTAAATAAGTAGTGGTCCTAACTTCGGAATGGCGTACAATGTGAATTTGACCGTTACCGCAGTTAACAGTGTACACAACACTTCAGGATACTTCATAGATACGTTGCTAGGGCAACTCTGTCGGCTGGGAAGTTCAGGGTATACACATCCTCAGCCTGAGTGCACAACCTTTCAACAAAAGGCATATACTTTGCATGAAAATGACCCATCTGAATCCCACACTAAATTCCTGTGGCAATGCAAATATCAAAACTGAGCAACAGCAATACCTACCTTGGATGGCGATCTATAAATATATAGTTTGAACAACTTTCTAGAAAAACCCTTGGGGTCTATCAACTTCGTAGTACATTGGATATTATGGCTGTTTGAAGGCGCTAGATCAGTGACTTATGCTGTGAATATAGCTGGCTAGCTGCATTCACAGCAAAAGGCGGACATAGGTCGGTGGTGTTTCGCTTCAATTGGAACACGTTCGGCACGTACGATCTCCGATACTTTGCATCTGCAGCAAGTGACCTCTCAACCAGCACAATCATTGCGATCAGACCGTCGATCGATGTCTAATTTGGCAGCAGCTATTGTAGTATCGCCTTTATTCACGCTCTCCCAGACCAACTGATGATTATTCATCCGTTCGATACCAGCAAGTGGGGAGGCTCCGGATGGATATAAATTAATCTTCACAATCGCTAGCCCGACTTTAAGTGTTATCTGATCAGCGTATGCTGGCAACTGTGTATTCTCACTAGACGGTTACTCAACACTGCACTCGTGTGTAGACAAGACGATACGGTAACGTATTTAATTATACATGGTTATGTAGAATACAGGATCGTTAATTGATGAATAAATCATTTCTTCCGCCAGTGCTATGTTGCTGCAACCGCAGAGGATTTGGCACAAATTTGCACATCAGCCCTGTGATATAGCATTGACAGATTGCCACTGTGGGCATTTGAAGGCAAATACATTACATCGATTATGACAACTCATTGAATTTATCTTTGATATCTTTCTCTATCATGACATGTTATATAACTGCAATATAGAATCCAATGGAATAACACTGAAGCATTAAACTAACACCTCAATGATGCGTGCTCAACAACGCATATCATATCTTCAGATAACTCAGATATTGAAGCTCACATCATATTAGGACACCTTCCATGATAACATTTATGTTTATCACGATTACACGAATTTTGCCACGATACATATCATCAGCGCAGCCTCTGCTGTGCTCTACACAGTGCTGTATCAGACCAAGCAGCCGGCGCCAAATCGATGATAGCCCGCCGAGTTGGATAGGATTTAGACCTCGAATGTGTACAGCTGGGGTTCAGTTATTAACTGGGCTAAGTTTGATACAGCACGGGCTGTTTGCAACATTGCCGCACAGAGTAACAAGATACGAGGCCGGGTAAATATCATTAGGGCTAGGAAATTAAACGACATGCATGAACTAACTGCTCTTGATAAGTTCCAGTTGAAGTGTTAAAGATGACGACGTGTGATTGGTACATAATAGTCCATTTCGCATTTTTGAACTTCCACATATTGATACAAGATGAATTCAGAGCCCCTTTTATCTTCAAAATATGTCAGCTTGATGCATTGTTTGCAGGTTGATTGATTGGTATGGGATATCAAACGAGATATAAGTGTCAGAAAATGACACGCGATCTGCAATCGATTCGAACTCTATGATATATGAAAGCAACATCGGGATATGGCCTACATAACACCATTGTGTTCATTGTGGACAATAACTGAGAATGCTGACGCAACATATCAATAATGCGGCCCAACTTCTGCAGACGCATGCTACAATATTGATAAGTTACTAAATATTTACGCATAATTATAGCATAACCTAAGCGTCTAGTGTTTGCTTCATTATATAATTAACCTCCTCTGTGTATGACTGCATAATCACTGTAAACGTTACCTTAATTGCGACATCGCTGCAAGCCGCCACTACCGGAGCATGTTCTCATGAAATATAATTCATGTTCAGTTATGCATTGCTAAAGCCAAACGCATGATGTCATGTCATAACCAGATACAAATTAGCTTGCTTGAGAGAATACATAATATTAGCGCGAAGCTGAAAATCGCGAACGATAGACGCTGAGATACCGCCAACGATATTCAGTGAATATGTGAGCTTCTTGATTAAAAACAGCGTAGAATACAAGTTTCCGATAGATATATACAGTACACTAATATTGAACTGGTGCTGTGGAATAGGTACATATGATACTTTGTTCACGTAGACCAAGTATAATCATTTCGCTTTGTAAGATATATATATATATATATTAAAATGGTAAGAACCGTGTTTTACATGGTGAAATAAGGAACCCCAAATCTTCCATATCTAAACAGAGATTCAGTAAACGATTCAAACTAATCGCTTATTTAATGACGCAGCATGAAGTCCTTTTATCATCAGCGATACCTATAACAAATAGATTGCAAGGAATCAGATGTATGTATACCACATGTACATGTTATGCAGTGTATTGGTGACTTCCAAATATGGAATATATTTAGTGGATTTTTTCCACAGTCGATTGACTTCACCGTGTAAGTATTTCTTTTTGGGGTTTATGAAAGTGTAAGAAACGCGATAATCGGAATACCAGCACAATTCATTTATTAAATACCTCGCTGATACAGTATTTTAAATTTTGTTTGCAGCATGGAAATTTTGCAAATTATTATTTTGCTCAAATGTTTGATAGCACTTATAAAGGTAATGCCTTCTCTGGAGCTCATCGGATAACTTTCTCTCTAATTATTCATCATGTTAACGCAGCGCACTAAACGCTCACAGCCAAATCTGTTCACTTACAGCAATACGGATAGACGAAGGTGGCATATTTTATCAATAATGCGTCTGTGGGTGCAGTCTGCATAGTCATCAACATAGAAAGCGCTAGAAGAAATGCATCACATTGTCTGAGGTTGCACTGCCCAGAATACATGATAAAGACGTGTAAATATGTTTGATTAACACCAGTAGATGGCGCTGCTATGAACAAAAGGTGAAATGTTAATAGGGGGATATCAACAGCCTGCTTGTTATACGAGGACAATCAACTATGCTTCCCTCATAGTCAGACCTCATGTTCGGTATAATTTAACCTTAAACTCATTTTGAATAAAATATAAGGCTCTACATGTCGCTGATAAACATTATAATGGACAAAATATCTTGCTAATCCCGCTAATTGTCCATTGTCGTTTGGTCTTCAGCAACATAATGTATCAGCGACCGACGAGCGAAGTTCTGTTTCGAAAAGGGAAATCATTATCGTTTTGACACCTGAGTATAATACAGATTGCAGTATTACAAATAGCGCGGTTACAACTACATGTTAATAATGCTTACAATAGAATCTCGTTCACAATACATTTTAGACATGAAACTTGTCAACGTTCAATTCTTTACACGCCAGTCCCATGTTACAGACTGTCGGAACTTACAAAATAAGCGGTGCAATAAACGGCAAAATAAAGGGACGCTCACACGCTGGATGTCTCAAATGCTATAAACGAAATTGATAATTTGTTATCTGGGCTGCGATATCAAAACATTTTCACGCTACGAAGCAATTGATAACTATAAATATCCGATGAACATATCGTTGCTTAGAATTTTTCATAGCATACGTAGGAAGCTACTGGTAACAATAAATCTAATATGTGTCCTATTATTTAAGCAACAATTAGTAGACATTATCATGACATACAGAATTAGGTTCCAAATAGCAGTATTGTACTTTGTTTTATTGCAAATCTCACCCGCGCAGATATCCTGGCTGCGTCGTGCATTGTTCATACACACACTTGTAAATGGAGCAAAAGAATATTAATGCTGTGTTTTGTCTTGAATTTGGCACTATTGAAGTCTTTATTCCACGACTTAAAAATATATCGGTGAGTAGCCTACCTGTTTGCATGAATATGCCAAGAAACCATGCTGGCTGTGTTAACTGGGAAAAAATATATGCTGAAGCGATAATCACAAGATTACACTTGACGCACAGCCTATGCAGACGACCTTACTTGGACACTATTGTTTGCATTACGTTTGAGTTGCTTCCTTCCCCTGATATCGCTTGTTATTCGCACAGTGCATTCTAACCAAATGATCCCTGAGAGTGAAATTGAAGCACGATGATAAGATTTCTACCCGATGAGCCTTGGTCACCCTAGTAATGACTTGGGCTGAATATAATATATTACTATCAGTGAGGTGAGCATAAAGATCCAATCAATAAAGGCTGAGAACACACAGTGTCAATTAGCAAAATGTACGCATGATGCGCCCTATGTTGTGTGTCTGTGATGGGACGGTTGTCCTAGGGTGAAACAGCTAAATGACCTTACGTGTAAATATCGCTGCACACATGGCATAATCTGGGTAGGAGGAGCATATCTAACACACGTTCTTTTCTAGTGCAGTAGGAGATAGGATATAGCGTTATTATTCCCAGGACAGTGACGTCTATATGGGTGTGACTGGTTTGTGCCCAAGGTTTCATGTAAATGTCAAAAGTAGTCTTGCTACAAAGAACACATTGATGAATGACAATTAACACCCAAGCATGATCATATCATCTGTAATTAGAACAGTGTTTCATCGAATCAGCCTTCTGATGGCATTCTTTGTATGTCAAGCAAAGACAAGCTACCTGTCATGCAACACTGTTATTTTAAGTCATCTGTAGTTAATAATTAATCAGCCTTCCATAAATTGACATTCCGAGAACATAGATTAATGTCGTCTCTCAACTATTTGAATTATTCGATTCAAAGCCGCCTGCCTCTTTGCCAAACCAAGGAATCTACTTTGAGAGTCATGAATTGTGGGATTACTCATTTGTTGAAAGTAAGCGCGGCCTCATTGATGCAGGATGAATGTTACACAGCTATGGATAGCAGGCTGCAGTGTTTCATCGAATCAGCCTTCTGATGGCATTCTTTGTATGTCAAGCAAAGACAAGCTACCTGTCATGCAACACTGTTATTTTAAGTCATCTGTAGTTAATAATTAATCAGCCTTCCATAAATTGACATTCCGAGAACATAGATTAATGTCGTCTCTCAACTATTTGAATTATTCGATTCAAAGCCGCCTGCCTCTTTGCCAAACCAAGGAATCTACTTTGAGAGTCATGAATTGTGGGATTACTCATTTGTTGAAAGTAAGCGCGGCCTCATTGATGCAGGATGAATGTTACACAGCTATGGATAGCAGGCTGCTGCTCTGATTGGACGTATACATTCCACACAGTGTTGTGATAATGCATGTTGTTTTCCATCTGGCGCCATTTTACATGCTGTGCGCTCGGATATTCTAACCGTTTAGGAGGCCTGCAAATGTCCTTCGGGAATGAGTAGCAAAACAAACCAGCTTGCGACGCGTGAGGGAATATGATGAATCTATAACGTACGTACGACTCCGTGGTGTTTTCAATAGGGTGGAACCAAAACACAAGCTGCTCATAGGGTTTTATTGGCTCTGTTATTCTAATGTATTTTTTTCGCTGTATGAAATGAATATTGCAGACGCCTTTGAAGTATTTATGCGTGGGTTGAAGCTCAATCTATTTCAATCCTAAACGCTCATTCTGAATATCATATCACTTGGACCGAGGTAAATGTAACCTAGGGCTTTTCATTCTTTATCCGTTTATGGAAAATATTTATTTGGGTGAAGTCGATGGTATAAGAACTGTGGCTAAGTAATTAATAAAATCTT
This sequence comes from Urechis unicinctus, assembly GCA_034190875.2. Classification (NCBI taxonomy): domain Eukaryota; kingdom Metazoa; phylum Annelida; class Polychaeta; order Xenopneusta; family Urechidae; genus Urechis; species Urechis unicinctus. Next base: position 19,538,107 of record CM067348.1, read on the forward strand.
CAGCCTTTACAATCACCGCATTTATGTATGTTTGCGTTTGTATGATGCATGTATACGATTGCGCAATTGCTTGTTCGTGAGTGTTTATGCGATCCGATTTTCTCAGCATATTAAGTAGCCGTGCACCTTTAAATAACGAGGTATGGGTAAGCGCATAACATGTTCCACTTTGGGCCATTGAAGTGAAGCGTATTGTTCAATGTGGATTATTATTATGAGTCAATAAGCAGTTTGGATGGCAATTCGAGACCATAACCTCTGGCAAGTGTGAATGTTAATCGCAAAAAACAGTGTTATTTGTGTCTGTTGTCAATAAACATCACCATGCATGCTGGATGTAACGACACAATGTTTTTACAAATCTTTAGACCATGAAACTAACGTTATTTATGGTTATATATTCCACCTGTATGAATCTTAATAATGTATCTGAATAATTTATGATTTACAAACAAATAATATTGTACCTTCAATCGCCAATGTTTTAAACACTATTATTACCCACACTACTAAGTAGTTGTTCATTTGCTGTTATGAAAATCGTTACCTCTGCGCGCACATTTACAGACAATCAAATTATTTCAATTAGGACACCGGCAACTCCCATAACCGTCACTACCCGCGTGATCAGAAACAGCATCTGATAGATTTTCTTTCGGGGGAAACCTACGCAACGTATTTATTTAAAGCTGCAATCCGAACCAGTGGTCCAATAATCTAGCTAACATGTCGAAGCAATTGCGTTAGGTTTCTTGCGGGGAACGGACGTCAGTTCTGGTATCCAATATTGTACATAATACGACACGCAAATAGCGCCGGGGCATTTTTTCCAAACGGAACAGGATACCAATACGTTAATGCCACAATCTCGTAAAGCACCGTAACATAGAATACAAGACCGCATGCACAACTCGTGTAATCATATTAAAACATGTATGCACTGACGAAGTATTTGAATATGAAAACAGCCACACTATGACGACCACCAATAATCTATAAACTTCTAGCCGTTGCCCATCATACGTTACTAATTGGTCAGCGCCATACAGAAAAATGATCATGTAGCTATATAACAATCAGCAAGTGCAGATTATTCTGCCCCAGTCTACATATTGCTGTTTTATAGCTTTCCATGCATTTATAAAAACTGCTCCATGCCAACAAAACCGTTGTAATTTCTGATTCGAGGCAAAAATGAGGATACATTTTTGGATAGAGCTCAGACCAGGGCAACACATAGATCTGTGCGTTTGAATATAAATCACAAATGGTATAAATTGTATTCAACTATTACGAGTCCGCCCCATTCTTTCTTGGTTAGATAGGGAGTTGATCCACGTTTAACGTAAGTTGTGAAGTTATGTCACAGAGCTTGCTGTACACAACCTTGCATCATTCACGGGAAACGCTTTCTGGATGATTCGAACTCCCAACTATCTCATGCATTACAAACCTCACCTTACAATTCTAAATATTCATCAAATATACATGAAGGCTGAATGAAGGCTGAATATCGGCTTAACATCGGCTGGCTGCAATTGTCTGCACCCTTTAAAGAGGTGACCCACCAGATACCCAACCCATTGCATGCAGATTTGGCTCCATTTATTGATCAAGGGCTAAAAACAAAGCTAGAAGTAATGGATTTAATTGACACCATGAGTATCAAACAGCTAACTAAGTACTTCCAATCAATTTAACGGCATAATGCGTACGATACCAACCCGACTTGCATGGAACTGACATATTGATAGTGTAATTCTAAATTTTAAACATTGAACGTATCTGTATTTTATACATGACTTTTGTCCAGGGATGTTATTTATTTTTTTATTTTTTTTAGCTATATATATATATATAAATATATGCATATATATAGATATATATATATATATATATATATATATATATATATATATATATATATATATATATATATACATATATATATAGAGATATATATATATATATATATATATAAATATATATATATATATATATATATATATATATATATATGTATACAGATATATATATCTCCCTATATATATATATATATATATATATATATATATATATATATATATATATATATATATATATATATATATATATATATATATATATATATATATATATATATATATATATATATATACATACTAATTTATATATGCATTTATTTGCTACATATTTTCATATTTTCTAGTTCATCTCCGTATCTAAATAGGGTTGCAGTCGAACGAATAGTGCATTATCAAGGGTGTCATTTTCAGTTATTTGCATTTTCATGAGTCCAGGAATGCAATTACTACAAGTTCAATTGGGATATTATTGTGTTTAATATAATTTCAATGTTAAAGGCATCATGCTGACTAGCAAATTTTATGCAAGGGCTGTTACAATATCATGGAGGTTTTTGCATCGTTGAAATACACAGCCTGATATGACAGTCTTTATATGACTGAGATACAGGATTGAAACACGTTCTTTCTTACTATACATCAAGTCAACTATCAAACACAGACTTGTTGCAAATTTTAGCCGAACCCACATTTCAATCCTGTCCTTAGATTCGATAATGTTGCAGTGAGTAGCTTAGAGTAAGCACTAATGATATCGGTCTTCCTCCAACACAGTACAAAATAAACCTGTGGTACATACTTAGTATAGCTTTAAGATAGCAATTTAAGGATAATATAATTATCGGTACGGTTATGAGAAATTCTTATTTCCGCTGTTCAGCCGAGTTATGTTTTTAATATCAAAGATCGGAAGTAAACAGGAGCAATCATATTCATGCTAGCTACCGATGATAAAAGTCTCCATATGCTTGAATTTTATTTCTCTGGTATATTTTGAGATTATTGAGTAGGAAGAGGCTTCGATAAATTACGCAATATTGGAAAACATCAGCCTTATTTAAAGCAGTTTTGCATTCACGGCAATATATAGCGGATATGACTTTTGACTCGCTTAACAAAAGCCAAATATTCTATATCTTCCATGTTGCTGAGGTCCATTATCGTAGGGTCTCATGTTTCTTAGCTAACCGAAACCATTTTGAATCATATCAACATTCACAATTATCAATTACATCCCTTTTCAATAGTCATAATTCGCCATTCCGGGATTTCCGCCTTGCTGCTGAAAGGATCTGAAAACAGTTCACTGGATTAAAACGTATCGGCAACTTGCAGTATGAAATGTCTGAGCTTATTATTTCTTTAACTATCCATACCAACAAGCAAATACGTCAGGTGAAGGATACTGGTCAAACGAGTTACAAATCAAATGGTTTAACAAACGATAGTAACATGTTGCAATCTATATGGTCATAACACATGGGCCATGCTTTAGTCTTCCATATTTGTAGCCCCTTAAGGCCGTTAAAACACTACCTAGATAAGCCTACACAAGTTGCGCATGCAAACATGCATCATTCCTGATACAGGATTTTGTAATTCGGGGATGACAGCTTTTTAAAGTGATTCATTTGACACAATACGCCGCTATCATCGATTGTTACTTGGTCCACTTTCCCGCTAAGTTTTTTAATAATGACGGGCGCAACCATTACACCGACGCGCGAAATTGCTTTGCAGTCGAAAGCAAGCGCCATCATTTAACGTCATAACGTATGATATATGCGCAGAGTATACATGTTAATTTACATGAAGCTGGGGATATATAATTAATGACTGCCAAATGAGAACATTGTGAATGCACTACGGAAGCCATGCAGGAGTCTTTGTTTGCCGGGTATTAATTTTATTTTATTCTGCACAGAAGCGCTGCGTCCATATGATGTTATTTCTCAGTTCGTAGAATTAATCATCGATCTTTTTTTACAGGAAGCTCCCTAAGCAGATACATCCAAAATATAGGTAGCATAATTAATGTGCACGCCAATGATTTTATTTCGTCCCTCACATTTGCGAATGGATAACATATGGTGTAGTGCTAATAGCTGTGGACACATTCAGAACATTGACTATATAGTGACCAAGGATATAAAAAAAACCAATGCTTGGCCTTGTGCTCCTTCGGGAATTCAATTATACTATCTATAAGGATAACTCATCGCATTTATACTGCATCCCATCTCTTAATATCAAAAAGGCATAGGCAAATATCCCCATATTGTTGACTACAACTGAGATAGATCTGAGACAGTAAACCTTCCTATGGAGACCATGATTAACAGTGAACATTCGATAACACTGCAAATATGCTAGTGCTAAGAAACCCCCAAATAACACGACAGCATATAGCAAGTTTTTAACAGCCTGAAGACAATGCCACGTATAAAACTGCGTTGCCCTGTCGTTTTTCAGCCATCATATGTAGGCACATCGTGTATCATGTCAATATTTTTTTTCAACACACGCAGTGACTACAATCATATTGCGGGATTTACAGGGATGCATATATAATATCAATTATTAACATGCAGCATTTTTGGTCGATTGGGCGATAATACTTTACCTAAAGTGAACATTTAGTTACACGATACAATACCATTTAACTACCATCATGCCAACAACATCGACCGAAACAGTATGAACTTTTCTTAGGCTCATGCAAGCGAATTATAGACAAAACAGAGAATGCATATACTATATCATGGACAAATCTAGTCAGCGTTTTTATTCGGACGGCAACATCTAGAGGCAGTGCTAAATATTTCAAGCCGAATAAGATGACCAGGTCTGAACTCTATTTAAACATGTTTCCTCATTTTTGCCTCGGATCTGAAAATACAACGGTTTTGTTGGCATGGAGCAGTTTTTATAAATGCATGGAAAGCTATAAAACAGCAATATGTAGACTGGGGCAGAATAATCTACACATGCTGTTTGTAATATATTAACATGATCATTTAGCTGCATTGTGCTTACCAACAAGTAACGTATGATGGGCAACAGATACAAGTTTACAGATTATTGGTTGTCGTCTTGTTTTCATATTCATCTACTTCGTCAATGCATACATGTTTGAATATGATTACACAATTTGTACTTGTGATCTTGTATTCTATGTTGCGGTGCTTTCCGAGATTGTGGCATTTACCTATTACGTTTGAGCAAAATGCGCCGTCGCAATTTGCGTATCGTATTATGTACACTATTAGATACCAAGAAGCGGATTAAACAGTCAAACTGAGATAATGCCAAACCGATCTTAGGCTTATTGTCTTAACGTCACTTTGTTCATATTCACGGCAGTGTCATACTTTTTATGTAATCCACACTAGATGTAATGGTTGACTAATATCCCCACAAGAAACCTAACGCAATTGTTTCATTGTGTTAGCTAGATGATTGGACCACTGGTTCGGATTGCTGTTTTGAATAAATTCGTTGCGTAGGTTTCCCCAAAGAAAATCTATGAGATGTGGTTTTTGGTCATGCGGGTAGTGAAGGATATTGTAGTTGCCGGTGACCTAATTGAAATAATTTGCTTGACTGCATATTGATCTAACGAGATGTTTCAATCCCTAAATGTTGGATAATTAATACAATACAGCTGCTGTTGTTATCAAGGACATGCGATCGGAACATTTGTTGAAAGGATACATTCAACAATTTATGTGCAAAGCAGATCCAATTCATTTATTGCTTATTGTTACTTGAAATTGCTCGAATTAATAGAAAAGAAACAAGTCTTGTAAACGGGGTTAGAATGAAATTTACCCAAAACAACGCCCACAAATATATATATGTTTCCAATTACCGGGCACAGCGAAGCAGCCTAAAGAGCCTCTTGAACGGACATCATTTACATTCCGCTGTGAATCAGCATTACACCTGGTCATGAAGAGGGGATGTGTGCATGCTGTGCAGTACCAGCTGTAAGTGGCACTTACCTGAAAAAGAGCATAATGGTAAAACACACCGACTTGTTTGTTGGAGGGGTAAGGGGTAGCAGGGGGTGTGGGCAGAAGTTGTTTGTTTGAAAAGCTGCCTGTGCGCGTTTCTGGGAGAGACAACGATTTTCGTAACAGCAAATGAACAACTATGTTTATTTATTAGTAAACTACAGAACGTGGAGTGCTGTAAACATCGGGATTGGCATGCCACTGCTATAAATAAATATTTTCGTTGCACTCACAAACTTAGTAATGTGGGTGGTAAAAGTATTGCACTCTATTAAAACATGGACGATATAATGTACAAAATTATTTGTTTGCAAACTATACATTATTCGGGCACATTATTAAGATTCATAGAGGTGGAAAATATAGGCATAAGTAACCTTAAATTCATGATCGATCGATTCGTACACATTGTACCGTTACATCTTGCATCCATGGTGAAGTTGAAAACCAGACACAAATATCACTGTTCGATGATTAACATTCACACCATTAGAGGTAATTGTCGCGAATTGCCATCCAGACTTACTGACTCTAATAATAATAATTCTCATTGAACAATACGCTTCTCATTAAGGGTCCTCAGTAGAACATGTTATGCGCTAACCCATAACTCGCTGTTTGATAGGTACACAGCTGCTTACTATGCTGAGAAAACCGGATCGCACCAACACTCACTAACCAGCAATTGCGCAGTCGTATACATACATGAATGCAAACGCAAACATACATAAACGCGTTGATTGAAAAGGCTCAAGATTGTATTAATGAACAAAAAATCCTTAGCCACAGTTCAATTACCATCGACTTCACCCAAACAAATAGTTTCCATAAACGGATGAAGAATAAAAAGCCTTAGGTTGAGTTTACCTCGGTCCAAGTGATTTGATATTCAGAATGAACGCTTAGGATGGACGCATAAATACTTCACAGGCGTCTGCAATATTTATTTGGTACAGTAAAAACAATAAACATTAGAAAGCAATCAAAAGCAATGTGAAAGAAATCCATACTTTGTCTATTCCCCTGTAAATGCTTGTCAAAGCTGACAGTCTTTAACAGTGGTTGTACAAAAGGTGAATCATGTGGAGAACATTAACAATTTTCATATGTAAGAATTTTGCCAATGATGTATTGCATACTGCAATTGCAAAACACCACGACGTCGTACGTACGTTATAGATTCATCATATTTCCTCACGCGTCGCAAGCTAGCATGTTATGCTACTCATTCACCAGTGACATTTGCAAGTATAAGCCTCCTTAACGGTTAGAATATCCGAGCGCATGGCATACACAACGGCGCCAGATGGAAAACAACATGCATTATCACAACGCTTTGTGGAATATATTTGTCAATTCAGAGCGGCAGCGTTTCTATCCATAGCTGTGTAACATTCATCCGGCATCAATGGGGCCGCGCTAACTTTCGACAAATGAGTAATCCCACAATACATGACTCTTAAAGTACATTCCTCGGTTAGGCATGCGGCTTTGAATTGAATAATTCCAATTGTTGAGAGCCGACATTTACCTATGTTCTCGGAATGTCAATTTATGGAGGGCTGATTAATTATTCGCTACGGATGACTTAAAATAATAGTGTTTCATGACAGGTAGCTTGTCTTTGCTTGACAATCACGGAATGCCATTTAACTGGCAATATTGCGAATTATCATGCCACCGGAAGGCTGATTCGACGAAACACTGTTCTAATTACCTATAGTATGATCATGATAGGGTGTCAAGTGTCATGTGTCATCATCAATGCGTTGTTTGTAGCAAGACTACTTTTGACATTTACAGAAAACTTTGGGCACAAACCAGACACACCCATATAGATGTCACTGTCCTGGGTATAATTACCCTATATCCTATCTCCTTCTGCGATAGATAAGATCATGTGTTAGATATGCTCCTTCTACACAAATTATGCCTTGCGTGCAGCGATATTTACACGTAACGCCATTTAGCTCTACCAATTGGTAACCCTAGGACAACCGTCGCATAACAGACAAACAACATAGGGCGCATCATGCATATATTTTGCTAATTGACACTGTGTTCTCAGCCATTAAATGATTGGATCACCTTACTAATAGTAATATATTTTATTCTGCCCATGTCATTACTAGGGTGACCAAGGATCATTGGGAAAAATTCGCATCCACGTGTTTCAATGTGAACTCTTAGGGATCATTTGGTTAGAATTCATTTTGCTTCGAATAAAAAGCGATATCAGGGGAAGGAAGCAACTCAAACGTAATGCAGACAATAGTGACCAAGCAAGGTCGTCTGCATAGATTGCGCCGTCAAGTGAAATCTTGTGATGATCACTTCAGCATATCTTGTTTCAGTTAACACAGCCAGCATGGTGTCATGGCATATTCATGCATACAGGTAGTCTCCGAAACGATATATTTTTAAGTCGTGGAATGAAGACTTAAATAGTGCCAAATTCAGGACAAAACACAGCATCAATACTCATTTGCCCCGTTAACAAGTGTGTGCATGAACAATGCACGACGCAGCCAGGATATCTGTGCTGGCGAGATTTGCAATAAAACCAAATACAATTCTGCTATTTGGAACCTAATTCTATATGTCATGATAATGTCTACTGATTATTGCTTGAATAATAGGACACATATTAGGTTTATTGTTATCAGTAGCTTCGTATGTATGCTGTAAAAAATACTAAGCATCGATATGTTTATCGGGTATAAATAGTTATCAATCATTTAATTGCTTCGTAGCGTGAAAATGTTTTGATATCGCAGCCCAGATAACAAATTATCAATTTCGTTTATAGCATTTGAGACATCCAGCGTGTGAGCATACATTTATTTGGCCGTTTATTGCACCGCTTATTTTGTCAGTTCCGACAGTCTGTTGCATGGGACTGGCGTGTAAGGAATTGAACGTTGACAAGTTGCATGTCTAACAAGTCTTGTGAACAGGATTCTATTTAAATCATTAATAACAGGTAGCTGTAACAGCGCTATTCGTTATACTGCAATTTGTATTATACTCAGGTGTCAAAACGATAATGATTACCATTTTCGAAACAGAACTTCGCTCGTCGGTCGCTGACACATTATGTTGCTGAAGACCAAACGACAATGGACAAGTAGCGGGATTATCAAGATATGTAGTCCATTTTAATGTTTATCGGCGACAAGTAGAGCCATATATTTTATTCAAAATGAGATTAAGGTTAGGTAATACCGAACATGAGGTCTGACTATGAGGGAAGCATAGTTGATTGTCCTCGCATAACAAGCCGTTGTCATCCTCCTATTAACATTTCACCTTTTATTCATAGCAGCGCCATCTACTGGTGTTAATCAAGCATATTTACACGTCTTTATCATGCATTCTGGACATTGCAACCTCCGACAATGTGATGAAGTTCTTCTAGTTGTTCCCACGTTGATGATTACGCAGACTACACCCACAAACGCATTATTGATATGATATGCCACCTTCGTCTATCCGTATTGCTGTTAGTTAACAGATTTTGTTTTGAGCGTTTATTGCGCTGCGTTTACATGATGAAGAATTAGAGAGATGGTTATCAGATGAGCTCCAGAGAAGGCATTACCTTTATAAGTGCTATCAAACATTTGAGCAGAACAATAATTCCATGCTGTAAACAAAATTCAAAATACTGTATCAGCTAGGTTTTTTAATATATGAATTATGCTGGAATTCCGAATATCGCGTTTCTTACACTTCTTAAACTCAAACATGTAATATATACACAGTGAAGTCAATCGACTGTGGGGAAAAACCCAATAAACATATTCCATATTTGGAAGTCCCCAATAATATATACATATGGTATACATACATCTGATTACTTACAATCTGTTTGTTATAGGTATCGCTGATGGTAAGAGGACTTCATGCTGTGTCATTAAATTAGCGATTAGTTTGAAGCGTTTACTGAGTCTCGGTTGAGATATGGAAGATATGTGGTTCCTTATTTCACCATGTCATACATGGTTTTTATCATTTTAATGCAACAACAACGACACCCCAATATACACCGAAATGATTATAATTGATGTAGGTATAAGTGAACAAAGTATTATATGTATCTCTTCCAGAGCACCAGTACAATCTTCGTTTTTTGTATCTATCTATTGGAAACTTGTACTCGATGCTGTTTTGAATCACGAGGCTCACGTATTTACATTATATCGTCGGCGGCATCTAAGCATCTATCGTTCGCGATTTTCTGCGCGCACCATGAATTCTCACAAGCAAGCTAATATGGATCTGGTTATGTTTGATATCATGCGTTTGCATTTAGCAATATATAACTGAGCATGAATTATATATCATCAGAAAATGCTCTGGTAATGGCGGCTTTCAGCGATATAGCAATAATAGGTGCTGCAAGCAACGATATTTATAAGTTAGGCAATGCTTACATTGATTAAACAATCGTACACAGATAAGGTAAATGATGATAATGAGACAACCCTGAAGCGTTACTAGACGCTTATGTTGTGCTATGATTATGCGTAAATATTACGTAATAACCAATAAATTGTAGCATGCGTCTGAAAAGTTGGACAGCATTATCGATACGTTGCGCAAGCATTCTCAGTAATTGTCCACAACGAACCAAATGGAGCTATGCAGGCCAGATCCCAATGTTGCTTTCATCGATTATAAAGTCCGAATCGATTGAAGATCGCGTGTCATTTTCTGACACTTATATCTCGTTTGATATCTAATACAAATCCATCATCCTGCACAAAATTTATCAAGCTGATATATTTTGAAGGTAAAAGGGGCTCTGCATTGATTTTGTATCAATATGTGGAAGCGTCGTATTTAACACTTCAATTGGAACTTATCAAGAGCAGTTAGTTTATGCACGTCGTTGAATTTCCTAGCCCTAATGATATTCGCCCGGCCTCGTATCTTGTTACTCTGCACAGACATGCTGCAAACAGCCCGTTCTGTATCCAAATATCTAACCTGGTTGATAACTGAACCCCAGCTGTAAACATTCGATGTCTAAATCCTATCCAACTCGGTGGGCTATCATCTATTTGGCGCCGGCTGCTTGATCTGATACCGCATTGTGTAGAGCACAGCAGAGGCTGAGCTGATGATATGTATCGTGGCAAAATTTGCGTAATCGTGATAAACTTAAATGTTATCGTGGAAGGAGTCTGAGTATGATAGGAGCTTCAATATATGAGTTATCTGATGATATGATATGCGTTTTGAGCCCGCCTCATTAATCATCCGTTAGTTTAATGATTCAGTGTTATTTTATGGGATTCTATATGCTGTTATAAAGCATGTCATGTAAGAGATATAAACTAAAGATAAATTCGAAGAGGTGTCATAATCGACGTTATATATTTGCCTTCAAATGCCGGCAGCCGCAATCAGTTAATGCTTTATCACAGGGCTTGTTTGCAAATTTCGGCAGAATCCGTTGCGGTTACACTTTTGCATTTGACCATTTCTAACATTGTGCATGTTTCCAATCAGTACCGAGATTTTGATCTGCAGTGAATTACGACTGTGTGATTAAGACGCAATGCATCATCAATTACTTATCAATTATGTTGGGCACATACAATATCTAGAGGTAGAGAGCTTGTATTAACATAGCATTGGAGGAAGAAATGATTTATTCATCAATTAACGACCCTGTATTCCACATAGCCATGTATCATTCAATACGTTACCGTATCGTCTAGCCTACACACGAGTACAGTGCTGTGTAAGTCTAGTAAGAATACACAGTTACCAGCCTACGCTGATCAGATAACACTTATAGTCGGTGAAGATTGTGAATATCATTTTTATTTATCCGGAGCTCCCCAACTTGCTGGTATCGAACGCAATAATAATCATCAGTTGGTCTGTGAGAGCGTGAATAAAGGAGATAATACAATAGCTCTGCCAAATTAGACATCGATCGACGGTCTGATCGCAATATCGTGCTGACTGAGGACACTTACTGCAGATGCAAAGTATAGGAGATCGTACGTGCCGAACGTGTTCAAATTTAAGCGAAACACCACTGACCTATATCCAACTTATGCTGTGAATGTAGCTAGCCAGCTATATTCACAGCATAAGCCACTGATCTAGCGCCTTCAAACAGCCATAATATCCAATGGACGACGAAGTTGATAGACCCCATTGGTTGTTTCCAGAAAGTTATCCTTCAAATTATAGATTTACAGATCGCCATCCAACGTCGGTATTGCTGTTGTTCAGTTTTGTTATTTGCATTGCCATAGGAATGTTGTGTAGGATTCAAGAGGGTCATGTTCATGCCAAGTATATGCCTTTTGTTAAAAGGTTGTGCACCCAGGCTGAGAATGTGTTTACCCTGAACATCACAGCCGACAGAGTTGCCCTAGCAACGTATCTAGGAAGTATCCTGAAGTGTTGTGTACATGTTAACTGCGGTAACGGTCAAATTCACATTCTACGCCATTCCAAAGTTAGCACCACTACTTATTTACTTCCAAACGGATGATGCATTGCCAGGGAATACAATTGTGCCGTTCATCCCTGCGCGATAGATGGACAATGCGCAGCGTAGGTGATTGGTAATAGCTCGCCTCAATTTCCCGTACACTATTAATATAGTCCTTGATCAGTATTTATGGCTGAAATTAACTAGGAACTTCGCCTCCCATGGTGGTTTTTTATAACATAAGCATACCAATATTGATGGTATCATTATAAGACCAGATTGGTTGGAAATACAAATTATATAACAGATCATTTTGGTGTGCCTATTAGAAAATTGTGATATATTTACATAAAAATACCCTTTTAATGAGAAAATTCTGCGGTTCTCAACCAATCACGACAATGTTTAACATGATTACCGTTGCGATTTATATTGAGCTGTAATTATTTCTCACTTTTGCACCTAATGGTTGTTTATAAAACCCACCTGATTAAATCGTTTTGTGATAACAAAGATTACGTAATCGATAGGTTATCAAGCAAAGAAACTTCAATTCAAACAAAGAATGAATATGAGAAGAAAAACATGCTTTAATCAACAACCATTTCATGCTTGATAATCATTTAAAGTTAACATTTTATGCTTGATAATCATTTAAAGTTAACATTTCATGCTTGATAATCATTTAAAGTTACTTTTCATGTTTGATAATCATTCAAAGTTAAGGGATTTCCTTGTCATTGACTGGGCTTTCCGCTGCTCGTTCATTATTTTGGTACGAACTTTGTTGTACGGATAGGTTATGCCGTTCTCTTGGATGATGCGCATAATCTCTTGTTTTCCTGGGGGACAGAGTTTAAAAACACCCGACATTAATCAACATGTCCGCTTGATAATACAGTTAACATTAAACCAAAAATTCACGCATTAACAGCTTTCAGTCATATAACTGTTACCAGGCAGTTTGCGTTTGGGACTTGTAAGCTTGATATACTGTCCAAAAGCCTTGTGGATGATGCTTGTCTGGGCAGAATCCCATTTGCAGCGCTTTTCCATTGGGCCCTCATCACAACTGTTATCTTCATCAGGTGCAACTAGAGCTGATTCTGCAAAAACATTTCCTACCAATTACTTAAATATATTCTAAACCCAAACTTGAAACACCAATCAATAGCTCACATATATGATAGCATAAAAAAAAATTGTCACTGACCATTCAATTGGAAATTGGCAGGATCATAAACTTCAAGTGAATCTGGCCATACCACACAAAGGAAACACATATATATATAATTTATCCTGCCGCCCGACACTTGAATTATGCATTGGCATCCATACAACGTCATATATTAAAGTATTATTTTTTTTAGTTCTACCACCAGTCACAACAAAGCATTATCTATATAAACAGAGCACAGAAAGACTAATTGCACTCTGAGAAGTGCCATTCATCGTCTCAATCAAGACAGAATATTCACCAGTTTTGCCGACCATTTGTGCCGTCGTGTCCAAGTTGTTGAGGAACGCGCCAACTCGAGACACAGCAAGAGCGGGCAGCGGCCTCTGGTAGGTACCGCGGTTGACCTCGGACGAATGCCCCATGTGTTTGTAAAACAACTCGCGATCTTGTTGGGAGACGTCCTGTTGAGCGTATAGTGCAGAGATGCGAGCTCTTTGGTTGGTAGCATTTACCAGACTGCAGTCAATGCCTGCTTTTTTCATCACTGCTTCCGTGGCGCTCCATCCAGCCACATGCCGTGAGGATCCAATATTGGGGAAAATGAATGTGTTTTCCTCCAATATATTTGCGCCACTTCTCCTTTCATTGTCGGCAAGTAAATCCATTGCATTGAAGCAATCTTTTGGGATGATGATGCTTACCAAGTGATTACCCTTACCCGTACAGTAGGTTACGTCCAATTCAGAGGAATGGTAATCGTCATCGGTTTGCCATTTTCTTCGTTCAGTCCATTGTTTGATGGTCATTCTACAAGGCTCCCCACCTCGCCTTGCATAGAAAAGTGTGAGCTTACTACAAGTCAGATTCCTTAGCTCAACAAATTCGGAAGTGGCAAATTCATCGATAGTGATTCCTGAAAGGTATGTGATGCGATCCACTGTGTGGTTTCTGAGTTTCACCATAACTTCTTACGGCTTAAGCGTTCTTGTCTTGATTTGTTAATCAGATATTTACAATCACTGAACATCAGGTTCTGGTGGTGCTTGAGCAGGCTTTTAAAATGCCCAAGCTCCTTTACCTGTTCCTTTCCCTGTTCCCCAGAAAGCATAAGGGCCTCTCCCTGTATTATTTCAGCTGATCGCATCAGTAGATAATATAATGAATTCTTCAATCCATATTTGAGTGTTTTGTCATCTGATGTGAGGCTAGTGATTGCTTCTCTAAGCGTTGTCCAGTTGCCGCGGTGGAACATGTCTCCAGCATCCTTCATTTCAGAGTCATCTTGCTTTTGAACTTCTAAGTACAGACTTGCAAGCATGCGCATATCAGCCATAACTGATTTGCGTACTTCTTCTTGTTTATCCACTTTTGATCGATCCTTTGCCCAAAGATGCTTGCCTATCATTTTTATTGTGCTGTCTGTTCTGCAACAGTCTCCAACGGCATTGCTGTGGAAGCTACTTAAAATCTCTTTAAAGTCATTGCCTTCCTTTGAGTTGATGACCATTGCCGAAATTGATTTTGGCCTCATCTCCTCCTTGCATTGGCGCCTGTGCCGATAGAAGTATAGCTTGCTGTACGCCCCTTTGCACGATGAGCAATGGACAGTTTCGGCCTTAGTGGAACTCCGTTTGATGCGTTCAAAACAAGTCGGTGTCTTCGTCTTGTTTTGTTTAACAATTCCAGCATTGCGCAATTTTGCGAATGCCCTCCGTTCATCTATTTTGGATAACTCAGCCCCTCAGATTTTAATGTGTAATTATGTCCACATTTAACTATAACATGCAAATGTAAAGCTTTAACTTGGTTATTTGTGGCCTCCTTGTAGAAATTGTATGCTAAGAAATCCTCATTTAAAGTGATTATCTGTGATACAGATGGTCAAAATGTTGACTTTGTGCTCCGGACTTTTTCATAACTCCTCTAAATGCTTCTATTGGGAAATTGCCACTCACTAATAGCCATTGATATCACAAAACCACCAGCAGTGTTATTTTGCTATTCCCCACTCATAGCCGCTCTCGCGCTCTGAGTGTCACGAGCGCGTATGCGCCCATCTAGTCCGTTAAGACCTCCAAACTATTCAGATACCCCCGTGACCCAGTTAACTGTAGCGCCTTAAGTTACCAAACCTCTTCCGCATCCTACTCCAACGCAAGAATGCTCTTCTGTCTTTACCCACCAGGCGACCATCATCCTGCACGGAAGTAACTGTCCCGAGAAATCATTATTGCATTCTTTTCCCTTAAAAGGTTTTAATTGTCAGTTTCTTGTCCGGTAGTGACAAAACCAACTGTCATGGAAAAGTCTGACAAAACTTTCATGGTTAGAAAAACCCAACAGGATATGCATTATGTCATGTTGCGGTTTGTCAGGTTGGAAGTAGCATAATTTGGTGGAGGATCGTTTTGAACTGGTTGTGTCATGTGGAAAGATAAATGTTCTATTCCCCAGATAGATTCCTATCGTTTACGTAGTACGAATATCTCCTCGAATAACACCCGTTTTGTCGCATTCTGAGTATCATAACAAAGTTCTACCGCATTTGTTAAAAGATACGGGATGGAGAGAAGAGATGAGTTTCCCAACCAATGCAGGTCAAATAGTTTATTGGGATGTTCCAATAAGCAGGGTTGATAGATTCAACGGTATGACATAAATTATTTAAAAAGTAATTTAAGCATGCCAACAGTTCCACTCACACACGCCAAATGGCTGTGAATCGTACAAGTGACTGAAACAGTCCAACTGATTTTGTAAATCAGATAAATTCCATATCGACGAACTTAAAATACGTGACTTGCCAACCTTTGACAAAGTCGCAATATGAAATCTCCCAAGGACGCGGACCGTTGCCATGGCGCCGAAGCTATATGGCGTTGGGAGATTTCTCAATGAAAATAAGCAGAATACATGGTGTCTTTAAATTGACCGTACCGCTTTATTCTTGGTTCTACAGAAGAGATAATCATACGGATGTGCTGAGGAGAGTCTCCTTTGTGTGGATCCGAGTGATAATCGTAAAGTTATTTGAGTTTCGGTGAATTATCCGGTTTTGAAGCGGCAAAATCGCGATTTAAAACATTTAACTCGAAAATCTGTCCGCCCTACTAATGTTGCAGCACGGGCGATTCCATGTCAAAAATGCTTGTAGGGCACGTATTTATTCTCTGATTCGTGGATAATCAAATTACCATCATTTATGTTATTGCTGTAACTATTATACATATCGATTGCCTTGGGCAGCTTCATGTTATTTAATCACTCTGGACACTGTAATCTGTCTGTCAACGATGTTGGACAACAATCCTCGTCCCTTGAATCGGGAGAGTCCAAACAGCTGTCATTAGTAATCGCCGTGTGACACAGCGACAATCTTGCGGCCCTGTCGGGTTGACAGGCTTCTGTGAAGTTCTGAGCGGCTATATTTACGCAGCATGAACCTGTAGAGGTGGAGGCAGCATCACGGAGCGTTAAGAATCCAGTCTTCGCTCTTATATTATACGTTTTAATGATTTATTTTCGTATGGTTAAATATTAACGGGAATCATGCAAACCAGCCGTATAGTTTCAGGGCAGTAGGGCTAGGCAACAGGGCACTTATCAAAGTATGTTCCTGTCATATTATGTCGTGTCCAAATGCATATATTCCTGCATATATTCACAATATGCTTCATCCAGCGTCACACTGACCTCAAACTGATTCATTTTATATTCTTTATTACATGTTTTATACCTTTATTGGACATTGAATTAACTTTGTGAATTTCCCTGAATCTCATTTCTCTATGTGAATGATATAAATCCCCTCAGGACACTTTGAATAAAACATGGATTAAACAATCTTTAAGTTTTAAATATATTGCCTTTATTCAGTTAGCTACATAATTACAAGTAGTTATAAAATAAAGTAAATACATCTGCATCTGCAGGCAATGTGCTGAAGGATCTGTCAAGGTCAGGAATATGTAGACAATGAATTTGTTTTGCTGATGATTAAACTTTGATTGTAGTTCATTTGCTTATCTAGGGTCACCTAAACTCTACCAGACATGTATCCACAATATAAGCATTCAGAGATGATTTAGCAAAAGAAATGGACCTCAATTGACTGAATGTATTGACCTCATAAGGATCAGTGATCAGGAAATCAAGCAAATAATTGAGGGCATTAGAACAGATAAATTTGAAAATGATCAGCAAGAAATACCACATCAGCATCTTATGTTGCACTAGCAGTAATATACTTTTAAGAGTCTTGGAGGGTTTCCATCTGGACACAATTAGTGAGTCCACAAGAGCTTGCCTGTACGATTCAGCAAAAGATGATTCTCCTGCTGTGCACCAGCTATAGTTGCACATTCTGTTACACACATAAAATTAACTTGTCAAACTGTCTATCAGTCTTATATCATAAGAAATAAAGGAAGTCTATGTAATACATTACACAACATTAATTCTTGCCAACCTGATTAGGTTGATCATCAATACACATGTCACATGGATCAATCTCTTGTTATAGGAAGTAAAAACTAATACTCTCTCATGTTGATTCTGTGACAAAACATTCACCAGATGTTCAGATTAAGTCTACAGTTCAGTCTTCAGCAACAGGGCTGGAAATTAACTAAAATGGCCACCCGTCCTGACCTGTCCCGATGACGGGTGGCCATTTTAGATGTTAACCGGCCTCAAGAAACTTTACCCCTTCAAACAAAAAAGATGCCATGTTAGGCGAACCCTAGTTTGGTTACATACTTGGATGGTGATAAGAACCCCAAGTCAGTGTCACGATTAGCTGTTGATAAGAACCCTAGGTCAGTGACATACTGGGATGGTGATAAGAACCCCAGGTCAGTGTCACGATGAGTTGGTGATAAGTACCCCAGGTCAGTGACATACTGGGCTGGTGATAAGAACCCCAGGTCAGTGTCACGATGGACTGGTAATAAAGAGAATCCCAGGTCTGTGTCATGCTGGGCTGGTGATGAAGAGTTGATACGAATTGCAGATAAATACAGAGCAGATTAAGTGTACATCAATTTGACACTGTACACAGGTGCATACATCATAACTGCAGGACCATCAATTAGGACCAGGTGGAGCTTAACAGTCTTCCTGGGTAAACAGAACCTCTGATAAAAATCTTCTACTTAAAACCGACTGATGACCCAAACTCACACACAACCAATACAGATAATACTCATTGTTTCGGTCATTTTTGTCATGCTGATGGTTTTATGACAATTAGACATAACATGTCTTTTTAAGCCCCAGTGATTGATATATCTCAACAGGATATAATAAAAAGAGAACCCAAAACATTTGTAAACAGTAGTGAAACCAAAACATTAATGAAGCCACAACATTGATGAAGCCACAGCATTGACGAAGCCACAACACTGGTGAAGCCACAAAATTGGTGAAGTCACAATATTAGTGAAATCACAACACTGTTGCAGCCACAACATTGGTAAAGCCAAAATATTGATGAAGCCACAACAGTGGTGAAGCCACAATATTGGTGAAGCCACAACATTGGTGAAGCCACAGTTTTGATGAAGCCACAGTATTGGTGAAGCCACAATAATGGTAAAGCCACAACACTTGTGAAGCCACAACATTGGTGATGCCACAGTGTTTGTGAAGCCACAATGTTGGTGAAGTCACAATATTGATGAAGCCACAGTTTTGATGAAGCCACAGTATTGGTGAAGCCACAATAATGGTAAAGCCACAACACTTGTGAAGCCACAACATTGGTGATGCCACAGTGTTTGTGAAGCCACAATATTGGTGAAGTCACAATATTGATGAAGCCACAATATCATTGAATCCACAACACTGGTGAAGCTGCAACTTTGGTGAAGCCACAACAATGTGGAAGCCATTACACTGATGAAGCCACAACACAGGTGAAGCCACAACATTGGTGAAGCCACAGTATTGGTGAAGCCACAATATTGATGAAGCCACAATATTGGTGAAGCCACAGTATTGGTGAAGCCACAACATTGGCGAAGCCACAGTATTGGTGAAGCCGGAATATTGGTGAAGTCATAATATTGATAAAGCCACAATATAATTCAATCCACAACTTTGGTGAAGCGGCAACAATGTGGAAGCCACAACACTGGTGAAGCCACAACATTGGTGAAGCCAAATTATTGCTGAAGCCATTACACTGATGAAGCCACAACACTGGTGAAGCCACAACATTGGTGAAGCCACAGTATTGGAGAAGCCACAGTATTGGTGAAGTCATAATATTCATAAAGCCACAATATAATTCAATCCACAACTTTGGTGAAGCGGCAACAATGTTGAAGCCACAACACTGGTGAAGCCACAACATTGGCGAAGCCAAATTTTTGCTGAAGCCATTACACTGATGAAGCCACAACACTGGTGAAGCCACAACATTGGTGAAGCCACAGTATTGGAGAAGCCACAGTATTGGTGACACCACAACATTGGTGAAGCCACAGTATTGGTGAAGCCGCAATATTGGTGAAGTCATAATATTGATAAAGCCACAATATAATTCAATCCACAATTTTGGTGAAGCGGCAACAATGTTGAAGCCACAACACTGGTGAAGCCACAACATTGGTGAAGCCAAAATATTGCTGAAGCCATTTACACTGATGAAGCCACAATATTGGTGAAGTATTGGTGAAGCCACATTGGTGAAGCCACAAAATTGGTGAAGCTACAGTATTGGTGAAGCCGGAATATTGGTGAAGTCATAATATTGATGAAGCCACAATATCATTGAATCCACAACACTGGTGAAGCCACAACAATGTTGAAGGCACAGCACTGGTGAAGCCACAGCAATGTTGAAGCCAAAATATTTATGAAGCCACAGTATTGGTGAAGCTACAACATAGGTGAAAACACAACACTGGTGAAGCCACTTCATCAGTGATACCACAGTATTGGTGAAGCCCAAACATTGGTAAAGCCAAAATATTGATGAAGCCACAACATTGGTGTAGCCACAGTATTGGCGAAGCTACAGTATTGGTGAAACCGCAACATTGGTGAAGCCACAGTATTGGTGAAGCCACAGTCTTGGTGAAGCCACAATATTGGTGAAGTCATAATATTGATGAAGCCACAATTAAATTCAATCCAAAGCACTGGTGAAGCCGCAACAATGTTGAAGCCACAACACTGGTGAACCACAACAATGTTGAATCCAAAATATTGATGAAGCAACAGTATTAATGAAGCCATAGTATTGGTGAAGCCACAACACTGGTGAAACCACCACAATGTAGAAGCCAAAATATTGATGAAGCCACAATATTGATGAAGCCACAGTATTGGTGAAGCTACAACATTGGTGAAACCACCACAATGTAGAAGCCAAAATATTGATGAAGCCACAGTATTAGTGAAGCTACAACATTGGTGAAAGCTCAACACTGGTGAAGCCACAAAATTGGTGAAGCCACAATCTTGGTGATGCCAAAATATTGGTAAAGCCGGAACACTGGTGAAGCCACAACACTGGTGAAGCCGCAACAATGTTGAAGCCACAACACTGGTGAACCACAACAATGTTGAATCCAAAATATTGATGAAGCAACAGTATTAATGAAGCCATAGTATTGGTGAAGCCACAACACTGGTGAAACCACCACAATGTAGAAGCCAAAATATTGATGAAGCCACAATATTGATGAAGCCACAGTATTGGCGAAGCTACAACATTGGTGAAACCACCACAATGTAGAAGCCAAAATATTGATGAAGCCACCACAGTATTAGTGAAGCTACAACATTGGTGAAAGCACAACACTGGTGAAGCCACAAATTGGTGAAGCCACAATCTTGGTGATGCCAAAATATTGGTAAAGCCGGAACACTGGTGAAGCCACAACACTGGTGAAGCCACAACAATGATGAAGCCAAAATATTGATGAAGCCACAGTATTGGTGAAAGCTACGACATTGGTGAAAACACAACACTGGTGAATCCACTTCATTGTTGATACCACAGTATTAGCGAAGCCAAAAAAATGGTAAAGCCACAACACTGTTGAAGCCGCAACATTGGTGAAGCCAAAATATTGATGAAGCCACAACACTGGGGAAGTCCACAACATTTGGTGAAGCCACAGTATTGGAGAAGCCACAGTATTGGTGAAGTCATAATATTCATAAAGCCACAATATAATTCAATCCACAACTTTGGTGAAGCGGCAACAATGTTGAAGCCACAACACTGGTGAAGCCACAACATTGGCGAAGCCAAATTTTTGCTGAAGCCATTACACTGATGAAGCCACAACACTGGTGAAGCCACAACATTGGTGAAGCCACAGTATTGGAGAAGCCACAGTATTGGTGACACCACAACATTGGTGAAGCCACAGTATTGGTGAAGCCGCAATATTGGTGAAGTCATAATATTGATAAAGCCACAATATAATTCAATCCACAATTTTTTGGTGAAGCGGCAACAATGTTGAAGCCACAACACTGGTGAAGCCACAACATTGGTGAAGCCAAAATATTGCTGAAGCCATTACACTGATGAAGCCACAATATTGGTGAAGCCACAGTATTGGTGAAGCCACAAAATTGGTGAAGCTACAGTATTGGTGAAGCCGGAATATTGGTGAAGTCATAATATTGATGAAGCCACAATATCATTGAATCCACAACACTGGTGAAGCCACAACAATGTTGAAGGCACAGCACTGGTGAAGCCACAGCAATGTTGAAGCCAAAATATTTATGAAGCCACAGTATTGGTGAAGCTACAACATAGGTGAAAACACAACACTGGTGAAGCCACTTCATCAGTGATACCACAGTATTGGTGAAGCCCAAACATTGGTAAAGCCAAAATATTGATGAAGCCACAACATTGGTGTAGCCACAGTATTGGCGAAGCTACAGTATTGGTGAAACCGCAACATTGGTGAAGCCACAGTATTGGTGAAGCCACAGTCTTGGTGAAGCCACAATATTGGTGAAGTCATAATATTGATGAAGCCACAATTAAATTCAATCCAAAGCACTGGTGAAGCCGCAACAATGTTGAAGCCACAACACTGGTGAACCACAACAATGTTGAATCCAAAATATTGATGAAGCAACAGTATTAATGAAGCCATAGTATTGGTGAAGCCACAACACTGGTGAAACCACCACAATGTAGAAGCCAAAATATTGATGAAGCCACAATATTGATGAAGCCACAGTATTGGCGAAGCTACAACATTGGTGAAACCACCACAATGTAGAAGCCAAAATATTGATGAAGCCACAGTATTAGTGAAGCTACAACATTGGTGAAAGCTCAACACTGGTGAAGCCACAAAATTGGTGAAGCCACAATCTTGGTGATGCCAAAATATTGGTAAAGCCGGAACACTGGTGAAGCCACAACACTGGTGAAGCCGCAACAATGTTGAAGCCACAACACTGGTGAACCACAACAATGTTGAATCCAAAATATTGATGAAGCAACAGTATTAATGAAGCCATAGTATTGGTGAAGCCACAACACTGGTGAAACCACCACAATGTAGAAGCCAAAATATTGATGAAGCCACAATATTGATGAAGCCACAGTATTGGCGAAGCTACAACATTGGTGAAACCACCACAATGTAGAAGCCAAAATATTGATGAAGCCACAGTATTAGTGAAGCTACAACATTGGTGAAAGCACAACACTGGTGAAGCCACAAAATTGGTGAAGCCACAATCTTGGTGATGCCAAAATATTGGTAAAGCCGGAACACTGGTGAAGCCACAACACTGGTGAAGCCACAACAATGATGAAGCCAAAATATTGATGAAGCCACAGTATTGGTGAAGCTACGACATTGGTGAAAACACAACACTGGTGAATCCACTTCATTGTTGATACCACAGTATTAGCGAAGCCAAAAAAATGGTAAAGCCACAACACTGTTGAAGCCGCAACATTGGTGAAGCCAAAATATTGATGAAGCCACAACACTGGGGAAGTCACAACATTTGGTGAAGCCACAGTATTGGAGAAGCCACAGTATTGGTGAAGTCATAATATTCATAAAGCCACAATATAATTCAATCCACAACTTTGGTGAAGCGGCAACAATGTTGAAGCCACAACACTGGTGAAGCCACAACATTGGCGAAGCCAAATTTTTGCTGAAGCCATTACACTGATGAAGCCACAACACTGGTGAAGCCACAACATTGGTGAAGCCACAGTATTGGAGAAGCCACAGTATTGGTGACACCACAACATTGGTGAAGCCACAGTATTGGTGAAGCCGCAATATTGGTGAAGTCATAATATTGATAAAGCCACAATATAATTCAATCCACAATTTTGGTGAAGCGGCAACAATGTTGAAGCCACAACACTGGTGAAGCCACAACATTGGTGAAGCCAAAATATTGCTGAAGCCATTACACTGATGAAGCCACACTATTGGTGAAGCCACAGTATTGGTGAAGCCACAAAATTGGTGAAGCTACAGTATTGGTGAAGCCGGAATATTGGTGAAGTCATAATATTGATGAAGCCACAATATCATTGAATCCACAACACTGGTGAAGCCACAACAATGTTGAAGGCACAGCACTGGTGAAGCCACAGCAATGTTGAAGCCAAAATATTTATGAAGCCACAGTATTGGTGAAGCTACAACATAGGTGAAAACACAACACTGGTGAAGCCACTTCATCAGTGATACCACAGTATTGGTGAAGCCCAAACATTGGTAAAGCCAAAATATTGATGAAGCCACAACATTGGTGTAGCCACAGTATTGGCGAAGCTACAGTATTGGTGAAACCGCAACATTGGTGAAGCCACAGTATTGGTGAAGCCACAGTCTTGGTGAAGCCACAATATTGGTGAAGTCATAATATTGATGAAGCCACAATTAAATTCAATCCAAAGCACTGGTGAAGCCGCAACAATGTTGAAGCCACAACACTGGTGAACCACAACAATGTTGAATCCAAAATATTGATGAAGCAACAGTATTAATGAAGCCATAGTATTGGTGAAGCCACAACACTGGTGAAACCACCACAATGTAGAAGCCAAAATATTGATGAAGCCACAATATTGATGAAGCCACAGTATTGGCGAAGCTACAACATTGGTGAAACCACCACAATGTAGAAGCCAAAATATTGATGAAGCCACAGTATTAGTGAAGCTACAACATTGGTGAAAGCTCAACACTGGTGAAGCCACAAAATTGGTGAAGCCACAATCTTGGTGATGCCAAAATATTGGTAAAGCCGGAACACTGGTGAAGCCACAACACTGGTGAAGCCGCAACAATGTTGAAGCCACAACACTGGTGAACCACAACAATGTTGAATCCAAAATATTGATGAAGCAACAGTATTAATGAAGCCATAGTATTGGTGAAGCCACAACACTGGTGAAACCACCACAATGTAGAAGCCAAAATATTGATGAAGCCACAATATTGATGAAGCCACAGTATTGGCGAAGCTACAACATTGTTGAAACCACCACAATGTAGAAGCCAAAATATTGATGAAGCCACAGTATTAGTGAAGCTACAACATTGGTGAAAGCACAACACTGGTGAAGCCACAAAATTGGTGAAGCCACAATCTTGGTGATGCCAAAATATTGGTAAAGCCGGAACACTGGTGAAGCCACAACACTGGTGAAGCCACAACAATGATGAAGCCAAAATATTGATGAAGCCACAGTATTGGTGAAGCTACGACATTGGTGAAAACACAACACTGGTGAATCCACTTCATTGTTGATACCACAGTATTAGCGAAGCCAAAAAAATGGTAAAGCCACAACACTGTTGAAGCCGCAACATTGGTGAAGCCAAAATATTGATGAAGCCACAACACTGGGGAAGTCACAACATTTGGTGAAGCCAAAATATTGGTGTAGCCACAGTATTGGTGAAACCACAACACTGGTGAAGCCACAGTATTGGTGAAACCACAACATTGGTGAAGCCACAGTATTGGTGAAACCACAATATTGATGAAGCCGCAATATTATTGAAGCCACAGTATTGGTGAAGCCACCAATATGGTGGAGCCACAAAACTGGTGAAGCCACAATATTGATGAAGTTGTGAATTTACTATTAACATGCATGCAGAAGAATTATTATGGTGGTTTAGCACATGGACCTTAATGTTGCAAATGTAACTCATCATGTAGAATAGTGAGGAGGTCATGTTGCTTCATTTACATTGCTGTCAGTAATGTAGATGAAGCCACATGACCTCATCACTATTCTTATGTTAAACTATACATTTATCTCAAATCACCAAATGTCTTTTCACTAAGTAAGAGCCTAGTGGTCCTAAAGCAAAACACTGCTCCCTTAGATATGAGGAGGTATCATGCAGAGATAGATGAGCATAATTGTGATGTTTGGACAGCTGATACTGTTGCCCATCTTGAACAAATAAATTTCCTAAATAGGGCAGATTAACCAACACAGAGGATATGTATCTCCAATATGATTAAGTTGAGATACTGGGTCCATAATATTAAACCCAGAACAGGAGGTAAAGCAGTTTAATCACTACCAGATCCCGAATGCTGCTGAGCAAAATGTCATCACAAACACCTAGACAATCTCACAGCCTAACAATAACTACAGAATGCCGATGGCTAGTAAACTCTGCTGCTTTTGACACTTACAAGTTATGACAGCATTTAATCATAGCGTTTATAGTATAACATTGTATTCAATGACACACCAGGGCTGAACAATATCCCCCAAACCCACTTGTCAAGCAACAACAGTCCATCGCCAAGTAGTTATGCAAAAAGTTTAAACATTTGAGCCTAATAATTTAGATTTTTAAGAAATGATTCACCCAAACAACCATAAGCTAATAATAACTTAGCTACATTTTTCCTTGAACAAGCAAATTTAATTTGCTTTTATCTAGCAAGTCAGGGATCAAAAGCCATAAAGCTATGAGTTAAAGTTTGCAAGATCTGGTCAATGTAAAGTTTCTAGCTTGCATTATAAGAAAACTGCCATCAAGAATTATTCCCCATTGAGATATTTACTCAGGAACAAAAGGTATTGCAGTGCTGATATTTACTTTGTAAGTGATCATCAATATAAGAGTGATTCATGTTTAATTTGAAACAGGTATTCCCTATTTGGTTAACATAGCTAATGAGATTATTTTACAATAATAAGGTCACAAAGGGCTGATAGTTTGTTTGTAAGTGACTATCAATATAAGAGTGCCTTGCATTATCAAAAAATGTTACACCAAAAGTTTACAAGCAGACAGATGGACAGGGCAAAACTGTGCTGAGGAGCATAACTATTAATGGTTACTGCCTAATGGTCCCATAAATTATACCTTATAAGAGGCAAGCAACAGGTCCAGGATGGGCAAAAAAAGTGACCTCCCAAGCCATGCCTAACCAGGCAGTTTGTTACATCTTGGGAACTGCACTGTTCTAAAAAGGCCTCATGTGTGATTTGGGGCTTCAGATATGCTTAATAACCCTTCAACACTAGACCAGATGCACAGTGCTCAAGACTAACTGACAGATGACCATGTCATTTATAGCTTATACATGATATATTCAAATGATGTGATTGTACTATTGAACAATTGTTTGGATTACACACATTGAACATTTGACAACATTTTTATTACCAATATTGATGTGGCAGATACCCAGACAAAAGAGGCTCTTGACTTCAAAAACCTACTTAGGGTCTGATTATTTCCCTAGCCGCTAATGAAATTTGGCTGTAAACTCAAACCAGCACAGTTGTTTTGGATAGCTATTTCTGAGATCTAAAGGATCACTCTGCTGACTAATTGATAACAAAAGTGTGACTTTGTCCAAGACTGAACTATCATATAACTCATAATCAAACTTATAGGAATGTAATAAAGAACTCATGTTTTAGTGTATTACAATGATACATCATATTAACAGATCATGCTATTTCCATGTTAAGGGTAACATTACTGATGCAAGTAAATAATTCAAGGATGTGGAAAGCAAAATATCAATCTTCAACCTTTGAAAAATAAATCACATTTGAAAGAGTAACCCCACCCCACTAACACAGAGCCACTAGCGCATGTCCGCTGTCCCGATCAGGCGATGTTTACATCTGACAGATGGGGCAAAAGCCGTTCGCTAAAATGGCCAATAGTCAATACGGTTAAATGAACGTTAGGAAATACATTTAAAAACAAATCAATGGTAATCGGTAGATCTGTCCAACCAAGCTGCAGGCATCTAGTCCTATTAACGTGGTATCTGGGTATTATTTGCCGTTGGAAAAGTGTAAGTGATCGGTAAGAGTGAGTCTGAACCGTGAACGGTAGAGCCCACGTGCGGAACAGCCCGGTGAAGCTCGCTAACCACTGTAAGCTACGGGTATTTCATAATTTGTCGTACATGAAATTTCTTTCCGCAGCAATAACGTTCATTGTCACATTAATGATATTCAATATTTAAACGTTGGAATCATACTGACCAGATTAGAATCAAATGTAAAGAGAGCGTATAAAATGGTCATGGCTGACCGATAAACTTTGTTTATACTCGCTCCTGTACCGGAAATTCCATGCGGTATGGAAAGCTTGAATTGTTACAATCCCAAAATATACTTTCAGCTTGAGCCCGCGGATGCGTTCGTGGGGACAATTTGATTTTAAGACATGAGCAAACTGATAACATATAACGATCTGGCTAATCATTCCTTTTGTTAAAAACAGTCCGTTGATACGATATGATTTCATTTATTACTTGAAACATTGCACATCATAGATCGAGAAAACCACTGAGATTCAGCGAGATTCTCCAAACGTTTTGAATGCTGATCTGCGTCTCGAGTTCCAAGCTTAAGTGCTTCATTTGTTCTTATTTATCTAAATAAAACACTATCAAACTGATATATATTGAGAACAAAACACCAAAAATGAGTTGACAAAGACTTACAACCCCGGATTTCCCAGTAAAATCTCCATTTTTTTTATATCCGTCCGTAAAGATATTTGAGCTTGTGCCGCCCGTTACTCGTTAAATTGCTGATGTATATATACTTTCAAAATTTGAATGTTCTTCATTTGAAGATATAATTTAAAACAAACAATTGTTCTTTGACGTTAAAAGTCACACAAATCATGAGCCGGAATATTGGTGAAGTCATAATATTGATGAAGCCACAATATCATTGAATCCACAACACTGGTGAAGCCACAACAATGTTGAAGGCACAGCACTGGTGAAGCCACAGCAATGTTGAAGCCAAAATATTTATGAAGCCACAGTATTGGTGAAGCTACAACATAGGTGAAAACACAACACTGGTGAAGCCACTTCATCAGTGATACCACAGTATTGGTGAAGCCCAAACATTGGTAAAGCCAAAATATTGATGAAGCCACAACATTGGTGTAGCCACAGTATTGGCGAAGCTACAGTATTGGTGAAACCGCAACATTGGTGAAGCCACAGTATTGGTGAAGCCACAGTCTTGGTGAAGCCACAATATTGGTGAAGTCATAATATTGATGAAGCCACAATTAAATTCAATCCAAAGCACTGGTGAAGCCGCAACAATGTTGAAGCCACAACACTGGTGAACCACAACAATGTTGAATCCAAAATATTGATGAAGCAACAGTATTAATGAAGCCATAGTATTGGTGAAGCCACAACACTGGTGAAACCACCACAATGTAGAAGCCAAAATATTGATGAAGCCACAATATTGATGAAGCCACAGTATTGGCGAAGCTACAACATTGGTGAAACCACCACAATGTAGAAGCCAAAATATTGATGAAGCCACAGTATTAGTGAAGCTACAACATTGGTGAAAGCTCAACACTGGTGAAGCCACAAAATTGGTGAAGCCACAATCTTGGTGATGCCAAAATATTGGTAAAGCCGGAACACTGGTGAAGCCACAACACTGGTGAAGCCGCAACAATGTTGAAGCCACAACACTGGTGAACCACAACAATGTTGAATCCAAAATATTGATGAAGCAACAGTATTAATGAAGCCATAGTATTGGTGAATCCACTTCATTGTTGATACCACAGTATTAGCGAAGCCAAAAAAATGGTAAAGCCACAACACTGTTGAAGCCGCAACATTGGTGAAGCCAAAATATTGATGAAGCCACAACACTGGGGAAGTCACAACATTTGGTGAAGCCAAAATATTGGTGTAGCCACAGTATTGGTGAAACCACAACACTGGTGAAGCCACAGTATTGGTGAAACCACAACATTGGTGAAGCCACAGTATTGGTGAAACCACAATATTGATGAAGCCGCAATATTATTGAAGCCACAGTATTGGTGAAGCCACAATATGGTGGAGCCACAAAACTGGTGAAGCCACAATATTGATGAAGTTGTGAATTTACTATTAACATGCATGCAGAAGAATTATTATGGTGGTTTAGCACATGGACCTTAATGTTGCAAATGTAACTCATCATGTAGAATAGTGAGGAGGTCATGTTGCTTCATTTACATTGCTGTCAGTAATGTAGATGAAGCCACATGACCTCATCACTATTCTTATGTTAAACTATACATTTATCTCAAATCACCAAATGTCTTTTCACTAAGTAAGAGCCTAGTGGTCCTAAAGCAAAACACTGCTCCCTTAGATATGAGGAGGTATCATGCAGAGATAGATGAGCATAATTGTGATGTTTGGACAGCTGATACTGTTGCCCATCTTGAACAAATAAATTTCCTAAATAGGGCAGATTAACCAACACAGAGGATATGTATCTCCAATATGATTAAGTTGAGATACTGGGTCCATAATATTAAACCCAGAACAGGAGGTAAAGCAGTTAATCACTACCAGATCCCGAATGCTGCTGAGCAAAATGTCATCACAAACACCTAGACAATCTCACAGCCTAACAATAACTACAGAATGCCGATGGCTAGTAAACTCTGCTGCTTTTGACACTTACAAGTTATGACAGCATTTAATCATAGCGTTTATAGTATAACATTGTATTCAATGACACACCAGGGCTGAACAATATCCCCCAAACCCACTTGTCAAGCAACAACAGTCCATCGCCAAGTAGTTATGCAAAAAGTTTAAACATTTGAGCCTAATAATTTAGATTTTTAAGAAATGATTCACCCAAACAACCATAAGCTAATAATAACTTAGCTACATTTTTCCTTGAACAAGCAAATTTAATTTGCTTTTATCTAGCAAGTCAGGGATCAAAAGCCATAAAGCTATGAGTTAAAGTTTGCAAGATCTGGTCAATGTAAAGTTTCTAG
The DNA here is from genome assembly GCA_034190875.2 of Urechis unicinctus. Lineage (NCBI taxonomy): Eukaryota > Metazoa > Annelida > Polychaeta > Xenopneusta > Urechidae > Urechis > Urechis unicinctus. Next base: position 19,568,934 of record CM067348.1, read on the forward strand.
CTTGCATTATAAGAAAACTGCCATCAAGAATTATTCCCCATTGAGATATTTACTCAGGAACAAAAGGTATTGCAGTGCTGATATTTACTTTGTAAGTGATCATCAATATAAGAGTGATTCATGTTTAATTTGAAACAGGTATTCCCTATTTGGTTAACATAGCTAATGAGATTATTTTACAATAATAAGGTCACAAAGGGCTGATAGTTTGTTTGTAAGTGACAATCAATATAAGAGTGCCTTGCATTATCAAAAAAATGTTACACCAAAAGTTTACAAGCAGACAGATGGACAGGGCAAAACTGTGCTGAGGAGCATAACTATTAATGGTTACTGCCTAATGGTCCCATAAATTATACCTTATAAGTGGCAAGCAACAGGTCCAGGATGGGCAACAAAAAAAGTGACCTCCCAAGCCATGCCTAACCAGGCAGTTTGTTACATCTTGGGAACTGCACTGTTCTAAAAAGGCCTCATGTGTGATTTGGGGCTTCAGATATGCTTAATAACCCTTCAACACTAGACCAGATGCACAGTGCTCAAGACTAACTGACAGATGACCATGTCATTTATAGCTTATACATGATATATTCAAATGATGTGATTGTACTATTGAACAATTGTTTGGATTACACACATTGAACATTTGACAACATTTTTTTATTACCAATATTGATGTGGCAGATACCCAGACAAAAGAGGCTCTTGACTTCAAAAACCTACTTAGGGTCTGATTATTTCCCTAGCCGCTAATGAAATTTGGCTGTAAACTCAAACCAGCACAGTTGTTTTGGATAGCTATTTCTGAGATCTAAAGGATCACTCTGCTGACTAATTGATAACAAAAGTGTGACTTTGTCCAAGACTGAACTATCATATAACTCATAATCAAACTTATAGGAATGTAATAAAGAACTCATGTTTTAGTGTATTACAATGATACATCATATTAACAGATCATGCTATTTCCATGTTAAGGGTAACATTACTGATGCAAGTAAATAATTCAAGGATGTGGAAAGCAAAATATCAATCTTCAACCTTTGAAAAATAAATCACATTTGAAAGAGTAACCCCACCCCACTAACACAGAGCCACTAGCGCATGTCCGCTGTCCCGATCAGGCGATGTTTACATCTGACAGATGGGGCAAAAGCCGTTCGCTAAAATGGCCAATAGTCAATACGGTTAAATGAACGTTAGGAAATACATTTAAAAACAAATCAATGGTAATCGGTAGATCTGTCCAACCAAGCTGCAGGCATCTAGTCCTATTAACGTGGTATCTGGGTATTATTTGCCGTTGGAAAAGTGTAAGTGATCGGTAAGAGTGAGTCTGAACCGTGAACGGTAGAGCCCACGTGCGGAACAGCCCGGTGAAGCTCGCTAACCACTGTAAGCTACGGGTATTTCATAATTTGTCGTACATGAAATTTCTTTCCGCAGCAATAACGTTCATTGTCACATTAATGATATTCAATATTTAAACGTTGGAATCATACTGACCAGATTAGAATCAAATGTAAAGAGAGCGTATAAAATGGTCATGGCTGACCGATAAACTTTGTTTATACTCGCTCCTGTACCGGAAATTCCATGCGGTATGGAAAGCTTGAATTGTTACAATCCCAAAATATACTTTCAGCTTGAGCCCGCGGATGCGTTCGTGGGGACAATTTGATTTTAAGACATGAGCAAACTGATAACATATAACGATCTGGCTAATCATTCCTTTGTTAAAAACAGTCCGTTGATACGATATGATTTCATTTATTACTTGAAACATTGCACATCATAGATCGAGAAAACCACTGAGATTCAGCGAGATTCTCCAAACGTTTTGAATGCTGATCTGCGTCTCGAGTTCCAAGCTTAAGTGCTTCATTTGTTCTTATTTATCTAAATAAAACACTATCAAACTGATATATATTGAGAACAAAACACCAAAAATGAGTTGACAAAGACTTACAACCCCGGATTTCCCAGTAAAATCTCCATTTTTTTTATATCCGTCCGTAAAGATATTTGAGCTTGTGCCGCCCGTTACTCGTTAAATTGCTGATGTATATATACTTTCAAAATTTGAATGTTCTTCATTTGAAGATATAATTTAAAACAAACAATTGTTCTTTGACGTTAAAAGTCACACAAATCATGAACCTAAGTTTGAAGCAAATATACATCGAACAAAGCCATATAATGACCGATTTCTCAACCTGACCAAAATGGTCGCTAAGGCCAAAATGTAAATTCATGTGAAGGTATTTAACACAAATTTAAGTGGATAGTTTGCCCGAATAATGCGAATCCAACCTTAGGCGGAGTAGTTGCAACCAACGTTACACTTTGGCGGGGAAGCGCAGTTGTGTAAGGCTAGGAGATGACGCTGACTATTTTGGCCCAATGATCATCGACCAAAATGTAAGTATGGGCCAAAATGGTCGGTGAATTGTACCATAATGGTCGGACTTGTATAATTATATATATATATATATATATATATATATATATATATATATATATATATATATATATATATATATATATATATATATATATATATATATATATATATATATATATATATATATATATATATATATATATCTATATATATATATATATATATATATATATATATATATATATTATATATATATATTAATACATTATCCGGAGGGCAGGTGTCTCGTAAGGCAACGTTTATCTTTCTGGCGAAAACAATTGATTTACATTCCGCTAAACATTGCACAAACACTATTAATGCTTACAGTGTATAACAAACCCACGAGTATTCGTTGCTCTCAAAAAACCTCATTTCTTCAAACAATATATTCAATTCATTTAGCGGCAATATTTGGTTATTAAGGTAACTGCATCATCATAATTGGGAACAAAGGCTAATATATATATATATATATATATATATATATATATATATATATATATATAGAGATATATATATATATATATATATATATATATATATATATATATATATATATATATATATATATATATATATATATATATATATATATATATATATATATATATATATATATATATATATATATATATATATATATATATATATATATATATATATATATATAGAATGCTGGTCAACTCGACACCTTGCCAACTCGACCCCTTACCAACTCGACCCCTGCCACTACCAACTCGACACCCAGCCATCTCGACCGCAAGCCAACTCGACACCCTTTGATCGACCATCTAAATGAGGTGTTCTGATGAATGTTCTAATACAATGTTTTAGGGTATATGTTTGAGGTTATATGTTAAGCAACGTAATGTATGCATGTGCTGGTGTGTGATGATTATGACCTCGTGTTCACGGGCCAAAAATATAGCATATTTTCATGGTGTTTTTTATGTACTGTCGATTGTGCTGAATGACGCGTAGTTTCAGAAATCTTGTCGCTCTTGTCTCAAACATTTGAAATAAAGAAACTCTATTCAATTTGTTTTATACGCTCGTTTATCTTTGATATTAACAAATATCAATTATGTATATTCATGTAAAAGGATCATAATGGTAAGTAAGCTTATGTCTTTAGATAAAATGTTGACGCATCGAAGTGCGATTCATAACTATTGTACCAGATGTACTAGTAATGAAACCTATGCCGCCTAACATTGTCGTACCAAACTCATGAAAAATTAGTTATCACAGTAAAATTTCAAACATCAATGCATCGCTAACACACGTAATTATTTGATTTCAAGTATGCAGATAGATAGATACTTTTTATTAAAACACAAAACACTTGACAGATATTGAATTGTAAATTAAAAGCAAACACAGTTAGTCTAAAAATTACAATAAAAACGGAAACAGGTGTCGAGTTGGCGAGGTGTCGAGTTGGTAGCAGGTTAGGTGTCGAGTTGGGAATATACTGGGGTCGAGTTGGCAAGGTGTCGAGTTGACCTGATACCATATATATATATATATATATATATATATATATATATATATATATATATATATATATATATATATATATATATATATATATATATATATATATATATATATATATATATATATATATATATATATATACAAAAGTTATGCTTATACTCGTTTGTTTTATGCACATACTGACGGTTAACGAACATTTACTGTTAACAAACCCCAACCATATTGACGTGTGTTCTCTTATTAAAATCCCTTTGTTCCCAATTATGATTATAAAAGAGCTGCTTTGAAAATGTTGGCACTATCGCCCATCTGAGCGTCACGCCTCTGGCTACTATAGATATGTATTATAACTCGTGCCCACTCTCGGAATAACTGTGTCCATTGGGTACGAAATGACGCCCTGATAATTGTTTGCTTCTTCTTAACTGCACTGGCTGGATGTGTTCCATTTTCCTGAATGGCATGCCGTGCAAGATCGAACAAAAACACCGCGTCTTATCACTCCTCATTACACATACAGCTCTTTGGCCGTTTACTTTCAATGTGATTCTGGCTTATTTTTGACGCACAGTTGGCAAGCTTCAATATGAGCGCATTTGCAATAATGAATGCTAGCACAATGAAAACGCGACATGTAAGTCCAATGACTCGCTGCAAATTGGTGTGCAATGAATATAGATTCTTTTTCTGAAATGGAGCACAACAGGTGTACAAATATTACCCGAAACTGTTGCCTGAAAGTGTTTTTGAAAACGTCATCGCACTCCATTTCAATCTATTCGTAAGGGAAATTTCAGTTGCCGTCGAACGCATTACATCTATCCTCTTTGACAAAAGACGCGGAACCGTTTTACAACACATATCGTGCAATTGGTTAAATACGCGGCTGATTATGGGTGATAGACGGATGCGTATCCAAGCGTTGTTTGAACTGATGCTTATATAACATATAACATATATGGCATTTGTATAGCGTCTGTTTCCAGGAAATAGTCCTGCTCAAAGGAGCTTATATAATGTTTGCACATGCAATTACCATCAATGACTAAATCTTTCAATAAAACAATGCGGATAGCGGGCATGACGCCCATTACAATTAAAATGGCATGTTTTCCATCGCACAAAGGAAAAGATATACTGTTTTATTCAATGCAGTGCACTCTAGAGATTCATGATTAAGCTCGTTTTGACTACGGTACAACACATTTTAACACCGTTAAGGGAAAGCAACTCTGGTCCCCCTGGAGTAGAGTAACATAAACGTGACCACATTTAATATATCAGCCTGTGGTCATTCTGAGCCGAGGAGCAATAGCACGGTTCTATGTTTAATTATGAATGGTGGTTTAAACCATTGCTCGGAGGTCATTACTCACACATACAATATGCAATTCAAAAAGAAGCTAACTGGTTAAAGGTAACCTTCGTGGGTAATAACAGCCGTCGATACAGTAGCTGCATTATTGAGAGCACACCAAACTACATATGTAATGTGTAAATCGTAATTTTGATTAGTCCCCAGCATCTTACGCTACGCTAGTTTATCGCATCAGCTGATGATAACTGCTAAAATGCGAAAAAGAAGAGCAGCTATAAAGGCCTATGAAGAGGGGTATTGTCAATTAGCAATTATACATTTGTAGCTATGGAGTGTGCGTTTCTTCTACGCTTCGAATGCTATTGTATCTGCTGGTATTTATCTGGTATTTTCTCTTCGACTCTCATTTCCGAGAAAATATTCTGTGCAACTGGCTAAGGGCCCTATGAATGTCCCCGGTGTCCCAGAACCACTATTCGCTATACTACTAGGGCTGCTATAGATACCGTGGAACCACATCTATACTTGTTGCAGATTCCGACAGCAATGAAGTTGAAAGCCCATCTATGAGCATCGAGATGTCTAGATTAAGTTTTGGTGTATTCAGTGTGAACATAATTTAAAAGAGTAATCGTAAGAATGCAGTTAAGGGCAGTAATGGTTACTCGAACAAAACACATTTTAAATCTAATTTTAACAAAATAAAGCAGCTGATGCATTTCAACGCGGGTTGTATTCTTTTTAACCATAGAAGATAGGAAAAATATCTGCAGCCGCAATGTCACCTGCTGTCATCAGCATCCGACAAAGGCAAACTGCTTCAGAAATTTTACGATTTTTTGCAGGCAGTCATTGTTATTAAGATTCAAATGTTGGTACTATTTTGGTACTATGTTCTTCTCAGCAATTGCCTTTGTGTGGCAAGGAAATGTATGAAGGTTGGGCCCTTCGACTTTTCGTACGATTATGTAGCTGAATTGTACCACAATTGGCCACTGGGTGCGTCGTGTCTGTTCTACGATCATGCTATGTACTTTTCTATCGGCCAAACACCCTACTGCCGGGCCTTGTGTTTAAGGTCATCAAGTAAATCAGTACTTTACAGGATACTGTATATGCTTGAACAAGCAATAGCTATTGGGTATATGTCGTAAACCAGGAAGATCAAACGACTTCTGGCCTTTATTTCAGCTGAATGTTTAAGATATTCCAGATGAATGGACAATTCTGTGCGAATTGTTCACATACCCGCGTCAATAATGATATATGTGACGTGTTTGTCAAATAAAGATATTCAATGCGACGATTGATATTCGAATTATAGTCACATGTAGTGGTACAAATGAGGATAACCCATAACTTTGGTTATTAAAGCAGAAAAACATAGGTGACAGCAAAACGTATACCAATGCATCATGCAACGTGCTCATTGAAAATGTGCTACATGCACTGATGTTTTTGTGAGCAGTAATTATGTCGCCATTCAAATGTCGTGAGCCGGTACTATGAATATCCGATGATTAAACATCAGCTTGACAGGTCACAACAGAATATGCGAGCGATTTGTAACTGTCGCTTGCCGCTATCTATGACATTTTACGTAAATTTCCTTAGAAGGGGGACCTAGAACCTCGCAACTGTCATTGTTAGGCCATAACTCCAAACAATCTGTATATGATGCAGTCTTCTCTTACAATAAAATATGTCACGAAACGCCAATTGAACCGCAAGCACAGCACAGGTAGGCTGCAATGATTGTAACAGTTCCTAGTCAGACTAAACCGTAGTATTCGTGCGTTGTAGCTAAACATGATAGTTGCCTCATTGAGACCGAATGTACCAAATAAGAAAAGCGTCTTTGATTTTTAACAGTGCCGCACATTCGTTGAGAACCTCTAACATGCAAATGTCCCATAGTTCATGTCCCTGCATATATATTTTATATGTGTACACAAATAGAAAGCCGTTACGGCATAAAATTGTTTACATGCAGCATACATCCTGCTAGCTAATGTTCTATACGGTGGTAAAAATGTATCCCTACATAACGGGGAGAAAACCACTTACCTACAGGAAAGCCTCTCTGGTTTTGATGGCCTTCCCGGCCTTGGCAAATATAATCATGAGATGAAGCAGCGGATACCAGTGCAGCTGTAAGCTAACCACGGTAATCGTTTATCATCCTCATCCATCAACGTAATACCCCAAGATCTGAAAGTTTTGGAAAAGCTCGAAGAAGTTGGCAATCGTTGATTGATTAAAATGATCGATTAAAACGTTGAGACCCAATTGCTCAATATCTAAAGCGTCTCTTCATAGTGAATACCTACGGCGAGGGCGCAACAAAAGGGAACACATGAAATAGATTGTGTGTCCAAAATGGGTAAGAACCTGTTAGTAAAATTTATGGTCAGGCATGGAGATTATATATTGATACTAGGCATCAAGGAAATAAAACCTAAACCCTTATCAGCTGACATCGATGCAAGGTTTATTCCCTTCGTACTGTTTGCAAACACGAAATAACAAAACAGAAATTCTACTAGAATAGCGGCATTATTTGCGTTGATGTTGAAAGCATCACATGTGTCACACACACACACACAAGCACACACACACACACACACATATACACACACACGCACACTTATTATATATAAACATTTATATATATATATATATATATATATATATATATATATATATATATATATAGATAATGTATAAGATATATATATATATATATATATATATATATATATATATATATATGAACATATATATATGTTCATATGCATATGTATATATATATATTATTTAAATATACAAAAAAAATATATATATATTTGTATATATATATATGTATATATATACACATATATTCACATATCTATATATAAATATATATATATATATATACATATATATATATATATATGTATATTTGGTTATATATACATATATATATATATATAAATGTATATATATATATATATATATATATATATATATATATATATATTTATATTATATATATATATATATATTCAACCAAATATACTTTGGCCCAGATGGTCAAAATACTCTTTAAACATGAGCGTAGTATATGTTGATTTGATGTTTTTTAGGATTGGAAAACTTTTATAATTATTTTACCGAACAACTGTATTTTTTCTTTTTATTTGTCTATCTTCAAATTGGAATAAGTCCGCTTAATGCTGCCAATGGCTCTAGAACAAATGCTATTTTACTGATCATAATGACGGAAAATGATTTCACTGGGGATTATCTATGTAACACTATCACTGCGATCTCTGAAAGAACAGAATAACCGAACCAGGCCAATTTTACCTATTATGCCGAGTCTTCATATATGTTCGCTTATTAAATTTCTTTATATGGGAAAAAATGTCAACAAAATGTAAAAATGCCAGGGCTCTGTTTTGCGCTTTTGTTCAGCAAAGCACTTAGATAATCGCCGATATTTCTTTTCTGTTTTGTACAATTACATCATAATGGATCCGTCTGCTTCATCAAAGAGCTTATTGAATCGATGGTAATCATTATTGGGACACATACCAATGCCCGAAGCAATATATGATGATTTTACAAGAAGCATGAGCAACAGACAGCTACTTTGATACGAATAGTTCTAACGCAAACGTTTACTTTGTCTCCTGTTTTATATGCTCTCTGATGATGACTGGTCCTTTCTTTTTAGAAAAAAGCTCAAAACATTAAATCGTTTCAAAAGAAACATGTCAACCCCTATATCTTCTGGAACAAGATAACATCGGGTGCTACCCGCCTATGAATAATTCAGTTGATAATTTTGCCATACAGTCAGTGCCAAGCAGGTGATATGTCGCGTTTCAATTTGCCAATAGGAATGTTCTGGCTTCACTGGAAAGGGCCGTAGGTGCAAGGCTCAACGTTTTTGCTGCGATCCCAATTAAGTAACATATATTTTCCGTTACTATCGTTATCCGTTAGCGTATTACTACTTGAACGGGTGCAATTCACCCTGCGTGTGATGTCGTTTAAACGGCTTCAGTCTGAATGAAATTGTGTTCGTAAGCAACTACGGAGCTTGACAAAAATGCTGCATCTGATGCACCCCAACAAATGTCAAGCGATCCATGACATTTCAATCGCTCGGGTCTGACAGTGTTAAACATCAACTGCAATAACGCAAAGGCCTTCAATCGCAAGTAACATAAAATTACACGAAACGGCCTACGGCAACCCCCAACCCCCTCCCGCCCAACCTCCTGCCCCATTCCTATGTCCCCGAGTGAAGCTGCAGCCTTTTCACTTACTTAATATTTATGTGCTAGCTAAAGGTTTTATTATGCGAAGGAAAAGGGCTGATGTCTGCGAGGTTTTGTTTAGGTTTGACGGCAGATGGTTTGCTTTAACTGCAGCAGCGTATACAACAACGCTTAAAACAATTGAAGCTACACATTTGACAGAAATATTCGCCATCATAGAGCGAAACAATGCATGGTAGAGATATTTAGATAACATTCGAATTAGCCTGCATGCTTATGTTACTAGTGATCACACTGATTAAAACGTTTTCTTCAGATTCAGTCTACTTTGCAGCAGTTACCTACATATCGTGTGTTATTCTTTGTTTTTAAAAAAATCGTTGTCATAACACGCAGTATACACGGGACATGGGATGTGTATGATCGGTAAACTGGCAAAAAAAACGTCAGATCGCTTACAAAGTGACAGTGTGCTTCAATTCGGACTAAAGAAGCATCGACCATGGAATTAAATTTGCTTGAGTGTGCCCCATGAAAGTAATATCATGGGACATACTTTATTTCATTGATCGGAAAGTCAGTATCGGATAAAGCAGACTTACTAGTTCTGGTGCCTGGACTTGGGCTCTGCTGTGGGTTGGTTGCCTATCGGTAGCCTACTTTGTTGCAGGAGCCCCCCCACTCCTTAAAACGCGAATCGATTTATACACGGAAGTCGTGGGGCTCATGGATATGTCAAATCACTTAGCCAGGCGTAAACGATGGCGTCCCAGAAGCATGGAGACGATGTTAGCGTATGCAGCGGGCACAATGAAAGCCTCCAATGCATGTAACGGCATTAGTAGCTCTAGCTAATCCCCCCTTACTCACACTCTCATGGCAAACATAGGTTGATAGTGTAGGCCGTGATTTATTGTATTATTGTTTCTTATCCTAGAGAACATCATGTACGCTCTAAAGGAGAGCAGATGTATCCGGCCACACCGTGAGACCGGCAAATGATATTCGATCCTATCCCCAGATGCTCTATCAATGAATATATGTGGGAAAAATCAATATGATCTGTATATTGGCTTACTTCAAGACATTTGTTTTACCATAACATTTCAAAACATCTTTTCCCATTATACTTCAATGCAGTGTCTTTACCATAATACTTTTCTGAAAGTACTTTGGCTATATTGCCTATTATAATGAGCACTGCTTTTGCAAAATTGTCACTTTTACACATTGTTTTCCCCGCTGGCAAATTCAAACGATCTGTTTGGTTAGCTATTTATTTTAGCGTAACTAAAGCTCCCAGATGACAATCAAATTTAGATCCAGCTGATATAAAAGCTAAGCGTTTCTCGGGGTATAATATTGTCTTTTCACCAAGTGATTCAAGTATCCGTCTCTTTATGTAGCGATTACTTGCGGTGTGCAGCTTATCACATGACGAAAAAAGACACAACGACAAATTGATTAGTTTTCCGTAAAGGTACTTCTTGGGACGATACAATAAAAACCGTGGTATCTATTCGCCCCCAACGAATCAAAACATATAGTTGTCATTGTACAAAATGACAAAAGGTTGTATTGCTTTCTATAAGTGCCACATATGTTTATTAATGTGCTCGAGATTATGTTTGTTCACAACATGACCCGTATACGATGACCATAGTGTAAGAAGTTAACATTAACGGTGCGGTTATTCTGTGACGTTGACATTGCCATAGTTAAGCTTGCCTTTTACAATGGCAAAAGTCTGTATCCAAGCTGCTTGTAACAACATCATTCATATTCTTGTGGATATACGTCAGTCACGCATGTGAAACGCTTTATTTTACAAGAAGTGGTTGGCCTACCTTGTTACTGTTGCTTACGAGCGTCAATGCGGGTGTGTTTGTGATATCAATGTATGCCGCCAATGTAGTTCGTTATGCAGACGATGATACGTCGCATAGCTATGTTGAAGGCATATCAAGAGCACAGCAACTGTACGAATATTACCCTAACAAATGTTTTGGAAAAAGTCACGCCTTCTGAATATGCTCATAAGATTCCAGATGTCGTCGAGCTGACCTATTGGATGAACGTGCCGACATGGAACCATTCTGCAGCAAGTCTTGTTTAATTGGCTGAATACGTGGCCGACTACAAGTGAAATACGGATTGAGAATGAATCGTTCTTAACCAGGCGGACCTAATATTACATATTATCACCAACCGACGCTGGGTTTAAAAAGCAATATGCAAGCGAAAACACTGTCTGCCGCCTATTGAAAGCCTTCAGAAATGATTAATCGTCCGGAAAGCGTGGAGGACAGGGCGCTCGTTGGATTTATCACTGCGAGAGAAATGTAATTTTCTTAACAGGCGTTCCATGTCTTCAATCGTAAAGGGGAGTAAAATGTACGGTGTTATTCCACGCAGAGCACTTTAAAAAAAACTCGGCGTGACAAAGGTACCACAAAACTTAGCACCATTATGGGAAAGCGATTCCGTTACACCGAGGGCACAGTAAATGAATGCGGCCACTCGTAATATATCAGCTCCTGGCTACTCAGAGCTGAGAAGCACCATTACATGACTGGTAATCGATACTGTACACTTTTGATCCGAGAGTTTACATGGAATCAGATATTTAGTTATATGCCTAACATCACATGTGTCAGTTATCATGTGCTTCTGTAATGTCTGTGTTAAAATACTTCTGGGCACTTCAAATATCGTATTACCCGATTTCTTCAATGTGCTTGTCAATCTCGAAGTAACAAACTTATACAGAGTCGTGCATACGAAGAAGGGCTAAAAACAAAATTGAATCGTTGGACGAGTGGGAGTCAAACGATGAAGTCGCACGTTCTGCCTTCAATTTATCGAGACTGTTAGAATCAGGTATGGAATTATGCAAGTTGATTAAGGGCTAGCATGTTTGGTGATAATCTGTGAGCATTTAACGGTATTGTAGCTTCCTTGTATTTTAACAAGTTGAGGCAATCATATTCAGTTGTTCACGTATGGATATAAACAGCGATGGCGTCTTTCATGTAGCGTTCGAGCTGATTACCTGTTTTGATGCGACAGCCGATTAGTTTTTGAGAAGCTATTTAGATATCACACAAACGTTGGAACACACAAAGCATTTTCCTTAAATGGAAGGTATTGTTGAGGTAGATTAGGCTCCTACACATCAAACACCTTTTACATTCGACGATATCGATATTAATGCAATTGCCCTCCCATCCCTAGGCTTTCAATTCAGCGCAAAAAGGAAGGTAACATCGGCCTAACATAGGCCAATAGTCAAAATAGCATGGCACGAGATATTACAATTCAGTCACTGCATTAGCATGTTTAAGCAATAATGTGACACGTACATTGGACAGGCTTTGCTTTGCATTGATAAGGATGTTATCATGTCATTTATAACGACCGAATTATATCCGCCTCACGAAGATACAACTTGCGATAGCCCGAGACGGAACAAACATTACGACAAAAGTATTTATAAAGTTTAAGGCATGTACACTTTTTAAGTCACCTCTGTGATGTGTTTCAAGCAAAGCAAGACGGGTACTTGGCTACTGCTGATGCTATACCAGTTATCACGAGGAATTGGCTTGGCTGTTGCAGCAGAAAAACTTGTATGTCGGTGCCTGACCATAAAGACAAGAACACATTATGATATCCGGCATTTAGTAGTAGCATCTCTTACATGATTTATGGTTGCTCAATTGGGACAAATCGCAAAGCTGAAATGGTTCTGACATCGGCGAGTATACAATATAGTCACTTAGGCGGCAAATTACTTCAGCAATCTCGTTATCCTCATATGATATTGCGACATGCGAAAGGTATTGGTAATTAAATGACTCTTTTTCACGGCTCAATTCCCTCCTATATGAAGGCGCCGCAGCATACTTTAGAGTCCCTCTAGCCTCGCCATGAAGGGTTAGCGAAGTTAGTGTTATTTGATGATATGTTTCATGCGTTCAGAGTACCAACGATTACTCTAAAACACACCCAAAGACTAAGCATTTGTAATAGGAAAATAAGCTCAGTTTCGCATTTGAAGTTTTACTTTCTAGATTCCGTCGTACTTCGCTTCAGTATCGTCGTTACTAATCGATAGTTTTTTTAATTAAGAGCGGAAATATTTAACGCTGATTGGCAGCTATGAGACACAATCAGTCAACTCTGCTTCGTTTGGATGCGTCAAATTGACCAATTTAGAAGTGTACATTTTGGGATTGCTCTGTTTGCAGTTCTTTTTCCTGACATTGACCATCACTCATTTTGTTTGGGTGATGATTGGGGGATCTGAAAGCGCGCCGATTCTTATTGGCAAAACGGCCTGACAAGAAAACAAAGGACATCATGATAGCTGTTTGCACTTCCAAACTTGATAGCATGCAAGAGGTTCATAAATCCTATCTTATACCTCGTTTCCGGCAAAAATGACAATGATTACCGGGAAATGCCGCACAAGACATTACAGCATTGCAAATTCACGCTTGAAGAACAGTATAGTTTGGACTATTAAGCCCCTGAATACATGTAGAGCTATCTTTTTTTATATTTTACCCTAGCTTTAATTTTTACTAGAAATAAATGTGGTCATATCCAGTTTATCAGTCAACAATGTTACCAAACTATGAGCGATAGAACGCACAAGAAGAAGAGGTTTTCATTACGCGTCTGCGTAGTTGACAATTTGGTTTAGCGTTAAAGGCAAAAGAGCTGATGAGTTGCCCGATGGTCATGTGTTTGAGAGTGTCTTAGTGCGTACCATTTTAATCTATGATTTGTGTTAATCTCAGACGCGCTCTCAAAATGTTGACCTGCTTACTGTTTGAATTAGTATAAGTTTGTTGTCAACACTCATATGTCCAACCGTCTGTGAGTATAGATGTGGTTGTTTTCTAGTGGCTATTAAATAATGGCAAATGTCGCTGATGCTTCTCTACATCACTGTCCATCATGCTACTTTACTTCTATTGCAAGTTCAGCTCAGAGAATGACCGCGAGAGAAAACGGGGGGATGTTTAGCAATGGCAAGACGCAATAATAAACTGCATATGTCTATTACTAACTAGTTCTGTCAACAAACTAATTGAATTATCCATCTCTTTGTGGGAGCATTGTTGTTAATGCAGGCAAAGTATAAGTGATTTTTCTTTTCAAAATAACTGAATATAAGTGTATAACATTGTAGCAATCTATTTGATATAAGTGGTTAGTGGTAACAAGCAATAACAATTTAGCTATACAAATTGTTGAATATTGGGGAAGCGCAGTATTCTTTCTTAATATGAATTAAATATCCATTCATATATAATCTGGTCACGCCACCACAAGACGCATATGATTTACGTTGTCCATTACAATTATTCACGAAACCTATCAGATTATGCTTCCATGCTGCTGAAAAATTGATTGCATGCGTACTATGCATACAATTTACCGTTTACGGCCTTATGGGCTTGGGAGTGAGCAATCGTTGCACGCACATGCTTGTCTTTAACACTTAATAGATAAAGATATGTGACGCACAAACTCACAAGAACGGTCATCGATGCTTGGTGAATAGATTACGCCAAAGTGCTTCCTTAAGCAGGGCCAACAATAGGTCAGTTTGCTATTTCAAGGATCAATCCCATGCAAGCCCAAGCGTTATCATCACGACAGTTCAGCTAATACTGCAATCCGTCCAAATGCCTTTGAGGATTTGGTTTAAAGGACCTCGACGTTAGGCTAGTGCTATTGTTGCTCCAGTTTTTCGTTCATCAAGTAAGGTATATAAGACAACCATCAATTCATGAATGCTTCTCCTAATTAATTGTTCTCACATCTTGTTCAAGGGACAAAAGCGAGACATTCGCAAACCACTTTGGATCATGCGATTCATTCTCTATTACCACAAGTGCAGTATTTCATTTTGACTAATATCATATTTAGGTGATAGCACACATGGACCGGCAAGTCTCGCTTTTTCAACGTAATATTCCATAGCCTAGGGTGCAATTAACAATCAAAATTGCTGAGGTTCCAATATGATATAATGAGTTCACTTAAAATGATGTGCAGGTCCGACGCATCATTGCTACCAATGCTCGCTTTGTCTCCTGCCACATAAATAAGACGTTATACCATATACTTTGCTGTCCTCATAATAGCTAATGTACCTTATATTAACGAAAGGGAGCAGAAAATATTCTCATTTGTCCTGGGAGAAAGTAAAACAACAATTTCTGCCAATGATAGGAATGCATACCCCACCGAGCAGCAAGGTCAAAGGCCTCAATGCTCATTAGTGAGCAATGGTTTCATCTGCATCCCTTCATGCAATTTTCCAGTCAGTGGCAAGACCGAAGCTAAATCGGTACGTAATTTAGACAGATATTGTTTAATTGATTATACTGCAGTGACTACATTTATATAGTTATATTAATATTAACAGCAACAGCATCATTACATCCGTGATTGCTGATGCCTCGTGGAAATTACACACTGTGATTCCAGTTAATAGTGTTTCATAATGGGGAGTATATCAGCAGCTGTATTAATTGTTAATATATTATTATCATAACTAATGGTGGATCTGTCGTATCAGGCTGTCTTGGTGTAATTACCCGACAGATATTTTATTTTGTACCAGTTTTCCTGTTGGTGCGGTTGTATTGTGCATAAGTCAGAAACGCATATAAACCATAAAGCGCATGGTGTCCCGTCATGTGAGTACCGTTGTTGGATGAATTCAAATAATTGATCTTCAATTGCTGTGTCATGAATATTCATTATCAATGTTCATCCATTTACATAATTATATGGTGCTCACATACATAAGCAAAACCCCGCAATATATATATATATATATATATATATATATATAGATATATATATAGATATATAGATATATATATATATATATATAGAGATATAGATATATAGATCTATAGAGAGAGCTAGATATAGAGAGAGATACTATATATAGATAGATATATATATATATATATCTCTTATATCTATATTTTATATATATATATCTATATATGTATATATAGATATATATCTATATATATATATATATATATATATCTATATATATATATATATATATATATATATATATATATATATATATATCTATCTATATACGGTATATACCTACTTTACTGTTCGCAGGGACCTCGGCTTCCTCCCAACGGTGATCCTTATGTGGGCCAGGATCGACATGTAATATCTCAGTCAATATTAATTGCAGCAGCTGATTATAATAGGTTGCGGACATGTGTACTGCTACTGGATAAGTCCTATGTCAAATACTAACGACGTAATGCGAGAGAATTAATAACATTTTGTCGCACTGTATTTTTGGTATCCCTCGTTAGGATTGCTGCCCATTCTACACTGCTTCATCTACATTCTGACACAGGCAACAATAGATATATGTAACACTCGGAGCATGGATGAAATTTGTTTGCTGCCGATGCGTGCTTTGACTTTGTCACAGACATATCCTGTTCTTCATCTATTCATCAATGGTTAGTGTTTATTTTGGCAACGGAGTAAGGGATCATATACTACTTTAGCTTCGATCAATACCAGAAGTCTTATCTGTTCTCCAGTGATATTACCCGTCACGCACGTAACGCCTGATGTCAAATTTGGGCTGACTTGGATAGAAAGACATATCATTTCAGAGAAACTTCATGGTTGATTTCGGTAATATAAATCACAGTAAGGTCGCCGAATATGGTGTCAGATTTACTCTTTGACATCTACTGTTGGTAGGATTATTGTGTGCGTCATATTTTTAGCCGACACAGTAAATTGCGCCTCATGTTTTCACACTTAGTTTTCTGAAAGCCGCGTCTTAAATGCATCTTAACAAGAGGGATCATGATTGCTACGCTCCATAAAAACAATAGTGATCGGTTGCCCAATGAGAGGACATTTTCTATGCTAGTAATTTTTGAGGTAAGGGACATTGCCAATCTTGTAACAGAAATTTAAGCTCGACAATTACAGTAAGCTGAGAATTATAATGAGGATAATGGTGATATTGATGACAATCGATGATGATAATATGACTGTAATGATAAATATGATGGATATGATGATAAATCGATTTGTAATTGTTGTGACAGCAACAATGGTGTTACGGATGATGATGATGATGATGATGATGATGATGATGATGATGATGATGATGATGATGATGATGATGATGATGATGATGGTGATATTGGTGATAATGGTGGTGATGATGATGATGGTAATTGCAATGATTACGAAGATATTGATCGGGAGGAGAAGGTAAAAGTGGAAGAGAAGGAAGAGGGAAAGAATGGCGTATTTTCATAGAAGTGTGGAACAGGTGCTTATTGAGACAGCGTTACCCGCGTAGACACTTTTATTGCCATGATTGCCGAACCAGTTAAGAAAAAAAATACTTAGCAACCCCCCCACCACACACACTTAAAGCTCATTTTTCTGGTATCAAGTAAATGTTCCTACTTCGCTGATACCCAGAACGCTGATTCCCACTTGGCCTCTCATATTGCCCATGAACCGTGCCTTTTACGTATATCCATGTAGCTGCTGTCTCGATTGTAGGTATGTAATCGAACCCTTTTAAAAATGGCAATGATTCCTTCACTCATTTCACCATGTTCACTGAGTAATTGAAAGATTTTGCACAATCACTCTTACAAGCTGGTGCCACTGCATCACATTGATTCACATCGAATTACACACGCAGTTCCTTTAGTAATTCGTGTGATTTGGGGATATATTGTACTTGTGGCATCAAGGTTTCAATGATGGAGCGGTGCAATAGAAAATGCCCATACGAGGATTAAGCTGCTCGTATATGATGCATCTATGGGTAAGTTCAGGATGTCTTAACGACGAAATTTGTTATGCTTAGGGGCGATACGCTGCAGAGAGAAGCGGTAAAGTGCATCAAGCTTCGCTTTCCGATAAAGAGTATATTAACTGTACGAATATTATCCTAAAAACTGTTGCAAAATGGTACTTTTGAAGTTAAGGCACGCTAGACCTTTTTAATATGTTCATTAGACAGATTCCGGTTGCTTTCGGGTGCATTAAGCTAATACCCTTGATATACGTGCCATGGAAAAACTATTTAGACGCACATCTCGTTAAATTGATTGAATATGTGGCCGACTATGAATGAATACGGATTTAAATTTAAATATCGTTCTGAACTCATCTCAATTATAAGATTAGTGAATCATAAAACTAAGCGGACCTTATTGTCACCAACCGACGCAGGGTTTACAAAGCAATCGGTGGGTGGGTGTCGGTCACCACAGCGAGAACACCGCCTCTTAAAAGCTTTTAGAATAGAGTAGTCTTCTGGCAAGGGTGGCGTACAAGACGCTTATTGGATTTATCATTGCTGAAGAAATGTAATTTTACTAAAAGGTGTTCAATGTCTTCCATCACATAATGGAATACCACGTGCGATTTGTAACTGTCGCTTGCCGCTATCTATGACATTTTACGTAAATTTCCTTAGAAGGGGGACCTAGAACCTCGCAACTGTCATTGTTAGGCCATAACTCCAAACAATCTGTATATGATGCAGTCTTCTCTTACAATAAAATATGTCACGAAACGCCAATTGAACCGCAAGCACAGCACAGGTAGGCTGCAATGATTGTAACAGTTCCTCGTCAGACTAAACCGTAGTATTCGTGCGTTGTAGCTAAACATGATAGTTGCCTCATTGAGACCGAATGTACCAAATAAGAAAAGCGTCTTTGATTTTTAACAGTGCCGCACATTCGTTGAGAACCTCTAACATGCAAATGTCCCATAGTTCATGTCCCAATATATATTTTATATGTGCACACAAATAGGAAGCCGTTAGGCATAAAATTGTTTACATGCAGCATACATCCTGCTAGCTAATTTTCTATACGGTGGTAAAAATGTATCCCTACATAACGGGGAGAAAACAACTTACCTACAGGAAAGCCTCTCTGGTTTTGATGGCCTTCCCGGTCTTGGCAAATATAATCATGAGATGGAGCAGCTGATACCAGTGCAGCTGTAAGCTAACCACGGTAATCGTTTATCATCCTCATCCATCAACGTAATACACCAAGATCTGAAAGTTTTGGAAAAGCTAGAAGAAGTTGGCAATCGTTGATTGATTAACATGATCGATTAAAACGTTGAGACCCAATTGCTCAATATCTAAAGCGTCTCTTCATAGTGAATACCTACGACGAGGGCGCAACAAAAGAGAACTCATCAAATAGATTGTGTGTCCAAAATGGGTAAGAACCTGTTATTAAAATATATGGTCAGGCATGGAGATTATATTGATACTAGGCATCAAGGAAATAAAACCTAAACCCTTATCAGCTGACATCGATGCAAGGTTTATTCCCTTCGTACTGTTTGCAAACAAGAAATAACAATAACAGAAATTCTACTAGAATAGCGGCATTATTTGCGTTGATGTTAAAAGCATCACATGTTCATATGCATATGTATATATATAATTATTTAACTATACAAACAAAAATATATATATATTTATATATATATATGTATATATATACACATATATATTTACATATCTATATATAAATATATATATTTATACATATATATATATATATATATATATATATATATGTATATTTGGTTATATATACATATATATCTCTGAAAGAACAGAATAACCGAACCAGGCCAATTTTAACTACTATGCCGAGTCTTCATATATGTTCGCTAATTAAATTTCTTTATATGGGAAAAAATGTCAACAAAATGTGAATATGCCAGGGCTCTGTTTTGCGCTTTTGTTCAGCAAAGCACTTAAATAATCGCGATATTTCTTTTCTGTTTTGTACGATTACATCATAATGGATCCGTCTGCTTCATCAAAGAGCTTATTGAATCAATGGTAATCATTATTGGGACACATACCAATGCCCGAAGCAATATATGATGATTTTACCAGAAGCATGAGCAACAGACAGCTACTTTGATACGAATGGTTCTAACGTAAACGTTTACTTTGTCTCCTGTTTTATATGCTCTCTGATGATGACTGGTCCTTTCTTTTTAGAAAAAAGCTCAAAACATTAAATCGTTTCATTAGAAACATGTCAACCCCTGTGTCTTATGGAACAAGATTACCGTGAGACCGGCAAATTATATTCGATCCTATCCCCAGATGCTCTATCAATGTATATATGTGGGAAATATCAATATGATCTGTATATTGGCTTACTTCAAGACATTTGTTTTACCATAACATTTCAAAACATCTTTTCCCATTATACTTTAATGCAGTGTCTTTACCATAATACTTTTCTGAAAGTACTTTGGCTATATTGCCTATTATAATGAGCACTGCTTTTGCAAAATTGCTACTTTTACACATTGTTTTCCCCGCTGGCAAATTCAAACGATCAGTTTGGTTAGGTATTTATTTTAGCGTAACTAAAGCTCCCAGATGACAATCAAATTTAGATCCAGCTGATATAAAAGCTAAGCGTTTCTCGGGGTATAATATTGTCTTCTCACCAAGTGATTCAAGTATCCGTCTCTTTATGTAGCGATTACTTGCGGTGTGCAGCTTATCACATGACGAAAAAAGACACAACGACAAATTGATTCGTTTTCCGTAAAGGTACTTCTTGAGACGATGAATACAATAAAAACCGTGGTATTTATTTGCCCCCAACGAATCAATACATATAATTGTCATTGTACAAAATGACAAAAGGTTGTATTGTTTTCTATAAGTGCCACATATGTTTATTAATGTGCTCGAGATTATGTTTGTTTACAACATGACCCGTATACGATGATCATAGTGTAAGAAGTTAACATTAACGGTGCGGTTATTCTGTGACGTTGACATTGCCATAGTTAAGCTTGCCTTTTACAATGGCAAACGTCTGTATCCAAGCTGCTTGTAACAACATCATTCATGTTCTTGTGGATATACGTCAGTCACGCATGTGAAACGCTTTATTTTACAAGAAGTGGCTGGCCTATCTTGTTACTGTTGCTTCCGAGCGTCAATGCGGGTGTGTTTGTGATATTAATGTATACCGCCAATGTATTTCGTTATGCAGACGATGATACGTTGCATAGCTATGTTGAAGGCATATCAAGAGCACAGCAACTGTACGAATATTACCCGAACAAATGTTTTTGAAAAAGTCACGCCTTCTTAATATGCTCATAAGATTTCAGATGTCGTCGAGCTGACCTATTGGATGGACGTGCCGACATGGAACCATTCTGCAGCAAGTCTTGTTTAATTGGCTGAATACGTGGCCGACTACAAGTGAAATACGGATTGAGAATGAATCGTTCTTAACCAGGCGGACCTAATATTACATATTATCACCAACCGACGCTGGGTTTAAAAAGCAATATGCAAGCGAGAACACTGTCTGCCGCCTATTGAAAGCCTTCAGAAATGATTAATCTTCCGGAAAGCGTGGAGGACAGGGCGCTCGTTGGATTTATCACTGCGAGATAAATGTAATTTTCTTAACAGGTGTTCCATGTCTTCAATCGTAAAAGGGAGTAAAATGTACGGTGTTATTCCACGCAGAGCACTTTAAAAACTCGGCGTGACAAAGGTACCACAAAACTTAGCACCATTATGGGAAAGCGATTCCGTTACACCGAGGGCACAGTAAATGAATGCGGCCACTCGTAATATATCAGCTCCTGGCTACTCAGAGCTGAGAAGCACCATTACATGACTAGTCAGAGCTGAGAAGCACCATTACATGACTAGTCAGAGCTGAGAAGCACCATTACATGACTAGTCAGAGCTGAGAAGCACCATTACATGACTAGTCAGAGCTGAGAAGCACCATTACATGACTAGTCAGAGCTGAGAAGCACCATTACATGACTAGTCAGAGCTGAGAAGCACCATTACATGACTAGTCAGAGCTGAGAAGCACCATTACATGACTCGTAATCGATACTGAACACTTTTGAGCCGAGAGTTTACATGGAATCAGATATTTAGTTATATGCCTAACATCACATGTGTCAGTTAACATGTGCTTCTGTGATGTCTGTGTTAAAATACTTCTGGGCACTTCAAATATCGTATTACCTGATTTCTTCAATGTGCTTGTCAATCTCGAAGTAACAAACTTATACAGAGTCGTGCATACGAAGAAGGGCTAAAAACAAAATTGAATCGTTGGGCGAGTGGGAGTCAAACGATGATGTCGCACGTTCTGCCTTCAATTTATCAAGACTGTTAGAATCAGGTATGGAATTATGCAAGGTGATTAAGGGCTAGCATGTTTGGTGATGATCAGTGAGCATTTAACGGTATTGTAGCTTCCTTGTATTTTAACAAGTTGAGGCAATCATATTCAGTCGTTCACGTATGGATATAAACAGCGAAGGCGTCTTTCATGTAGCGTTCGAGCCGATTACCTGTTTTAATGCGGCAGCCGATTAGTTTTTGAGAAGCTATTTAGATATCACACAAACGTTTGAACACAAAAAGCATTTTCCTTAAATGGAAGGTATTGTTGAGGTAGATTAGGCTCCTACACATCAAACACCTTTTACATTCGAAGATATCGATATTAATGCAATTGCCCTCCCATCCCTAGGCTTTCAATTCAGCGCAAAAAGGAAGGTAACATCGGCCTAACATAGGCCAATAGTCAAAATAGCATGGCACGAGCTATTACAATTCAGTCACTGAATTAGCATGTTTAAGCAATAATGTGACATGTACATTGGACAATTCATTTGATGCGCCTGACGTTGAACAGTTTCCAGTTAAAAGTGGGAGGATCTTGACATTGACAGACAAGTCGTTGCTGAACGCAACGCGTATCGAACAGGCTTTTCTTTGCATTGATAAGGATGTTATCATGTCATTTATACCGACCGAATTATATCAGCCTCACGAAGATACAACTTGCGATAGCCCGAGATATATTTGCAAGACGGAACAAACATTACGACAAAAGTATTTATAAAGTTTAAGGCTAGTACACTACTTAAGTCACCTCTGTGATGTGTTTCAAGCAAAGCAAGACGGATACTTGGCTACTGCTGATGCTATACCAGTTATCACGAGGAATTGGCTTATCTGTTGCAGCAGAAAAACTTGTATGTCAGTGCCTGACCTTAAAGACAAGAACACATTATGATATCCGGCATTTAGGCTGCACTAAAGTAAGCACCTTTGCCGATCCGGTTTCATTTCCATAGACACTGCTCTCATTTCCAAATATATTATACAGACATGAACCGAACGTAGTAGCATCTCTTACATGATTTATGGTTGCTCAATTGGGACAAATCGCAAAGCTGAAATGATTCTGACATCGGCGAGTATACAATATAGTCACTTAGGCGGCAAATTACTTCCGCAATCTCGTTATCCTCATATGATATTGCGACATGCGAAAGGTTTTGGTAATTGAATGACTTTTTTCACGGCTCAATTCCCTCCTATATGAAGGCGCCGCAGCATACTTTAGAGTCCATCTAGCCTCGCCATGAAGGGTTAGCGAAGTTAGTGTTATTTGATGATATGTTTCATGCGTTCAGAGTACCAACGATTACTCTAGAACACACCCAAAGGCTAAGCATTTGTAGTACGAAAATAAGCTCTGTATCGCATTTGAAGTTTTACTTTCTAGATTCCGTCGTACTTCGCTTCAGTATCGTCGTTACTAATCGATAGTTTTTATACCTCGTTTCCGGCAAAAAATGACAATGATTACCGGGAAAGGGGAGAAAGTAGCTTTTATTTTGTTTTGTGGTCATGCCTACAGTTAAGGTTTATGGTCTCATTCTTTAAAATGTGTCATGCAATGCCGCACAAGACATTACATCATTGCAAATTCACGCTTGAAGAACAGGGGGATGATTAGCAACGGCAAGACACAAAAATGAACTGCCTATGTCTATTGCTAACTAATTCTGTCAACAAACTAATTGAATTATCCATCTCTTTGTGGGAGCATTATTGTTAATGCAGGCAAAGTCTAAGTGAGTTTTCTTTTCAAAATAATTGAAGTGTATAACATTGTAGCAATCTATTTGATATAAGTGGTTAGTGTTAACAAGCAATAATAATTTAGCTATACAAATTGTTGAATATTGGGGAAGCGCAATATTCTTTCCTTATGGGCTTGGGAGTGAGCAATCGTTGCACGCACATGCTTGTCTTTAACACTTAATAGATAAAGATATGTGACGCACAAACTCACAAGAACGGTCATCGTTGCTTGGTGGATAGATTACGCCAAAGTGCTTCCTTAAGCAGGGCCAACAATAGGTCAGTTTGCTATTTCAAAGATCAATCCCATGCAAGCCCTAACGTTATCATCACGACAGTTCAGCTAATACTGCAATCCGTCCAAATGCCTTTGAGGATTTGGTTTAAAGGACCTCGACGTGAGGCTAGTGCTATTGTTGCTCCTGCTTTTCTTTCATCAAGTACGGTATATAAGACAACCATCACTTCATGAATGCTTCTCCTAATTAATTGTTCTCACATCTTGTTCAAGGGACAAAAGCGAGACATTCGCAAACCACTTTGGATCATGCGCTTCATTCTCTATCACCGCAAGTGCAGTATTTCATTTTGACTAATATCATGTTTAGGCGATAGTACACATGGACCGGCAAGTCTCGCTTTTTCAACATAATATTCCATAGCCTAGGGTGCAATTAACAATCAAAATTGCTGAGGTTCCAATATGATATAATGAATTCACTTACAATGATGTGCAGGTCCAACGCATCATTGCTACCAATGTTCGCTTTGTCTCCTGCCACATAAATAAGGCGTTATACCATATACTTTGCTGTCCTCATAATAGCTAATGTACCTTATATGAATGAAGGGAGCAGAACATATTCTCATTTGTCCTGGGAGAAAGTAAAACAACAATTTCTGCCAATGATAGGAATGCATACCCCACCGAGCAGCAAGGTCAAAGGCCTCAATGCTGATTAGTGAGCAATGGTTTCATCTGCATCCCTTCATGCAATTTTCCAGTCAGTGGCAAGACCGAAGCTGAATCGGTACGTAATTTAGACAGATATTGTTTAATTGATTATACTGCAGTGACTACATTTTTATAGTTATATTAATATTAACAGCAACAGCATCATTACATCCGTGATTGCTGATGCCT
The DNA here is from genome assembly GCA_034190875.2 of Urechis unicinctus. Taxonomy (NCBI): domain Eukaryota; kingdom Metazoa; phylum Annelida; class Polychaeta; order Xenopneusta; family Urechidae; genus Urechis; species Urechis unicinctus. The sequence goes on from CM067348.1 coordinate 19,594,656, forward strand.
CGTGGAAATTACACACTGTGATTCCAGTTAACAGTGTTTCATAATGGGGAGTATGTCAGCAGCTGTATTAATTGTTAATATATTATTATCATAACTAATGGTGGATCTGTCGTATCAGGCTGTCTTGGTGTAATTACCTGACAGATATTTTATTTTGTACCAGTTTTCCTGTTGGTGCGGTTGTATTGTGCATAAGTCAGAAACGTATATAAACCATAAAGCGCATGCTGTCCCGTCATGTGAGTACCGTTGTTGGATGAATTCAAATAATTGATCTTCAATTGCTGTGTCATGAATATTCATTATCAATGTTCATCCATTTACATAATTATATGGTGCTCACATACATAAGCAAACACCCGCAATATATATATATATATATATATATATATATATATATATATATATATATATATATATATATATATATATATATATATATATATATATATATATAGATATATATATATATATATATATATATATATATATATATATATATATATATATATATATATATATATATATATATATATATATATATATATATATATATATATATATATATATATATATATATATATATATTTATACGAATGCGACCTTTTTGATACAATCGACCGACTATTTTGGCACACAGTCACATCTTGGCACACGATCTGAGTGCCAAAATAGTCAAGAGCTTTTCGAGTACTTTGCTCTGCAAATTTTTATTTAAAATTTGTGTTACCGGGTAAATCATCTTCATTCACATTCATCCATAGTAAGACTTAAACCCCTGCCTTGCGCAGGTGGTAGTTCGGGACGTTTGAAAAATTCTATATATTTGACTGACGACTATTTTGGTACTCTGCATTCAACAGCTTGTTTCTCGTTATTATCCCATATATCATAATCCCAACTTCTGATATATTGCTTAGAATCACTTCCTTCACGAATATATTCTATCCACGTGACATTCGATAGAAGGAATAAAAAATATATATATTTGGTCTCGACGTTTTCCAATGAGCTGAAGACAGATATATATTCCCCCAGAAAACCGAAATTCTTCGGCTGGTCGGATAATTCGTAAGGCGCCTCGTGGGAAGAAGTTGCGTTGCGGGCCGAAAATATCTTACGATTTGGTAAGTAATAACCACAACTCTTGAATATATTATGGCGTTATTTAAGACACTAATACCCAAGTCAACCAAATGATAGCGAGAAAATATATATAATGCCGCTAAAGTGTATTCAATAACCTGGGTTCTTAGCCTGGGTTTTCTCATATCGCCCACTGTGACATTTTGTAATGGATTTAAATCATTACAACGCCGGTTCGATAGATTGGATATATGGTGTTGTGTACTCAATCTGACATTTAAATGGAATCTGGTCAGTGTTTAAGGTACTTAAGCTATTTGGAGTCAAGTCGGGCTTTGCGAATCGCTTCGCCTAGTTATGTTGGTTAGTCGCGTTTGTCATAACGTATGTATGTATGTAAACAATATTTTTATCCGGGATAGAGGTCGCAATCTTTAATTTCAATTGTTAGGCGTAAATAATGCGTACAACCGTGATGTTTTGTTTTTAATTTGATCTGAAACTAATGTCAAGGTTATCGAATAAGTGAAAAACGAGTATAACTCCATTAATAATGGTCGAATGAGAGTTATTATGATTTTTTTTTTTTGTCTTTCTAAGTCTGAAGTTATCGCGTCGTTTCTCTGTGGTGAATGGTCGTAATGTGATTTTATGTGCTCGAGGAGGAAGCCCTTTCATTTCTGAACTTAGAGTATCATTTTCTGCTCTAAATATCCGACAGTTTTCTCACAAAGAAAGCTTGAAGTACAGTGGGTGTCACTTTTGCTGGCTCTTGCTAGCAACAGCTGATCTGTCGCGCTGCACAAATGTCACCGCGGCACAGCGCTCGCTCGGCTTCACTGAGCTCGGCTTCACCGCGTTGCTCGGGTTCACCGCCTTGGCTTTCGTGGGAACTTGGCAGGTCGCAGCAAGGACTATTCCAATTGATTGTCAAAATGTATGTAGGATAAAGAGCGCGTTTACTCTCTGCTTCATTGTAACATCTATGAACATCACTGATGTTATTGCTTACACTAACAACCATAATTATAGTGGCAGCCAATTTGATATTATTTAACGTGCCTGGATACAATAGTCTACATGCAAGCATCGTTAAAAAACACCCCAAACCCCTTGAATTGGGCGATTCCAACCAGTTGTGGAGCAAAGAAACTTCGCCTTTAACAGTGTCCGCGCTATATATAACTTTCGCGCTGTCTAAGTTTGATGATCACCATGGCACCAGGGGCGAGTGCCATGATGTATTTTTTCCACATTTGTTCTGGAAAAGTTCCTTAGCGAGTGAGGATTTTTACGTGCAAGTCTGACAATATTGTTATGGTTAGGAACCTCAGCAGAATAGGCATTGTGTCATGTTGGGTTTTGACAGGTTGGCAGTAGTTTAATTATACGTCCGCGTAGGGCTATATCACACCTTTCTTTGAGGCAGAGAAAGTTTGGAAAGATAGAGGTTCTATTACTCAGATAGTTTCCTATCGTTTACATAGTAAGAATATCTCCTCAAATAACACCGGCTTTGTTGTATTCTGAGTACCATGACAGAGTTCTTCCGTATTTGTTAAAAATACGAGATGGAGAGAAGAGGTGAGTTTCCCAAACAATGCAGGTCAAATAGTTTATTGCAATGTTCCAATAAGCAGGGTTGATAGATTCAACGGTATGACATAAATTATTCAAACAGTAATTTAAGCATGGCAACAGTTTCACTCACACACGCCAAATGGCTGTTAATCGTGCAAATGACTACCACAGTCCAATTGAATCGGGTCAATTCTGTATCAACTAACTTAAGAAAAACGTGACCTACTTAGACTCGCCAACCTTTGACAAAGTCAGAATTTGAAATCTCCCAAGGACGCGGATTGTTGCCATGACGCCGAAGCTATATGGCGTTGAGAGATTTCTCTGGGAAAATAACCTGGATACATGGTGTTTTTAAATTAACAGTACCATTTTATTCTTAGTCCCACCAAAGAGATAATCACACGGATGTGTTAAGGTGAGTCTCCTTATGTTGTGGTGACGTGCGTCACCACTGTGCTCCAAGGGCCTTAACGTGACGGCGTTGCATTAAAGCGTCTAGACTGCAAGCCTTCAATAACGAAGCGGCGAAATTCAAGTTGTCTTCTGGCCTGGCGGGTGTCGACGCGGTCTCGACATACCCCGTCGCGCGGAACATATATACTACCTCTATACACTAAAGTGCCCCCCCCCCCCCCCGGTGCCTTTCACACCTCCGTCAGTGCCATTTGTCGGGAGTGCGAGAGATAACCCGTATCTTCGATATACTGATCATACCGAAAAGGTTGCCAACAACAGTACCAGACATGCTTCGGTAACCAGTCCCGGAAACGGGGAAGGGAAGAGGAAGGGGTACCCCTAGGGTTTCAGCAATCACTGGCCCTAGTGAATCCAGCGAAGTAGAGAACCTCACGCGCATGATGAATTGCAGCGCAAGGTTCTGACCCTGACTAGGGCCTTGGAAAAGTTGGAAGACTCATGGGCACCCAAGGTTAGCTTAAGTCCCCCCCCCTCCCCCTCACTACAAGTCACCCTAAAGGGAAGTTGGGCCCTGTTTTCGTTGTGGGAAACAGGGGCACTTCAAAGGGAAATGCCCAATGGCGCGGGAGGAGGGAGGCCCAGAACACCCCAGGGGACCAAGTTCGGGAAACGCCAATGAACATTATTTATCTATGTTTCAGCATTACTATAAGTATAATTAACACTGGTATATTTGATATTCCTTATTATCTCTTTAGTAACTCAAACTTATGTACATTAATATGAAATTTTTATTAATGAGGATCATTGTTTACAGAAATGTTGGCGGAACAGCATCCAGCACAAGTTGTGCAATTCCAGAGTGGATGTGGAAGAGGTGCAGGCCCTCAAGCGACCTAAAAAGAAGCCATCTCTAGATTCGAAAACTACCTTCCCCAGCAGCCTGAAAGTGAAGACGATTCTACCATCGTGGCCCACAGAAAGTGGCTCCAGAAAGAGTTTGCAAAGGAGAGAGGGGCTGTTGACAAAAACAAGGTAGCTGAGAAGATGCTCCTTACTATGTCTTTGCGATGTAGTCAGATTTTGCGAGACGGAATGCCAGTGCCTCAGTGCACTGAGCAACACTCATGGTTGTAGGGCAGAGCTGGGAAGAGATATTATACATGGGCCATATTTTAATACAAGTATGTGATTTTGAATAGTATCATAGTGTTTGAAGTCTATATTTAATTAAGTGAATTCCCGTTGTATAATTGCACCGAATAATTAATTAATTAATGACTGTTAAGGCTTTGTCAGTCGCAGCTGTATGTAGAATTCACTAGACTGGGGCCTAAGGCAGAGGGTGGCGACATTGGCAAGCTCCTTCTGTCTGGCCTCCAACACTTCAGGAGGGGCATTATGGAACTTCATAGACGGGAAAAAATCTGCCCTTCAGACTAAAGCAGACGAGGTCAAGAATGAACCTTTTGAGGGACCAAGTAGAGAGAGCAGGTAAAAAATCCCAATTTACCATATTCAACATCTACCAACCAAATAACTGCCGCATATTGTGCTTCAGGTTCCTGGTAGCTACAATAGTGTCGCTTTCTTACTATTTATTTAGTTATTTTTACGTTGGTTAGATCATATACTAAACTTGATGTTGCTGTACAACATGGCTTCTAATATCTACCCGATTTTGTATGTGTCATTGCTATCTCCCAGCGGCCCATGCAGCTATAGTTATCACTGGTCTGCCAATACTTTTCAAGGGAAAATTCTTTATCTTTGAAGGCACACTCGAGGTTATTGTCAGTTTATATATATTTCATCATGTATTATAATCAAACTAAATAATGACTAGTTAAACAAGGATGCTGATTGTAGTAATGTCTCTTTTTAATAATAACATTCTTTCATTCAGGCAGGATTTGTTGACTTTGTACTATTTCTAATGAAAGCTATGGCTCAACAATAAGTCTACTATGTGTTTTAGAATGTCACAACACAGCACACACCAGCATAATTAGCCTGCCTCCTCTACTGCTGTATGAGGGAGAATTGATGGATGCTGAAATTCATGTGTTCATAAAGGGAATGTTTGCTGCAGACGCGGGGGACGTAACAGAAGCCATGGCCATGCTGATGATGTACCATACCCCAACTCTGCCAAACAAACTTTTTACTTTGTCCAGAAAGTTATGCTTGCCATTGAAGATGAGGTTAAAGACCCTATTGATGCCAAACGCCTTTGTATCAAGGCTAGCATTAACAAGGCTATGTATTAATGTGATTGAATTAAATAAAATGTACTTGTTTTGCATACTATTTTGTCTGACTTGTTTATACAAACTTATAAGCAGTAGGTCATATTTGGTCAAATAAATTTGTATTTGTTCAGGGTGTATGAGGTATTTTAAGCTTGACCTTCAAACATAGTCAAACTGAACTTCAAACATAGTTAAACTGAACTTCAATCATAGTCAAACTGACGAAATCTTCTAGTCAGTCAGACTAAGTAGAATAGTCATTACTACTTACGCTGTAGTCAATGTGACTTATAAGATAGTCATAGTGACCAATAGACTAGTCGTTTTTGACTACTCTTTACTTGACTAGGTAGATTAGTCATTTTGACAAATCAATATTTGACATACAGCTTTAGTCAAATTGACTAACACATTGGCCGTTTAGTGGACAGTCAATATGACTAGTTAAGCAAGACAAGTTGACTAGATTGCATTAAGGGGTCGTGCCAAGGGGCAGGTCGCCGATCCCCTCAACAGTAGTGCCTCCGGTCTGTGTGGGTTGTGAGGCTGTAGGGGGTTGTTGTGGTGTCGTGATAGGTAGAACCTGGGGTAAGGTTTTGTCTGGTAAGGGGCCTAGGATAGAGATTCGAGTATCTCCCCAGAATGTCAGCACTGTCGGTGTAGGTAGTACGGCACCAATGGGCCTAGGGCAAAGAGGTCGAGCAAAAAGTTGGCTTATCTTGCGCCACAGAAATGTCCATCCCAACTCGAATACCCCCTCTTACCCAAGTATAAAAAAGAAGCAGACTCGGCTCTCCAATCCATTGGGTCACCACAATTGAGACCATAGACCAACTACAGGGGACCTCATGATGCACAACGGGTTTGGAGACTAGTGACAGAGTTGGCCAGTAGTACTGTGACCGATCAGGTGCCCAATGAAAGCATTTAAGTGTGCCAACTCCTATCCGCGTCTCAATTTACCTGCCTGTGCAGATCGGTGGTATGACTGTAGATTCCGTTGTCGATACCGCTGAAGAAGCCACGATTATGTCTTACCGTGTTTTCCGCCAGCTTAGCCCACAGCCGCGAGAGGTCAGGGATGTCAGGCTACTGTCTGTTGGTAGAAACATGGCTATGGCCGGATTCGTTGTAGGACCGGTGGAGTCGAATGTGGGCGCTGTAAATCAAGTGTTACTCTGATTTCAGCATGGCAACTCGTAATGAGAGTGGTATTGGGCAATGAAGGAGGGTCTTATACCTGCTAGGTCCCTTGTGGAGCAATTGATGATGTGCCCCAGAGCAGGGGGGGGGGGGGTACAGCGGGTTGATGCATATATCCACCAGGTGACTAAAGCAAATCGAGAAAAGACCAGCAGTGGTTGCGGTTGGCAGCTAAGACAGCGCTGTCCCTGCAGCTCCAGGGCCGGTATTGGATTCACCACAATGTATTCCCTATCGGCCCGCCTAGCCTTTCAAGCTCCGTTGCCAGCCGGACCAAGCAAGGACTACAGGCTTGCTATAGACTCGGTTAACGAGGGCGCCAGTGACCCTGAGCCGACGTTGTAGGCGTCTAAAGGGTGGCCTGTAGATAGTTCAGGGAGGGGCATGGGCCGCAGCCACCCTGACTCAGCCGGGCCAGGCTTAGTGCCCATGTTTGGAGCCTCTGGAAAAGGTCACCCGCTGCTATGGGTGGCACTGGAGCAGAGGCTTCAACGTCGTCAATCGAGCTGGAACATACAGAGGAATGCTCAGATTCCTAATCTTTATCCATCCTGGGTCAATTGTTAGGTAGAGGGGAGGATTTCAATCCTCCAGATTCCCCGCTTAGTAACCCTACCCCTGCCACTGGTATGGGGCCTTCATGTCCTCTTCGTAGAGGGGTGGAATGTATCAAAGGCTCAGGCGTCGCTGATCCTTTGGCTGGTTCTGATGTAAGGCCCCCTTCCAAAGATAAGACCAAGCGGGCGGGTAAGGAAGGAAGGCGAAGGCACGTGGTAGTAAACAGCCGGCCGCGCAGGCAATGAGAGACCTCGAGTTTTAATCCGCTACGCGGCGCCACGGAGCAATGCGGTCCCTCGCCCGCTTCCGGTATTCTAATACACACAGTTTACCATAGAAGGTGGCGCAACATAGTTATTTTTAATTGAAACCTTTCGAGTTGTATCATTGGTGGCATTGTAGCAAATCATAACTGATGGATAAGTACGGCCGTCTGACCTTACAGCAATTGAAAATAGAGCTGAAGAAGCGAAATGCGATTCTTAGCGAGCAAAGAATTGAACTCCCATTTTGGCAGGAAAAGCAAAGCAACTATCAAAACAGACTTGGCTGACTATCAAAACAGAAATGGTCGCTGAACCGCGTCAACCAGATTCGGGCCAAAGCAATCGACCATCTATAATGAGCCTGTGGCTCCGAGGAATATGCAGAGTTGACTGGGATCGAAGTCAAGCCATGTGGGATTGTAGTGTCCCAAACACACCCCTACCTCGCATGCTCACCAGATGGGGTCGTGACTGATGACATGAATGCTGAGGTCAAGTTTCCCTACAGTACCAGGGACAAACCTGTCACTCCTGTCTCAGTGCCATACCTGGTCAATGAGAACAACCAGCTCACCCTTAAAGCCAACATGACTACTACTACTAAATTCAGGGCCAGTTGTTTTGCACGAACAGTCAACATTGTCATCTTGTGGTGTTTACGTCTCAGAGTATGGAGATTGTTCCAGTTACCCGTGACGATGAGTTTATTACTTCTATGATTTCAAGGTTAGAGGTGTTTTTCAGGGACTATTTCAAAGACCTATACTTGATTCAATGTTTTTCACACAATCTCTCTTACTGAGTAGTCTTGTGCACTGATTTCTTTTTTCTTTAAGGAAGCATTTGCCTGCATATTGCATGTGGTGGAATGTATAATAAACTCTTGAAACTTGAAAAGTACAAAGTGTTTTAATTGAAATATAAACAATTAACCCATTGGGGGTTCCACAGTCACTTATTCAATTAAAGGGACAAAAATGAATAGGGTGAAAATCATTTTTTCTTCAACAGTATTCACGTGTAGGGTTATTATAGATTACACTATAAGGCGCATGGTATAAAAAGTCTATTACATATCACCTTTCATTGAGATTCATATAATATCACACCCTGAGTGGGATAGACTTAAAAACATTCACAGTCACACTTCACAAAAACTCAACTTCACCTTAGGCAGTAGTGGGGACGATGCACTGCCGAAAGTTACATAACATATAACAAACAAAGATTATGTCAGAGGAAATTTGGACCTCACAGTGGATCATAGGTTCCACCAAGATTTGAAGGTTTTTTCCAAATCCTATTATCTGCTCAAAGTGCACCCTATTGCTGGAGATCTTCCGGTCTCTGTGTACCACTTTCCCTCTCAGCTGATTCTTCTTACTGAAAAAGGTTGGTATATTAACGGTGACATCATATGGAGCAAATAAGTCCTGCATGACAAAGCCATTACCGATTCACCCTGGTCAGACATTTCTGGTAGTTTGCTCCTTTCCATCACCTGCCTGTCACTGGTTGCGCCGACATAAGAGGGAGACAGATAGGACACTAGGCCTCCTGGTGTAGCACCCACCACCACCTTCATTGTGATACGGTTCTTGTACGTTGAAAAAGTGGCCTAGAAAACAATATACCTGGGTCTCTGTGATCTCGACTTGGCCAGTTGTCCGTCGCCGGTCGGCTCGTTTCACAGCGTTTCGGAGATGCTCGTCCGCTACGCACAGCGCATTGACAGTGACTGCTTTACCCTAAATGTCGTCACCATCAAATATCTCATGACCGCGTGACGTAGAGCGAGAAATTTTATTCGTCGAAGTGAAGCAAAATGGAAATGAATCTCTTGTATTTACGCGTAAACCACGAAGTAAGCGCATAACCTGATAACTTCCGGTCGAGCTTGGGACCGCATTGCTCTGTGCCGCCACCTCTCGGAGAAAACCGCAATGCGGTCTCCCATTGCAGTGCCAGTGTTGACAATCACGTTGCCTGTCTAGCGGCAAACGGAGATTATAGGGTCATCCAAGCCGAGGGAGGCACATAAGCCCATTACCATCGGCAACGACCCATACCCCCAATCAACAGCCAACTCATCACTCGTGGTGGTGCAGGGTGGGTCCCAGGGGGATGTAGGCGCGAGGGGACATGGACGGTCACAAGGTGAAGTCCACACCTAGATGTCCTATTCCTGTGTGTGGGGATTCGTCCGGGTCTCCGACGACGCATGTCCCGGAGGTTTTCAATGAAGGCCTGGACCCCATGGATGTGACAAGGTAGCGATTGTCTGTCCTCCATGTAATCGCCAACTACCTGCTGGGACTGGACCGTCTCGCTGAGGGGTTAGGCGGTTTGGGATGCCAAAGCCTGAGGGAACCCACGGGATTATTGAAGAAAGCAATACGGGAGTTCTGTCGGGTCCACGGGGAGCCGGTTCCTCATAGCTTCTGTCTAAGGCCCCCAAATTTGCCCGCGGTCCTCCTCCACTGGCAACCTCTGATTTCGTTGTCTCAGCTCAGCCCCGTGAGAGGGAGCTCGTCTGGGACTTGCGCCGTCGGCCTGCACCGTGTGATAGGATCGAGGGGAGCGGGGCGGGACAGAAGTCTGCAAAACCGGTACCTCAGCTATCCATGGCCTTTCAATTCTCACTTCCACATGGACAGGGCCCTTACTTCCCTGGGCTCTGACCTTTGTGTGCACTCTTCATTAAGATAAAATAATCATCTATTTTAATGTTGCAGACAATATCCCCAACTTAGATGGCCCAATGTCAAGGATTGGACCACGATGTTTTTACCTTGCCATTCATCAATGACTCTAAAGGTAATCTGCTTGGATTTTCATATATCTTGATCAATCCTTGACCTTTGTTACATAACAAAACATTTCTGAAAAACAGAAAATTTGTTTTAATGCCTGCACTTAGCCGTAATAAATATCACGCGCTCCGATAACGGGAGAGTAGGAATGTAGCCCGTAATGGCCAGGTGACGAGTGAGCTTTACCAAATAAAATAATTGATGGCCGGTGACATAGAAGAAGGCTGTCCGGATGCCGTAAAACATCAAAAGTATCAGTTGGACACAAAAATCCCCCCCCCCCCCCCCGCAACGTCGCGCTCGTCTGTTTGAAAATATCCAGAAGCTTTTATGATGATTTCCCGTATAATACTTGTAACATAATTTAATAACCCCGGGTCCCTCCACGGAACTCGCGTAGTCTATGTATGCGCTCTTGTTCTCAATGACCCCGCCTTGTTTGCTTTCTGTATGATCATGTGACCAAAATAATCAAATGCGACCGTCAATGTCAAGTACCTTCTTGTCAAACTACCAAATACATTATTCACACAGAATTCAACACTGTTGGATCATTATAGTAACAAAACACTTGATATAAAAACCCATTCCTGCGATCGAAGCTACCAAATATCACTCTTTGACCCTAGCAATGAAGACCTGGCTACGAACTTTGACCCCAGATGAACGACAGATCGGCGAAATATGGAGCGAAATACTAGCAGACGATCATTAAAGTCAAGTCACATATATTGCCAATCTGACAAATAGTGATCATTAAAATTAAATTTAACTTATTTTGTCACAGATCTGGTTAAGAATGGTACGATTGTTATAGTATTTTGGTTAATAATGACGTTTCATAAATTACGAAACTCGTAAACATAACTCTACATTAGGCCGCCTGACTTCGCGGAAAGCATAGAAATTTGTTGTTAAATACGGATTTCCCCAACAAATACATTCTGACATGGACGGAAAAGAAGCTGTGTCGGTAAAATAATATACTATCTCTAATAATGCCTGTTCTGTATAACCTAATCCTCGTTGTAGCCCTACCCAGACCGAATTTATAGCCATGACCCAATTCCCTTGAAAGAACGATTGCGAACAGCTGATTCACAATTGAAGCGTTAGCAGCATTCGTTTCAATACTATTAGATGGTTCGGTTAAGCTGAAAAACAAATTGTTGTTTGACAGACTTGTTTGGCTATTATAGCTAAGACTTTTCCTTGATATGTAAATGCAAACGAACTTGACTATGAAACATCAATCTAATAATTTTAACAATTAATGGTTGCCCTTCACTCCCTTCACTAGGTTTCAGCAATGAAGATAGATATTGTGTTATATGGACATAATGGTCAAACATAATCATAATGTGTATGGTACTGCATTGTTTGGCAAGTTGTGATTGTAGAGACTAATGTTTCAGCACCATTGATGGTTTTTACTGCCCTGCATCATTTGCATGGTAGATTTTATAAATTTATCAACACATATCAGTGGCTGGTTATCCACTGTCACTTGGTGTTTTATAAACTAATTCTCTTAATATGATAGACCAAAAAGGTCAACGGGTCCTCAGATTGCAATTATAAACTATACTTGAGGGTAGTCATATTTCTGATGTTGGATCTGCATTGTAAAGAGGTTGTCTGATGTTATGACCAAATATCAATTAACAACATCACATACATGTTGCCTATCCAAGCAATGGCCAATGTAATGGTCTATCAAAAGAGGAAATAAGTTGATGGTGCAAATACAGACTTGAAAGTGTCAGATATCACCAGAGCATCTGTGCTATAAACACCATGACAATGATTATTATGTTATTTGACAGTAGATAATATTGAATGTTCTCAGCTGAACAGCTGATGTGGCCTCACATAAGTTTCATGGCATTGAATTATGAGATCTGACATTTGAAGGTATACTATCAGTGAGTGTGGAAACATTTATGAGGTGTTATATTGTGAAAATAAATAACCAGCATCTGAATATTGGGTCCCTATTTTCTAACAGCATTGCTCGCCAACATTCCACTCCTATTTAGTTCTCTTATAAAGATGCAGATTGCAATGCATTATCATTTATATAGAACTCTGTTAAAGTTTGGGCCCATGTACTGTGAATATCGAAGAAATTCTATTCTAAACCAACCAGATATGTATATTTCCACAAATCTACCCATATTTGTTTCATTATTATAGGTACCTGTTTCAGATGTTAGCTTGGGAACCTATCAGAGACCACTGCCTGAATTGACCATAACTAAAGAGGGCGTGTACTTGGCACAAATGGATTTCCTTGACAGTCGGTTTGTTTGGTTTGGTTGTATCGAGAGACATTATATGATGAAGTATTTTGCAATTTTGTACCACAACCATACAGACATTTTTGGAACATGGTCCGATTGTCATCAAATGATCAATAAATGGTTCTGAAAACTCACACAATATGCAGGTCACATACTTATGAACAAATGTGAAGAAATGGCTGAAATATGCAGTGATACAAACACTGTTCCTCATTGTTTACATCTGAATTATTGCATAGTCTGTAATGTGTCAATAATATTAATTTCGCAATGCATATTGTAAAATGTACTGCTTTTGTTTATTAGATACTGAACAAGCAGCCCAAGCAAGTACCAGTTATGCCGCAAGTCTGACTGGAACAACAAGCCCTGTAGACCCCAGACTTAAAGATGCCAACAATAACAACTTGATGTCTCGAGCTGAACATGCATCAAAGATACAAGTGAATATTTTTCATTCCTCGGTGACCTGTTTACTATTGACAAGTTATAATCCTAAGAAAGGCTTCTTTGCATTGTAAATTAATTCCAGTTAAGTGACCTTCATATAAAAGTCACTACATAATGCATGGTCCATAAAGGCTTGTGCTATATTACTAATGTTATTACAAGTCTGCTATAACTAGAAGCTAATAGCGAAATATGAAAACAACATATCAATGCGCATGCAGACCACTTCTTATGGGATACAATGCAGACCCAAGCTCTACAACTTGCCTTCAGAAGTAACATTCAGATCCCCAGTCTAAGGAAACTACTCCCAGGTATGGTATATACACTTTACAATATATTGCGTTAATCCGGATACATTTGACAGATCATTCCAAGTATCTTTTTTATGGTAGATGTCATGTATGATATATATTGTCGCACAATTGTATTGTAGGCTGAATTGTTATTTAAGCTTGTAGATTAGCCATGCACTGCCATGTGATGTTTCATGATTAAGTAACTTTATCTGATGCTTTATCAGTAAGTTATATCTTCTATTCTCGGCATTACACAGCAGACAGATTATTACATACGTTGTAGGTACACTGACTAAATGTACAGTCTCTAAAATAATCTCTCTTATTGTTCTGTGCGTATTTCTGAAGATGTCCTGGTCAATCTAAAACCTGCTGAGGTACTGCATTCTTGTGTTCAACAGCAATTTAGTCTGTAAAACATTTATAGTCACCATCTTATACAGAATGCATGTAACACTATTCATTTGACACTACCCTCACACACAACCTCACTTTGGCACCTGGAGTTGTTCTACACCATTTACTCAGACAAACAGTAGGTTATAGCTGTACCACAAGGAACACTACCTAACATTCTGTGGGATGACCCATCAATCTGAACCACACATCTCTTGTCTCTAGTTTTGGTTCAATAATATAACTGTTATCTCTGGATTAGTGGTTCCAAGTGATTTGCTTAATATGTGTACATGTTGATTGTTTCTGGGAACAAAGAAGTTCTTAACTCACAGCTTACAATGGGACGTTCCATACTTGGAAAAAATATGAATGAGCATCTCAAGTTCTAATGGGCTCTGTACCACCTCTTAATTATGCTTTAAATGTCATTAACTGTGCTTAGTTGTCATGACCAGTGCTGGTTCCAAATAGATGTGCCACAAACTCTTAAATATGCTTGAAATGTCAATAAACATGCATTATTGTCAAAGTGACCTTTTTAATCACTATATAAGTTATAAACAATATTACACATGCCCAGTTAATGATGCAATACTATATCATCATAGCTTTTGACCGTAAAAAACGATTTTTTAACTGCTTACCCATGGCCTCAATGTTAAAATTATGTTTACCAGTGGCCTTACTTGTTCCATAACTGTGTTATTAATGTTGTGTTACCTGCATTTCAAATCCATCCCCTTTTAAACAAAATATGGTCATATGAAACCTGTTCACTACGGAGGGTAGTCCTTATTTAACAACCCTAGGCAAGTATTCGACCCTTTTATTGGGTTTTAAAGGGTTGCCCTCGTAAAACTAAATGGCCCGGTTGGCGGGGAACTGGAGGTTGGCGTGCCACGCGTGACCGTTGTGTTGGACCATTTCAATGGCAGCTTTCTTCGGATAGCGCGTTCCATATAGAGAATTCCCCCCCCCCCCCCGCTATGTCGCGAATGATTATGCTCTGGCCAATGATTTTCTCGAGGTTGGGAATGTCTAGGATCTCGACCCTTTTTGGCGAATATTGGTTTCCCACGCAACGACCTTCGCTTTTGCGGCGATCTCCTTTGTTGGGTTGTGTTTGCTCATCTGGTCGAAGCGGTCGAGGAAGATCATGGCGACAAAGTTTAGCTCTCCGGTCTTCAGTGGCGAGGACCCCTTTATCAAGCTTCTCAAAGGCCCAGACGATTGACGAAGATCTTGTAGAACCCAATGAGGCGGACAGGACGGCATCTGTTCTTGAACTGCGCTATTACCTTTTTCGCGGTTCGCAGCGGGTTAAGGTTGTCGGTCGTGAGCCACTTGTTTCCGTCCTGTTTGGTTATCTTCTGCCGGAGGATGAATTGGCTGCGTCGTACTGCTTCCGGAACGGGACGTCGGCAGGGGCCGCTCCTCGTTGACGGGAGTGTCGGGCAGGACTGGTTCCTTGGCGCCGAGGTTTCTTGCACGGTAAGGGCTTTCTTGGTTCTGGCCCGGCGGTGCTTCTTTCCGGTTTAAGCTGCAGCTCTTTTTGGACCCGTAGGGCCCTCTCACCGAAGGGTTCTCATTCCTCTGGTAGCGGGGAGACTAGTAGCGCTTGCAGCACTTTTATTTGGGTGTCTTGGGCTGCCTTGGTATTTGCGTAGTCTGGCATTCTACTGGTTAGGTCGAAAATATCCTTCCGGAGCCGTTTTGACTTCTCGCTGAAGAGCCCCCGCCTCTCTGCTTCTTCTTTGTGTGTGTGTGTGGGGGGGGGGGGGGGGGGGGGGGGGGGGGGGGGGGGGGGGGGTGGTGTGGTTCTTGGTTCCAGGGAATAACGGCGTCAGGGCCGAGAACTACTGGGAGAACTATGAATGTATTACTATATGATGATACAATCAGAAATATTAGTGATAACTTTACGGTGGTACGATTTATCATTAAGTTATTTGCGTATATTTCTGTGAACTAGAGCAGAAAAAGCATGCCTGTCTGTGAGCTATATTGTTTGAGAAAAAACTTGAACGATTAAGCGTTGTGATGAACCACGGAGACTCCTCCACGGACAAACAAACAACCATATCGAGCCACAGGGATTTATATAAATCGTCTATTACTATAACTACATCGACATAATAAATCCTTATGCGGAGTGTGTGCAAGATTGGGCTTAACCTCGCTAGCAACATCGAAGATCACTTAGCGACGGAGCGTACAGGTCTCGGACATGATGTGGAATGATACTGAACTATGTTCGCGTTTTGTCAATGATATGAAAGCCGACCCCTGTCAAGTTCAAATTCAGACTCTGCACACATACTTCGCGTTCCATCCTACAAGTTCCAGAACAAGTTCAAGTTTCAAATTGTGCTTATCTGGTCTAGATATATATATAACCATGAGGCGGGGCCCGTACTCGGAAGCGTCAGACAATTAGAACCACTGTTCCTCCATGTTTGAATAACTTTAGTTAGTACTTCTCTCGATATGAAATGAATGAATCTTGGTAGTTCAACATGGATCGCCCCTTAACTGCACGATAAAAGTAGTTGAAATTTAATGACACTAACCATTAACTTAAACCGATATTGCTTATTGCCATTTCAAATAAAGATTCACCGTTATACAGAGAGTGACGAAATTCCATAGCATAGATGAAAACCTTTGATTCCCGTCTCAACCAGCTCCCCACACTGCATAAAATGGCTGTAATTTTGTGGCATTTCCAGAAATGGTTAGTTTTTTTGTTATGTTCCAAAATGGTCGTTTTTTTTGTACCAAAATGCTAGGTTTTTGTTAGGTCTCAAAATAGTCGGTTTTTGACATGTTCCAAAATAGTCGGTTTTTGTCATGTTCCAAAATAGTGGGTTTTTGTCAAGTTCCAAAATAGTCGGTTTTTATCATGTCCCTCACACCCTAACTATTTTGGAACACCGATTTTGGTACACAAAATATATAAGCTTAATAAAACAATGAAAATTAAAACAAAAGTTAAGAAACCGACATATGTTACTCACAGACCACCATAAAACTAGAAATGATCATCTTATTAAGTGTATGTTTTGTCGCTTACAATGTACCAAAATGGTTGGTTTTTTGCTAAATGTCCAAAATGGTCGCATTCGTATGTATATATATATATATATATATATATATATATATATATATATATATATATATATATATATTTATATATATATGTATATACCTACTTTACTGTTCGCAGGACCTCGGCTTCCTCCCAACGGTGATCCTTATGTGGGCCAGGATCGACATGTAATATCTCAGTCAATATTAATTGCAGCTGCTGATTATAACAGGTTGCGGACATGTGTACTGCTACTGGATAAGTCCTGGCTATGTCAAATACTGACGACGGAATGCGAGAGAATTAATAACATGTATCGCACTGTATTGATGGTATCCCTCGTTAGGATTGCTGCCCATTCTACACTGCTTCATCTACATTCTGACACAGGCAACAATAGATATATGTAACACTCGGAGCATGGATGAAATTTGTTTGCTGCCGATGCGTGCATTGACTTTGCCACTGACATATCCTGTTCTTCATCTATTCATCAATGGTTAGTGTTTATTTTGGCAACGGAGGAAGGGATCATATGCTACTTTAGCTTCGATCAATACCAGAAGTCTTATCTGTACTCCAGTGATATTACCCGTCACGCACGTAACGCTCGATGTCAAATTTGGGCTGACTTGGATAGAAAGACATATCATTTCAGAGAAACTTCATGGTGGATTTCGGTAATATAAATCCCTGTAAGGTCGCCGAATATGGTATCAGATTTACTCTTTGACATCTACTGTTGGTAGGATTATTGTGTGCGTCATATTGTGTGCCGACACAGTAAATTGCGCCTCATGTTTTCACACTTAGTTTTCTGAAAGCCGCGTCTTAAATGCATCTTAACAAGAAGGACCATGATTGCTACGCTCCATAAAAACAATAGTGATCGGTTGCCCAATGAGAGGACATTTTCTATGCTAATTATTTTTGAGGTAAGGGACATTGCCAATCTTGTAACAGAAATTTAAGCTCGACAATTACAATAAGCTGAGAATTATAATGAGGATAATGGTGATATTGATGACAATCGATGATGATAATATGACTGTAATGATAAATATGATGGATATGATGATGAATCGATTTGTAATTGTTGTGACAGCAACAATGGTGTTACGGATGATGATGATGATGATGATGATGATGATGATGATGATGATGATGATGATGATGATGATGATGATGATGATGATGGTGATGATGATGGTGATGATGATGGTGATATTGGTGATAATGGTGGTGATGATGATGATGGTAATTGCAATGATTACGAAGATATTGATCGAGAGGAGAAGGTAAAAGTGGAAGAGAAGGAAGAGGGAAAGAATGGCGTATTTTCATAGAAGTGTGGAACAGGTGCTTATTGAGACAGCGTTACCCGCGTAGACACTTTTATTGCCATGATTGCCGAACCAGTTAAGAAAAAAAATACTTAGCAACCCCCCCACCACACACACTTAAAGCTCATTTTTCTGGTATCAAGTAAATGTTCCTACTTCGTTGATGCCCAGAACGCTGATTCCCACTTTGCCTCCAATATTGCCAATAAACCGTGCCTTTTATGTATAACCATGTAGATGCTGTCTCGATTGTAGGTATGTAATTGAACCCTTTTAAAAATGGCAATGATTCCTTCACTCATTTCACCATGTTCACTGAGTAATTGAAAGATTTTGCACAATCACTCTTACAAGCTGGTGCCACTGCATCACATTGATTCACATCGAATTACACACGCAGTTCCTTTAGTAATTCGTGTGATTTGGGGATATATTGTACTTGTGGCATCAAGGCTTTAATGATGGAGTGGTGCAATAGAAAATGCCCATACGAGGATTAAGCTGCTCGTATATGATGCATCTATAGGTAAGTTCAGGATGTCTTAACGACGAAATTTGTTATGCTTAGGGGCGATACGCTGCAGAGAGAAGCGGTAAAGCGGATCAAGCTTCGCTTTCCGATAAAGAGTATATTAACTGTACGAATATTATCCTAAAAAGTGTTGCAAAATGGTACTTTTGAAGTTAAGGCACGCTAGACCTTTTTTATATGTTCATTAGACAGATTCAGGTTGCTGTCGGGTGCATTAAGCTAATACCCTTGATAGACGTGCCATGGAAAAACTATTTAGACGCACATTTCGTTAAATTGATTGAATATGTGGCCGACTATGAATGAATACGGATTTAAATTTAAATATCGTTCTGAACTCATCTCAATTATAAGATTAGTGAATCATAAAACTAAGCCGACCTTATTGTCACCAACCGACGCTGGGTTTACAAAGCAATCGGTGGGTGGGTGTCGATCACCACAGCGAGAACACCGCCTCTTGAAAGCTTTTAGAATAGAGTAGTCTTCTGGCAAGGGTGGCGTACAAGACGCTTATTGGATTTATCATTGCTGAAGAAATGTAATTTTACTAAAAGGTGTTCAATGTCTTCCATCACAAAATGGAATACCACGTGCGGTTAAATTCCCTGCAGTGCGCTATTGAGGTGCGAGATGAAGCTCGGCGTAGCAGAGGTACCACATTATTTAGCACCTTTTTGGTGAAGTAATTCTGGTCCCCGAAGAGTAAAGTGACAGAAATTGCATTTGAAGTGGATATTAAGTTATTTAAGCAGCAACGCCACGCAGGGTTAATTCACATTTTAGATCCACTTACTTTATTTTGCATCAGACATACAGGGGAATACCCCAAGCGGCTGCAATTGACAACAATTCTCGTAAGATCTATCCAGCTAAATGTAGGAGGTGTCAAGGACATTACGACTGCCGCAAGAGGTAGGAGTTTTGCAATGGGTTGTGTGCATGACACTACAAGTAGGTTGGGTATCATACACTGTGCCGGTTCTTGCTTGTGATATGATTTCTAGAAAAGCTGTTTGACATTTTGGGACGGGGTCGGGGTGCTTCAGTGGGTGGTGTGGTGATTAATAAAGCTGCTTTTAGATACGGAGATACATTGCGTGTTCTGCAAGGTTTACGATGCATATTACATATTAGATTGGTTGGCTTAACACATGTGCCATATAAGTGATCAACCAAAATACTCTGATACATATGCATGGCTTACTTCGGTTATGCAACAAATAAATATATTTCGTATCCATACCTGGAACTCTCATTACCAAATATGTTTGACAGACATAAATCTATCTATTTCATGGTTTCAGGCGCCAGAATTGGGAAAACGTCAATCGTTCTGACGACTGCGTTTGTTAATCATAGGTTCGTAGAGGACAAACCACTTAAGTAAACTTCTTAAATGGGTGTAATGAAATATCTTGGATCGCACGGCTTTCTTCCTATTTTTAGGCAATATAACATACCTTATCATTGCTCTCAACATGCCATGAACGGTCCACGTGCTGTTTGGTGTATTATATATGGCGTATATATTGCAAACGATGTATATAAAGTCTATCACCGTCGGCTTTGAATTGTAAAAACATTAAACCAAAATTGTACAGCCGCTATCAACGATTCCAGCTCCTGCTATAAACAACCAGGCGCGAGTTCATTTGGGTAATAAGAAGCTTTTAGACACAATCAATCAAATCTGCTCCATTTTGACGCATCTAGTAGACATATGTATGCAGAATATTTGGATTTTGATCTTTTGCCAAAAAATTCATGATATTGATCATTGACCATCATCCGTTGCACTAAAACTTGTTGGAAGGGTTATCATCCCCTCATCAATCAACGGATAATTTTGTCATAAGTAGAGATACTACAAGCGTCCAAAGTTGACCGAATAAGCTCCTAGATACGCATAAGCTTACTCGGTTACTTTGGAATTGCTCTAAACGAGCGGCAACTGTCGCACTTTATCAGCCGAGCATCGCAAACAATCAATACTTCTCACGAATTCGGGAACTATAACCTGCTCAAAATTAAATGACAAGTAAGGGCTAAAATATGTATTTTCCGGATCGTATAGAACGCGATTTCCTAACCAATAACTTGTTGTTTTTTCGATCCGACACGTAGTAAACAAGAAATAAGCAAAAACAAGTAACACATTCCGGAACTTCCCGACCACACGCCGAAGAGGAACGAAGGCGCTGTGATGTCATATGTCACCACACGATGATGCCACGAACGCCGTTTTGATTTGCGAACTAGCTGTCGCACAAATGTATCGATATTTACAGACACTTATCGGCGTTTTTTGATCCATGGTTTCTTGAGAATCTGTAGAGATACTCATCCTTACATTTCCCATATGAAATTTAATAGTTATGTTTCTGTGCTGATTTTGAAAACAAAATATGACAATTGTCGCAGTGGTGAAAATGCTGTCTTTCAAGATGTTTCATCTGTGATGGAATATTTGGAAAAGGGGTTCTGAGCTATAGACCTGCATTGTATATAATGAAGTTAAGTCATTGAATAACCATTTTTATTTTCAATTTCATTTAGCATGTGTATGGCTTAAAGTTTTTTTTTGAATGTTAAAAGGTCTTAGGTATGCTAAACTTAGGTGAAACTAAAATACCGCTATACACTTCCTCTTTGTGGTTGGCTAATCTAGTAAATATGTATGCTGGACCGATGTATATAATTTGACATTTTCATTATCACAGACAGGTTAATACGAACCAGACATTTATAGTAGTTGTGAGCAGAATTGAATAAGCATTACTTATATTATGTGACCACGAAATTCAATCATAATGATTGCTGTGCAATAACACAGGATGGATAAAATATCGTGCCAAATATATTGAATTACTGTTAACATACCGCTATTTGAGTGATATAACATCTTTTGTACGATACAGGATGCAGGAATAAGATGCATATGTTCTGCAATATGTCATGATTTTGGCTTGATGTTCCCTATCATTTTATGCATATGGTATAAAAATTCGGCGGACAGCGGAATTTGTTGCTGGTTGTCATCAGTATGTAGTATCATCTATAAATTCGGATTTTTTTCTGCGCAGAGCTTAATGTTAATAACACAATAAGACAGATCCTGCTTTTTTGTCCCTTTATCATTTCAATGCTGGCAGTTTGGAGCTAATATAACTAATTCGTCCTTGGGTAAAAATTCTCTTATTTTTAGTAGAGCACATGCTGGCACTGTGTTTTGTCTGCCTAGATACCCCAGCACCACTGTACCAAATGCCGATATGCCGTGAATCGGTATGACATGCTATTTAATGAGTTTTTTACAATTTCTCATTTTGCACATGAATGTTTTTCATCGGGTATCATCTAATCCAGACCATTTTTTAGTATACTCACTCATGCTGAGTAGCATGTTTCCTCTTGCACCTCAGGCAATAAGCACGTTATGCTATTTCTAGGGTCCGGGGACACAGGCACCCAGAGACATATCCTGGATGTGCTGTAATACAGGCCACACCCCTAGATTTTACTTTCTCGAGAACTTATGGAATATTTTGACAACATTTACTTTCTGCTATTGTAAACATTGGTCCACAAGGTCTGCATGAGCATCTAGTATAGGGCATATTTACAATGAATAACTAGTTTTTAAAATAAATTTGACCACAAACATGAATAAGAAGATGACTACAATATAGACATTAGAACAACCGTACAATAATGAGTAAAATATCTGCAAATGGTTGGTAATTGTTTGGATTGAAATATTTGCAATTACCAAGTGCTGTTACCCAGTCGGCTCAAGTCGTCTTCTATTTGGGGAGAATTTGCTTGCCTTGTCTTAGCTGGAGGCTCAACCCTGAATGGCTATAGCCCCCACAAGATCCTAGTTCCTTTTCGTAATGAGTAGAACACTTACTGATGTAATCCTGCTCCTCGCTTCCGGTCAGTATATGAGAAAGATGAGGCCATTTTGCTTCTTTGACCTATAATAAGAGCCAAATGTGATGGCAGTTATGCACAGTACTAGGTGCAAGTAATAAATTTACTCCTAAATATGACAAGATAATCTATGTGATATTAAGGATGGTACTCTAGGTAAGACAAGGAACTGGTGTAAGGTTTTAAACACTTTAATTTCCTATATATATATGTAGCCATAAACAAATGGCATGGAACTAGGATTACGGGCCAGAAGTACCTCTGCACAAATCACTGGAGAGGTATATTAAATTGAAACAGCTAACTCCTGAAAGGTCTCAGCTCCAAAAACCAGCTGAAATATTTAAAATAAAATTAGTATATACTATTATCGATCTGTTGACAAGGAGAATACAATTTATTGTAATTATATTCGATTTATTGCAAAAATGAAATATCCAGTGAATGTCGTAGCAGCTTGCACTCGCGATAAAATTTTACCATCAGATCAACTAAAAAGCACAACATTAGATAATCTCTGTAAAATTAAGCGTTACAAGACAGCTTATCGCCCATGTGCAATTTTTTCAATTGTTTATTGAATACGTCAATCTTGACTAGCTAGAAAAGGTTTCGTTAGAATCTCTTTGACAATTGTGCTGTTTCCATAAAGTTGCAATTGGTTCTAAGCATGTAAGTGGTTTAGCGATTTCCTGATATTTACTTTTGAGTAATGGTTAAACTAATGCCGTTTTTATTTGCCTCTTAAGTTGCCAGTTGTCAAGAGAGGGCGAATGTTTAGAAAATGTTGCAGCGTGCATAGTTGTGAAGACTAAGATATATAATTACATTGTAGAATAGGGCCAAATGCTAAATGGCGGCTAGAAAATCGTGTGGAGCAACAAAGAGGCACTTAATTTGTACTTAATGATTATTCATGGTAAATATGCTATAGTAAACATGCATATACATGTGCATAGTTGAGTTCTAGATAAACACTTTGTCCATTGTGGTTCTACTAGTTTCCAACAGTCTTTTATGGCAATAGGTGTTTTTTTTAAAATCTTATCCAAATTTAAAGAACGCCCTTAAATAAGTTACAGCCGCATTAATGTTATCTCAAAATATTCGGCCGGACACCAAAATATGACGCATCATATAATGCAGAGAAGCCATGGTTTCATGAAAACATTCTACACTATAATCATTTTGCCTTGGCTATTAGTTTTCTCAGCAACTTTTGTTTAAGTTTTAGCATCAGCATCAGCATCAACATGTAGTGTTTTACAACTGACCACAACTTCAAATTTGTTCTGCATCTTAAATTTATATTAACCGCGCTTTGTGTGTCAAAATATCATTTCACGTTTGCAGTCAATTTAACCGAAAATTTTGCGTAAGATAAATATTTCTGTTATTTTAGTGAAAAGCGATGCTAAATATTTAATCGGATTTGTTTAAGTTTTATGGCATGTAGTCATTTATGGTTGCCTTATTTTAGAACTGTCCAGTTATATTTTGTTCTATACGATTATCATCATCTCATTAAAAGCTTGTTAACAAGTAATTTGGGCTTTGTGATCTTACTAAATATAGCATAAGACATCAATCAAATGTAAATATAGAGGGTACCGTTTGATATATCTAACCTTCTGCATTGATTGTAGGCGACGAAATAAAATAGCGATGGCCTAATGGAGCAAGAGCTATTCTGTGCTAAAGAACAAATGTTGCTTAGCCCAGCATTGATTTGCGATTTGTGAAGTTGCAGCACGAATCCCTAATTACCCAGTGAAGGGTATTGCACACAGCATAGCGGGGTGATAATGGTGTAAGTAATTTAATTGTATATGATATATATATATATATAGAGATCTTTCCTACATAAACCTGCGCCAAACTCCGGGTATTAAGGATAAGGCATATATATATATATATATATATATATATATATATATATATATATATATATATATAGAGATATATATATAGATATATATATATCTTTCCTATATCTGCGCCAAATATATATATAGATATATATATATATATATATATATATATATATATATATATATATATATGATATATATATATATATATATATATATATATATATACTATATATATATTTATTATATTTAAACCCTCTTTCTGATATTTCATTTGTTTTAAAACAACGTTTGATGACGATCAATGAGTTAGCTGTATATCAAGTGGAGCTACGTTAATCAAACCCTGCATTAAACATTCGATGGCGTTAACAGGCAAATCTGCTGCCATCGTTTGACGTACGGATTCACAGTAACTAGCGATGCTCAACGTTGAGGGGTGCACCGGATGAGGCTAGCAATGCCAACGTTGAATCACTTTTTTTGTCATGTAATAGTCATCCAGTAATCGCAAACCATTAATACCGTGGACTTGATTGGAGAGTAATCACATTGCACACCTCTTTCCTCGAATATTCATATAATTAATTACCAAGTAGCCGTAAAGTTTAGTTAGAGTAGCGTTTGGACGCGTATACTGAATATTTTCCGGCTTATACAAGGCTATAATATTGATGTTGTTGATGTTTATTGTGGAAAAGTACTTTGTTGACATGCCGATTTGCGATGGCACTGTTGATTGAGTTCAAGTTATTATTTAGTTCCATTCATCATCATCATCATCATCATCATCATCATCATCATCATCATCATCATCATCATCATCATCATCTTTAACGAAGCTGTCGCTGCAGCCTTATTCACCATCATCTAACATAACCGTGCAGAATGTTCAATTAGCGGTTGCCAGACTTCAATAGCAATGAATATCGTCGTCTAGTATATTTAACCTAATGTCGGTTAATGCATATTTCGAATTCAGGCTTCACCTCCCAGCGGTAATTGTATTTATTTAAGATTCCAACTATCGAAAAAACACTGCAGGTCAAGTTCTCTGCATACACAATTATTGCAACATTGTTGCAAATAACCCCAAAACATTCATCTCAAGAGACAAAAACGCCCGGCATTTAGGTGCATTAAAGGTTCAGCGCAAACATGCTAATTGATTCATAGGTTCTTTTGAAGTAGTTGCTGGAGTTGAATCTGAATTTAAACCTCAGGGAATATTTAATTTTATGTTTTTTGTACAATACTTTTCAGAGATTCGTTGTAGGAGTTAATGCATACTATCGCAGTTGGTGAGTTGTAGACGGTCGTTAAGTGAAATTTGGCACGTCTTCAAAGAATAATTGCATTTGCTCCTTTATTACCCTGTTGAATGCAACTAGTGTTGGTGTCGTTTGTGTTGCTTGAAATTAAGCCAGCATTATCAATGAATCCTTTGGAACACCGCCTGACGCAGCAGATATAATGAACATTAAACAACCGTAAAAATAATGCCGCATTCATTTATATTTGTATGGAGCGGGACTGTTCAGTTCAATATTTCAATTTGTAAAGAAAATAAATCCTTCATTGATGCGAGATAATGTCGGAATGTGTTTTCATAGATGTCTTTTTATTTCATCTTTGCATGAACAGTTACTTTGCAATGACTTTTCATCAAGTATGTCGCCAATTGTCACACGTAATAAGTCAAATCTGTTTCGTTTCTATACGCCCAATTTTTCTTTATTTGGACCGACATCAAATTATACAAGAGGCTTTGTTAGCTCTAAGTACGAGTCGTATCAGCTGCCCCATCCCATAATGATATAGGCCTAGCACAGGAAGACATGCAGCGTCGGAGGAGCTTTCCGATCGGGACGTTAAGCGTCTCTTCTCTCACTGCATCGCTATATATTTGTAAAATAGTACGTTACGCGTGATGTTTACCTCTTTGTTGGGGGTGGGGGTTGTATTCACCAGGCTTTCCGAATGAGGCTGGTGATATATTGACCTAGCTTTTAAGTCTACGTTACCAGATAGCACTAACAATACCTTGTGTTTAAGTTAGAAATGTATCCACACGCCACATTAAAATGACGATTCGGAAGTATCTTCATTCTGCACACGGAAGATATTTGTAACTGATTTGCATATTTGACCAAGCCCGTGAATGAATACTGCTATTTGTATCGCGAAGTCTGCCGCAAAGGATATATCGTTTGGTTCACAAACATAAAGTCACGACCATATTATTATTTACGTTAATACATGGTCACTTCAGTTGATGCCTCAGAGGATATCAGTTATATTTAGACGGGCAATGATGAACTGGCGTTTAATTAGTGCTGCAACTTCAAACATCGTTAAGGAAAACCGGAGTAAACAACGTTTGTTAATAGGTATTTTGCAGAGATAACCTGTTGCTCCGTTTGGGTAAATATCAATAACTCAAATTCCATTGTAATCCAGTCGCATTACCACGCATTTGTTGGTCACAAATGACTCGTCTCGGTACAACGGCGGCAAGCATGAATCAGAAATGATTGTGTTGAAGGCAATCCTTCTGGTTTCCGATTTATTCCACTGCAGCCTTAAAGACTACGCAGCGAAAAGATTAATATAATTGCACGCTACTGTGCCAAGCTTTTACTTCACCTTCGCAGCAAGGAACCAAGCGGCTAAATGAACTAATTGTATCCCTGATCTTCGATTACTTCTTAAAAAGCCGCAAAAGTAACATTGAATTGTAATCTGGCCGACACAAATTAACCGCCCATTTCCATACAAAATAATATCTTGTCACAAATTGACACAATTAATATTTGCTTGGTGTGGCAGCCTTAGCAGTAACACAGCAACAAGCCACTTTAGACCTCTTCCATTAAATATTACATTACTTTTTTCATCGATGTGTTTTTGTTGTGCTCTTCATCTTCGACATTTTACTTGTCAGTATTCGTCGTTAGTATATTAATCGACAAGCCGCTCTTTGACAGTGGCTAGGGCAATAATTATGCCGGAACCACGGTCAGCGCTCGGTAAGTTATATTATATTCAACACCACAGCAAAACACGCCATAAAATGATATCTCAACCCTTCATCATACGCCTCCCGAACCATCAGCGCTTCATTAAATAGTAGGCGTATTACGATGCTTGATAATAAGCTGCTGCATATGCTATGGTTGATTATTGCATATAAATACGAGACTTCAAAAGGGTGACTTAATCCATTACGGTTTACCTTGAATTAAATTACCGCCTCAAAGGGAGACTTCCATGAGAATTGAATTGGTCTGATGCATTATTCAACAGTAGCTACAACTGAATGAATATATTTACCGTAGTGCGCAAAATGTAAAATAGATGCCGCTTGATCAACTTGTTTGATAACAGCCGAACCCTATCCAACAGCAACGGGAAAGGTCCATTGCAAACCATTAAATCAAATGCATCAGCAGAAGCTCACACTTGCGCTGGATGCCATAATTGTAGCAGTGACTACGAGATAGGCTTCCGGATGAATATCCCTACACCGCCTCCAGAAACTACTGACTTGGGCATTGTCAGCAAACCACAAACTGCCGTATTTACATAGCTTAAGATAAGGGGACAACACCCACTCAATATGATTAAACTTGCGTGCTGCCTCTTCGATCCTTTATTGATTTTGGAAGTCATGTGCGATACTGTGCGCAGACATGAGATATTACATAAACTGAAAACCATATAGGTATGCATCTTACGTTTGTTATGTGTATTAGCGAAAAGTAACTTTCGATATATTTTCTACGATAACCAAGGAGTGGCATGATAAGGTTGTAATTATCATTTGACTGGGCATGGTTCTATGTGGGATTGTAAGAGAACCTTTCCCGGCTACCCACATTGGCATATGAATCGAATAGTCTCGGCAAAGACCTCCATTGAATATGTTGCAGGCGGAGGAACACACCCCGTTACCGAACTGCGCTATGTAGGCCGTCGATGGATTTATGAATAATAAATTAGCACCTAGCTGTGTGACATAGCTGCTACAAGTGTTTTAGACAGCTAATTTAGCATTCTTAATGTCATGATTAGAATCATTTTGTTTCGTTGCACATGTATGGGCTAATGCAGGCACTTTGCACTTAGCGTTTAACAGCACGCTTGTTGTGGAATTTACGATATAGAAAATTTATAACTAATACTATCATCATCATCATCAGCAGCAGCAGCACCACCACCACCATCATTGTGTCATCATCATCATCATGATCATCATGATCATTATCATTGCCCAAAACACAAGCCGTGCTATGTTTCTTTACTGAATATTCATCTTTCTTTTAAAACATATGGGTTGGGCTGGTCCAATAATTATGTATAGTTTGTTCCTGCGCATAATATAAATTCTATTCAGCTCGATATGTGTACCTGAAATCATTCACACGGTGAATATCTACTACCTGGCTTCGAAGCATACGTTCATGCCTATCAAAGTACGTATCTTAAAAACATTTGCCAGTCTCTTTTATGGGTAACATATGCATAATAAGTTGATTGGGCAAAAGAAAAAGCCGATGGCAATCCCAATTAATGCAATTAATTTTCATGTCAAGAGCACAAATGAAGTCGACATCATTAGATATATTTGTTTCGAATGACCGTATCTGCCTTAAACGACGCAATTACATTAGCGAAACTCCTCCATGTTATGCACAGACATAAGATGGGCGCACGTTGACAAGGTGATACAAAGTTCGCGACGCATTTTCCAGACTAAATGTGATTTTAGAAAGCATGTGCACTAAGTCGGGTGCATTTCCGATCAAAGATGGGACCGCCATTTGACCTGATCATCTCAGTCATAACAAACTTTAGTTTTTAAAATTTTCTTTAATTGATTGTTAATCCTTATCAGCTACAACCATGTCATCTAATCTCTCTAATCATGATGTTTGCCTAAAAATCTCTTTTCGATTAACATTGCAAGTGTTCTGCTCTATCTCATGGCTTATGATGACCTTATCAAAGCGAGGTTGTACCGTCGGATGCTCACAGTACTCATTCAATGCAAGTTCGAGCTCAAATAGTTTTTGCATTCACTACAGAAACAGCACTTGAAGCGCATGATCTTTGTATGTGCTACTATTGGTCAATACACCAATTATGCTTTTCCTAGTCGTATTATGCTTTATGAAGGTTACTCAAATTCAAGATTGTTTATGAGCAATCTATGTGACTAACATCGGTCTCAATATACCGGAAATAATAAATTAACAGGTGGATCTTTTTATATGCCGCAGATACATAATTATCGTACTCAGCTAAGTAATCGTATGGCTAGCAATGGTGCCAGCACAATGAAAAGAATATGCATGATGCAAGGTAACAGCACCGAGAAATAAGTATTCACTGTACATCCACACTACCATCCGTCTAATATGCAAAAACAATATTATTCTGGCTGTTCCAACGATTAGGATGTTATTATGTCATTATATCCGAAGGAATTAAATCAGCCTCTAGAAGTAACACCTTGAGATAAACCGGCCTAGATTGGCCAAACTGTCCCAACATTGCCGCCTTTGTGTTAATGCGGTAATGTCAGGGACATGACTTTAATCATTGCTGTTATGTTGTTTGGAGTCTTGCTGCGGACGATGATACACAGATTGTCATAGACATTGGCTTGGCTGCTCCAGCTCGACAGTTTCAGTGTCTGGACATTACAGCACAAAATGTACATAGAGACCCGACATTTCATTCATAATAAATAAAAACTATTGTTACCTAATATGTTTTCTAGACATTAACCTATCTATTACAGGGTTTCAGACGCAAGAATTGGGAAAAAAAGCCAATCGTTCTGACGACTGCGTATGTTAAGCATATGAACGTAGAGGAAAAAACTATATATATTGAGGCGTTGCATCATACATTATCATTACTCTCGACATGCCATGAAGGGATCATGTACTTTGTTTTGCTTTGTATAATATATCTAGCGTACATATTGCAAAAAGTTGCTATAAACCGTATCAGAAGTCTATGACCGTCGGACATAAAACGAACTATTTACCTTTGCAATAGGAACATGTGCACTGTATAGATGTAGGCGTTGTATTTTCTGGATTCATACTTAGTTTCGATACCACGGATGCTCGACAGCTTGATTGACTCCAGGAGGTTATAAGTTCATTTTGCAAATTGGATGCTTTTTTGACATAATCAATCAAATCTGTCAGTTTCGATGCACCCAGTTAAAATGTTAAGGCCGATGTGTTTGAGTTTTGCCCTTTTGCAAGAGGTTATCATGATAGTGATCATCGACCATCATCCATTTTACGAAAACTGATTGGTAAGGTTATCAACCCCTCTTCAATCACTGGATGATTAAGTGATGAATTGGGATACTGAAAGTGCAACAATTCTTCAAGGATCAAATGGAGCAGTACATGTCATTACATAGCTTTGAATTCTATGTAAAGGGTTCATTGTTGTTACTTTAAACATCGTGTCCGTGACAAATAGCTTTCTTGGGTCGAAAGTGGCTGACAGGTAATTATGAAATTGCGTTTGCAGAGCAATGTTCCATATATCTACTCTGTTGCTGTTAGGGGGCCCTTAACAAATGTCAACTATCGCAGTTTGTCAACCCAGCATTATAAGCAATCATTGCGATCCTACTTCCGAATTTTGGAGCTATACACTGATCAAGATTAGGAATTGCGTAAGCTTTTCAATGATACTGTGCATCTTATTATCATGATATATATGCGTAACGTCTTGATTCATGTACTGGAATTCAACTAGCCATATATGGTCCGTTTCGAATGCGTTATGTATTTATGTGGCCTATCGATAATATCGCTATCCAATAATAAATTGCATCAGTGATTGCCTCAGATGATAAGTTATGGGTACTGCCACTGAACTGTTGAAAAGGTCTGCATCCTTCTGCTTTAACCTTTAACAGCAATGACCTACACGTTATTTTGACATCATTAAAACAGCGTCGTCTAGAATATCTGCCACAGAAAACAGATTGAAGTTCAGCAACGGTCCAACAGACAATAATTCACTGACTGTGTCTAGACTTAACAAAGACTTTCAATAGACTAATTCAATTATCCGTCTCTGTGTTAGGGCATTGTATAAATTTCACTCTAGGTACATATAAACACATTTACCCCTTACATACATGACATATTCCTATATAAGGATGACAAGGTAAGAGCCTTTTTAATATGGTACGCCTCCATAGATTGTTAGTTATGTGAGCTACAGCTATAAATACTAAACGCGTCCTTATCCATACAAAGTACGTATTCAAATAACATTGAGTCAGGCCAATAGGAAACGCATATGACCGTTGTGTCCGCTATATTGAATCGATAAATATATCTGTGATTTTTTATTTGCTGCTTGACAATTGACTGTACCTGCAGCATACTAATCATTTACTGTTTATAGCCTTCGAGCTTCGGAATAGGAGTTTGTGCTGTAAAATCGTTTGTCTTCATCATGTATATGATACCGTCATGTGATGCACACAAATAGTATCATAGTTGCTTGATGCTTGCATTACATATATTATTTCACATCAAGGTGTCTCCTTAAAGGCACTATAAGCAGGGCCTATTACATATAAGGCTGTTATTTTCAAAATCATGCTATCCGCACAGTTGGCAGCAGGATCATACAATAGGTCTGACTGGGTTTATAGACCATGAAGTGATTCCTATTGTTCAACTGGCATTTGTTCAACTGGATAGGTATAAAAACATTAATGATTCTATTTATTAATGTATTCACTGTTGAAAGGTTCACATGATTGAGCAAATGGCTCACTCATACAGTGCCACATGCATGTTCTTTGCACTGGTCTTTATTGCAGAGATAACAACCATTGGGGAAGTAACATCGGCTATGCAAGTTCTGAGAAATAAAATGAAATGAGTACATCGACTGAATAACGAACTAATAAGTCTGAAACTCGGCGGTGGATCAAATAAAGCTGATTACACACTCCGGTCGAAATGACAACAGAACAAACAACTGACCCGGAGTGTTTTGCGTTTATCACTCGCATGCGAATATTATTGTGGCAGAAAGTCAAGTCATAAAATCTGCAATCAAATAAGGTGTGAAGTGAATATTGCTGCGATTGTTGATAACAACTGTAAACGGCAATACGGTCGCTTCAATGCTGACGTGTAACAAATATATCGGACGAACAAGTGTGATTGAAAACTGGTATGCTTGCGGTTTAGTCACTTGAGTGCCTGTATACTGCTAGTCAACGACATTTCATAATCATTCGCTATGAGTCTAATTAATTTTGCTGCTGAAACTGAGGGATAAATTATTTAATTGCTGCCTTCGCTTTGTCTAGAGCATGTAAGAAACAGATAGACGTGATCCGTTTGATTCAGGTTAGCACTCTTGAAGACAGCGTATGATCCTAGGGCAATTTTCGCAATTGTTTATTTCATGTTTCAATGTGGATTTGCTCACTAGGGTTTCAGTACTATTCCTTAGACAATCGTGCTGTTTTCAATACAGGGGTAAGGCAGAAGAGTGTAACCATAAAGAAGCTAATTATATGCATAATTGGCTGACTTTAAAGATGCAATATAAGATTTACGAAAGCGACTATAGGATATATATATATATATATATATATATATATATATATATATATATATATATATATATATATATATATATATATCTGCATATATATACATATGTATATATATATTTATATATATATATATATTTATATATATATATATATAGTGTAATTGCTTATGCTTCTTGGGTATAACGATAATGATTAAGATGATGATTATGAAGATGATGATGATGATGATGATGATGATAATGATGATAATGATGAAGATGACTCTAATCCATGATGTTTCCTCATGCGGAGTGTATCAGTAGTTATATTACATTCATTATATATCATTATGATAATCATTGGTGGCACTGTCATATCAGATTATAGGCCTGTCTTAGTATTGTTACCTAACAGATAATTGGTGATGTACCAGATTATTAACGTTCGTTGCAGTTGTGTTAAGCTTGAAGTAGATATGCATTTGAGCCATAAAGCACATCGTTATTTTCTATTGGAAGAATATTGTTAAATTAAAATATCACATATAGACAAGATGACCATACTCATTGCGATGGCAGAGAAAATTCGATACTGTTTATAAATTTCATTTTGCATGTTTCCATACCCATGCAAACACCTTCAATGTTTATACCTTTTAAATTGTTGTCATGAACAGTGATCAATGTATGTGTCCCAAGATGGACATAAAATATTCAGTCACTACGAATAATTGCTCCCGATAATTGCCGGTGTCGTACGTAATTTTGCGTTACACTGAGCTGTGCTTCATGAGAGAGCGCACTGCTAGTGGATAAAATCTTGATAGGTCCTAGATACTAATTGTGAGAGAAATGCTGGCTCTGTGTTGCTTATAACCATCGCCAAGATACTTTTGTACACCATTTCGGCAACGCGCTAGAGGTTACGTGATCGACATCATTTACAAATATGATTTCGATTGATACCAATAGTAAAGTCGCATGTGTACATATATATATAAATATATATATATATATATATATATATATATATATATATATATATATATATATATATATATATATATATATATATATATATATATATATATATATATATATATATATATATATATATATATTAGGGTGGCTCAAAAAAAAAACCTTGTTTTTGAAAAACGCGTGCTCCCCTGGTTTTATTTTGTGCCTAATGATGCCCTTATAACACTGATTTTTTTTCAGATTTGTAAAATTTATTGTATACCCTCTTGTCTAGCGTTTTCTGGAAAAACGACGATTTTCAGCTATTTTTCATACAATTAATATTTCATACTTTCATGATGTTTAACTTTCTAAAAATGATTGGCGTATTCTATTTGTATGCTAATATGATGTACTGCGTACAGTTTGGAAGGAAAAAAAGTCATTAAAATAGCTTTATTTATCATACCTTCTTGTTCATTACACAATACAAAAAGCATTTGCGTACTCCTGCACGTCCTTGACGGCACGCTCAGCGCAGTCATTGACCACCCTCAGGTCCCTCACTAGCTCCCTCAGCTCCCGATAGGCTGCATCTTGGAGCCAAGTTGCTGGTTCTCGGAGCAGCCAGTCTGTATTGCTTCTGAATAGCTTAAACAACAGCCAAGATCGTTCACTGACGAACACTGCCAGACTTGGGCGGGTCTCTCCCAGTAGGTCTATCACAGTCTGGAAGTTTGGTTTGCCTGGATTGAAGACAGGTGGTGCATGGTGTGCTACCATAGCCCTTGCTACCTCCTTCTTCTCATCTTCTGATACACCATCATCGAAGAGGCACAGTACGACCTGCTCTGGCACCAGGTGCCAAAGGTGCCGTTTGATGCTCTCGAGCCCTTCCTTGGCAGCTTGTTGTTCCACTGAGGCATATGCCTTAACTGCATAGTAGACGCCAAGATCATTGCGGGGTTCAGGAGCTGTCAGACGAGATTTTAGGAAGTAAGCCCCACACAGAAGGGTGATGATCTGCGACATCTTCAGGACCACAGATTTCAGCCGGGGTGTCAATGGCCACACATTGCTGAGAATCTGCATCTTCATCAGGTAGAGCGAACTGGCCATGAAACGTGCTGAATGGTTGGCACCTGGTCGTCGCATTCTGAATCCCCTGGGTACCTGCAAAGACAGACAGTTCATTTATGCTTGTGGTGTTTGATATTTAATTAATGAACAGCTTATTTAACTAGTAAGGCTTTTATTGAACTCACATCACCCCCCAGGTAGAAGTAGATGAGCTCTGTCAGTTCACAGTAGTCCTCCCTCTCAAAGGTGTTGGCAACCAACTGGTCCCTGGCCCACTGATTTGAGCGAGGGTGGTGACCAAGGTGTACGGTCCAGTTGGAGAACCAGCAAAGTCAGCAGGCCACTCCCACTGTGCCGGCCCATTAATATCTGGGAACACTTGAGGTGGTACTGCAGCTGCAGCGGCTCTGGCTAGAGGGAGACACTCCTGGAAGCGCTTGAATATAAGCTCCACAGGACATATAAGATATATTCTTTTGGACAAACACACTTCTATTGATTTGCACAATGTACATTAAAACTGGTTTACTAGTATACACAATATTGGTAGACCTGGTCTGTATAGTGCAACTGTAAGTGTATATACATACCCTTTGTGGTAGGTATGAAGCTTGACCACATATGCTTGATGTGTAGCTCTGCCATGTGGTGTCTACAAGCATTCCACATGGCCAACAGCCTGCTCCAAGCGGATGCAACAGCCTTGCTGGATGCCGGTGTTAGAGGCTCTGGTATCAAACACACCAGCAACAATGGACTCTCTGGGGATATCATAGACTTGGAGAATGTCTAAGCATGAGTTGCAGTGCTGTTCTCCTGTTCCTCTCCTAACCATTGGGGCTCCTAAGAATGTTGGGGGACAGTCACCTGGTCCACTAAAAACCACGGCATTGCTGTCATCATGCATACTAATGCATAGTCTATGATTTTGCCATCCCAGTGGACCACGGGGTACCTAGGCCTTACTTTCTTGGCTCGAATTTCTTTAGCCTTTTCTTGTTGGGCTGACTTACGATGGCGTTTGATGGTAGCTGAACTTGCGACAACTTCTTGCATGTCCCCACCAGCAGCTACAACTGTTGCTGATACCATCGCTAGATGCTGTGTGGAAGACATATGGTATCTGGTAGCCACTTGTGTTGTCAATTTCATTAATGTCTTATGATCCACCACAATGCAAGGTATTGTGTGTTGTTCTTCAGTTCCTGCTGGGTCTTTGCACTAGCCACATACTCCGTATCACTGACATCTTCACAGTTCTCCTCGTGGTCACTGCCAGTTGGAAGAAAATTACTACATACTACTACTATATACATGCATCTATAATACTAAAGCCACCTGTACCACACACTAAACCTCCATCATGTATTAACTTACTGTGGATGAATAGTTTACACACTAAAACAGCTGGAAGTAAATGGTATATACAAAATATACAATTTATTTATGACTAGGCTATGCACTAGTTAGTAGTAGTTATCCATATGATGTATCCAATTTGTATTTATGTTACCTTTCATTACTTGTGGATACACTGGCTGCTTGAAAAGTCTTGAGTTCTTCACACCGTCTCCTTGTACCCTCCTTCTGTGCCCTTTGATCTCTTCGGTGCTTGATCCCGAGAATCTTTTTGTCAACACCTAACACGGACGAACTCTTGGTGTCTTGTAACTGGGACCTGTAGAATGACAGATCTTCCATTGCATTTGCATTCCTTGATGCGCCTAACTTCTCCTCAATGTCAGCTGGGGCAATGTTGAATAGCTTGTCAATTGAATCAGAGTAGAATCCACACTTTGTATCATTTTCCTTCAGACGCTGTATTTTTTTCCATTCTTCCAGCATATCAAGGATTTGTTGCTTTATTTTATCCTGTCGCTTGGTTGGCAATGCTGCCCTGTTCCATACTGATATTACACCTTTGGCAAGGTCACCAGCAATGGCACTGTTGGGGTAGTTCTGCGCGGTACCATCTCTCATGCCTCTCTATCTTTTCAGGACATCTTTCTTAGATGGAAGTTTGTATGTTACGAACTGCGCAGTTGCATGTCCGACCAGAGTATGAAGCAGTCCTGAAGTACTGCAGCTGCTTCTGGTAACATGCTTCTTTTCATTTTCTCCACTGGTACTACTTGTTGCACTACAGGTTTCTGCTGAGTTTTCAGTTGAATCATCACTGGAGATAGATTTTTTTGGAGAAGGTTGCGAGGTATCTCTCCTGGGGCGACCACGCTTA
Organism: Urechis unicinctus; assembly: GCA_034190875.2. Classification (NCBI taxonomy): domain Eukaryota; kingdom Metazoa; phylum Annelida; class Polychaeta; order Xenopneusta; family Urechidae; genus Urechis; species Urechis unicinctus. Next base: position 19,631,936 of record CM067348.1, read on the forward strand.
CCACCGCTTTGTGTGGGCAAAGTGGCTGGACAGGCTGGTTTCCGTCCACTTCTACCAAATTTTCCAACCATTTTACAGCTACACAAATAAATCTGCTTGTTCCTGATAATCTGCACTAGTTGCACGTATTTGCATTCACCACCGAACAATCATTATTCTGCCGAATTCACTCTGTGACACACAGTAATTGTTCTGCTGCATTCATTCAGCACAACACAATTATTGTTTTGCTCCTTGCATCTACTGATAAATAACATATTTAAGGTATAAAGCATTGTCACAGAACATGTATAGTTGAAGGAGCATAATACAACAATATTCTATCCAAGACCTTCACCACTAATGCCACTTTTGTGTATAAAAATGCATGTTTTGCATTAAAATTCCCATTTTGGAGTTGTATTAAAGAACACAAATAGTGCAAAACACTTTTATTACCATGATAAATATGTTTATTCTGATATACTTCACATACTTTTAACATTTGTGATGTAAATCAATATAATATGTGCAAAAATATATATTTTGGACCATAAATCGTCATTTCTCCAGAAAACGCGAGGCAGGAAGGTATTAAATTAATTTAAAAAATCTGAAAAAAATCAGTGTGATAAGGGCATTATTAGGCACAAAATAAAACCAGGGGAGCACGCGTTTTTAAATCTCTCTCTCTCTTCTCTCTCTATCTCTCTCTCTCTCTCTATCTCTCTCTCTCTCTCTCGCTCTCTCTCTCTCTCTCTCTCCTCTCTCTCTCTCTCTCTCTCTCTCTACTCCCTGTGCGGTCCCTCGCCTCCCCTTTGCCGCGTCCCGCCCCCCTCGCCGCGTCCCTCCGCGGCCCAGTTACAAATCGCATATGTTG